>CM065734.1:6388349-6415849 GCA_033310375.1 Conus canariensis
AGGAAACATTGAAAACAGTATAAGGTACCTACATTCTCCCTGGACCATCATGGCATTGGCCGAGTTCATCATACGACACAACATAAACACGCACACGCACAACAGAGGATTATAACTAGGCGTCGGCTTGTTATGACGGCGCTGAGATAATAATAACGAACAACGGTTATGCTAAACAACGTCAAATGTAAACGTGCGCAACAAATCAACACACTCAGTGACAGAAAGAAAAAAAAAAGTTTTTTAAGGTAGAATTTTTCTTTTAAACAACTAGGTCGATCAGGTGAATAGAAAAAATATGAACCCCCCACCCCACCCCTTAAAAAAAAAAGAAAAAGAAAAAGAAAAAGAAAAAAGAAAAGAAAAAGAAAGAAAGAAAAAAGGAGGAGAAAAAAAAAAAAAAACCACCACCACCATCCCCAACCCCAAACCACCATAACATAAAAACACAAAACTAGGTAGCCAAGGTTCTCGCCCGGTGACGACTGTTTTCAGCACTTGTTCATTTGAGACCTGTTGCAAGTTGGGACATTGGAGCCTGATGGAGTTGTCTTTCTTTCTTCCTCAACCAGACTAATGCCGGTCTGTCTTCTCATCACCTGTTCCGACAGCACTTAGGACTACTACGTTCCTCTACTTTCCTGACAGCTGGCCATGAGCTGTTTTCTGCTGGAATGACATTGATTTGTTATCTATATGGCATAACCCCCCCCCCCCCCCTCTCTCTCTCTCTCTCCCCCGCCCATGGTGACTTGGCTATCATTTTGCTTCTTTTTTTTTTTCCTTCTCCGTTTGTGTTTTATTTTCATTCTTTCCCCCCATGCTTTAGAATTATTTGTCTGGCATCTCCTCGGTATTTTTCGTTTGTTCGATTGTTCTCTAAACCTGTATACCTATGTGCTCTATTACGCACCCCACTCTCGCCTCCCGCCCCCCCCCCCCTCTCTCTCTCTTCTCTCTCTCTCTCTCTCTCCCTTCCCTGCACTTTTTCCACTCCTGCGTCTCTCCCTCCCTCTCTCTTTATCTTAAAACAATTTCTTAATTCCTTTTTTTTGAAATCTTATTTTTGCCGCTTTTTGCATGCTTCTGCATTTATTGCCTCGTCTTATTTTGCATTGTTGACACTATTCACAGCGAGGACTGGATGTCACAAAAGCACACCAGTCTTTATCTATTATCCTCGTCAATAAACAAATTCTCTCTCTCTCTCTCTCTCTCTCTCTCTCTCTCTCTCTCTCTCTCTCTCTCTCTCTCTCCTCGCACGCCCAGTCATCCACTTCATACAGAAAACCCTGCTTGCTCACAGCGGATGTTACAGCTGAGCCAGTCCATGACGTCACGCCTGTCACCTTACACCTCGTTTCCACAACTTCGGCTGCGGTTTCTTCTTCTTCTTCTGCGTACGCAGGCTAATACTCCTGCGGACACTCCCTGTAAAGACAGGCAGGTATCAATCCCATCTGCTCAACAAAGGGAGTGGAGTTTTGTGTGTATGACCGTTTTTTTTTATCCTGCTATTAAGGCAGCCCTACTCCATCTTCGGGGAAGGTGCATGCTATGTGTAACGTGTCATCCATACCAACGGCCAAACTGGCCTTCTCTTCCGAAAGTTGGTGATGGGATTTGACGTGCGTGCAAGATGTTATGCGTGCTTTCACACACGGAACCTCGGTTTATAGTCTCATTCGAAGGACTGTATGGGAAATGGAGTCAGAACCAATGTTAACTCCGAGGGAAAAATCCCCCCTGTACCGAAACGGCCCGGCGGAGATTCGAACCCGCAACCCTTGGATTACGAGTCCGGCGCTCTACCAGCTGAGCTATTCCGGCCCCCGGCTGGGGTATCGAGACTTTGGGGCAGTACGCATGCAGAGTCATCTGACTTGCCCCCATTCCCCTGGACTTTTGAACTCAGACTCATTTGCTGGTCGTGCAACACATCAAAGAAATTATGGACACTGAATAGAACAACGAAACTGAACCAAACTATAAGTCAAAGACGAAGTGAGTGAATAAAACATGGGTATAGAAAATTGTAGGGGACAACAAAAAAAATCCCTTAATTTTTTTTTTCCCAAACTGTTAGACATTCATATACATATCTGGCCACTTCAGGCTGAAAATAACTGGACCGTAGTAAGGGAACTTGGAGATTGACAGTTCATTCTGTTGCCAGATGTGTATAATAATTCTCTTGGACACTGAGAATGACATTGTGCATTAACAATAATAAATAGACACGAACTCTGTTAATCTTACATGGAACGGTTTATCAAGAAAATGTCATTCATCTTCCATAACTTCACATGATTTACGAAGCCGTTCTTGTGTAAGAATGCTGCAGTAACCCCCCCCCCCTCCCCCCTCTCCATGTCATCATGTTCATGGGCAGTTAGTCGTAGGGAACACACAGCTGTTGGAGGTTTAGCATTTTGTGGCAGGTTAGATAAGATAAGGTAAGATAATGTTGCTTATAGCCCAGCCGACCACAAAGGGCCACATCAGGGCTGTCACCACGTTACAATCAACTCACAAGTCATTCATTCACTCAATTCTTTAAAATACATCGAAAAACCCACCCGAAAGTTTGTTAAAAAATCTTTCCACTGTAAAATCTCAGATCCGATGAAAAATGTTAATCTCTTTCAAGAACTCAAAGATCGCGTCAGGCGGAACGTCTCTGAACAAGGTTTTCATGGAATCTGCTGTAAAATGTTTGTGTCTCACATCATGCAAGTCCCAACACTCTAAAAGAATATGTTTCATTGTGAGTGGCACATGACATGGAATGCACCACGGAGCTTCTTCACTCTTTAAAGAGTATCAATGGGTAAAACACGATTGGAGACTATGAGTTCACAATTTTCTTGTGGAATGAAAGCTTCGATGAAGTCTTGTCTTTTTTTGTGTGTTTTGCCACAACAGAATACAGGACTCCTGTAATTTCGTTATAATGGAATGCCTTTCTCGTTTGGCATCGAGTATGCCCTGTCTTTTCCAGATATGTGAACTACAGCAAAGTTTATCCAGGGTACTTTGTTGTGCGGTTCCATCCTTATCAGATCATTACAAGCTTGTTTCAGATGGCTACGTTCCTTTGATTCAGATATATGGATCCAAAACGCTAGTACTCAGCATACAGTGGCTGAAAAGATGGTCTCCCTAATCAGCTCCGCCAATACAGGTAATTTCATTGTTTTTGTATGTAAACGAGTGTGGATTGTAAAGCGCTTAGAGCTTGGTCTCTAGCCGAGAATAAGCGCTATATAAGTATTCATTATTATTATTATTATGTACTTCTAACAAACTTCCGTAAAATTTGATGTGGACGATCTCTGATGGGTAACTGAGGAGGGAGAGACAGGCGGCAAACTGGTTGAAAAGTGTCGATGACAAAGGCCAGTCTTTGTTCATTGTCATAGTATTAAATGGAAGCCCCCACACCACGGTTCCGTAACTTAGGATGGGAGCGACTAGTATGTCAAATGCACCAGCCCATGCGTATTCTTTTTTTCCCCACATACGCTGTTTTCTTACCTTGTTTGGCCTTGTTGGTTTTCTGGGTAGTGGAAATTAACACTTTTGTGGAAAATGATCCCTACGTGTTTATTTCTGTGTACTGAATGCAATTGTCCGCACAAGAGAGGTGAAGTAGGTGTTTGGAACCATTTTTTGAGAATATTTCAACATTTTTTTTTTCCTCTCTGTTGATCGTCAAACCTAACAGCTGACAATAAGCATATGTAACTGATCCAGTGTATTTTGTAGTCCTGATTTTGTTGTTGATAAAAGAACAATATCATCAGCGGAGAGCAGGAAAGGGATTGTAGGTTTAGTTGCCTCGATAATAAATGGAAAGGCATTTTCCTGTATCGCATTTTTTTTTACGTCGTTTATGAAGATGTTAAACACTATGGGACCAGATACATTCCATAGAAGCACCCCCTTTTTGACTGGAATGGAATCTGTAAATCCATCCTTTGTTTTGCCACAAATTGTCAAGTCTCTGTACATATCTTCAACCGTCCGTCTTTCGTTCGGTCACAAATCATCAAGTCTCTGTACATGTCTTCAACTGTATGAAAAGAGTTTCCATCTACGCCAGCTTTGGTGAACTTCACTCGGGTTGCGTTGGAGGGCAGAGAGGTCTGTGTTGGAGGGCAGAGAGGTCTGTGTTGGAGGGCAGAGAGGTCTGTGTTGGAGGGCAGAGAGGTCTGTGTTGGAGGGCAGAGAGGTCTGTGTTGGAGGGCAGAGACTCGTATCCCATTCATGAAGCTGATCCCGCGAGAAGCCATCTGTCAATGTTCATTGCAAGGGAGACTACTTTGGAGTGAGTCTTCCCATCAGCCCATTGCTCCAGCTGGCCTTGCTGGGCCGCTTTCTGGATTTCTTTTTTCTTTTCTTTCTTTGTTTTTCTGTTTTTCTTTCTATCCCCGGTGTGCTTTATTCCTGTAGTAGCATGCCTCGACAATCACCATCTTTATTCCTGTAGTAGCATGCCTTGACCATCACCACCTTTATTCCTGAAGTAGCATGCCTTGACCATCACCACCTTTATTCCTGTAGTACCATGCCTTGACCATCACCATCTTTATTCCTGTAGTAGCATGCCTTGACCATCACCACCTTTATTCCTGTAGTAGCATGCCTTGACCATCACCACCTTTATTCCTGTAGTAGCATGCCTTGACCATCACCACCTTTATTCCTGTAGTACCATGCCTTGACCATCACCACCTTTATTCCTGTAGTGCCATGCCTTGACCATCACCACCTTTATTCCTGTAGTAGCATGCCTTGACCATCACCACCTTTATTCCTGTAGTACCATGCCTTGACCATCACCACCTTTATTCCTGTAGTGCCATGCCTTGACCATCACCACCTTTATTCCTGTAGTAGCATGCCTTGACCATCACCACCTTTATTCCTGTAGTAGCATGCCTTGACCATCACCTTTATTCCTGTAGTAGCATGCCTTGACCATCACCACCTCTATTTCTGTAATACCATGCCTTGACCATCACGGAAGCCAAACCAAAATACACGCAGGCAGAAAGAAATACGAGTGGTGCCGTCCCGTAGGATATACACTCCCCCTGAGGAGAGATGACGACATTTTACGCTTACACACCTGTTGTGACCTGGACGTAATACAATGCAACATATACAGTACAACAAAACACAATACGTGTAATCATCAACATATAGTTTGGACATTCTCCGACAGGTCAGTCTGTTTACCTCCTCTCCTCGTTCTGATTACAAGTGTCAAAGCTTTCACTTCCAGTTCAAACACAGGTCATGTGCAACAGTGATCCAAATATTCCATATATACAAGAAACACTAAAAGACACAATGCTTTTCCGCCAAAAAGTGGTGTTATTTTCCCACCCAAAAAAAAAATTATGGGAAAAAAACACTGAAGGGCTTACTTTTCAAGGAAGATTATGGATTCTTTTCTTTTTCCGCCATATATTAACCAGTGTTACAGTGATACATTAAACAGGAACAGCATCAGTATGGAACGGATTTTTTTTAAACCAAGGTGACACTAATGCACAGGTGCACCAGTTATGATTTATATATAATGACGCATCTCAACGGAGGTTTGAAAAGAGGCAAAATGTACAAAAAACAAACAAACAAAAAATCAACAAAAGCCAAACAGACAACAATACCAGCCCGGGTACAGTAAATGTATTCCAAAAGGTACAGACAGTAAGGCTTAGTTTTCTCATCTGGCACAACAGATGGCACAGATCTGTACTTCTTTAGTGGGCGTGGACTCATAGAAGCAATCGCCTCATCTCCTTATGGCTGTTTTTAGTACGCCTTTCCGAAGACCCCAAACAGGTAAAGACAACAAGTTCATCATCTTTGGACGACAAGAACATGAAGCGAATTACTGGACATGTTGATGCACATTCATTCCCTGGTATAAAGGATGCTTTGTATTGTACGCATTATTTTGATGTAAATTCGTTTGTTGCAACAATAACTTTTACTCCATATTAATTTCAATGTACATTGATCTCTTGGTGCTATGGAGAAGTATAATGAACGTTCTAACGCATGGCTACTATTTGGTATAAAGCACACCCACCAATGGAAATCTGAATCCACATTCGTCTTCTGGTAAAAGAAGACCTCATGCTGGATTGATGCACAAAGGTAATAAGGTAAGGTAATGTTGCTTATAGCCCCGCTGACCACAAGGGGCCATATCAGGGCTGTCACCACGTTAAAATCAACTCACAAGTCATTCATTCACACAACTCTTTAAAATACATCTTCTAAAAACCCACCCCAAATTTTGTTAAAAAAACTTTCCACTGTAAAATCTCAGATCCGATGAAAAATGTTAATCTCTTTCAAGAATTCAAAGATCGCATCAGGCGGAACATCTCTGAACAAGATTTTCATGGAATCTGTTGTAAAATGTTTGTGTCTCACATCATGCAAGTCCCAACACTCTAAGAGAACATGTTTCACTGTGAGTGGCACATGACATGGAATGCACCACGGAGCTTCTTCACTCTTTAAAAGGTACGAATGAGTAAAATACGAATGGCCGGTGTGCACATTCGTCGGTTAGGTCAAACGACCTTTGAAGAACAGCGTCATGCACAGTTTACCGTTGGGTATCAATAGTGCCTTGCAGTCAGTAGCGGCCACTTTAATGATAATCTGTCCACTCTAATACGTAATGTTAACAAGTGATGGTAACCTAATACTCCCCCTCCCCTTCCCCCCTCCCGGAATACAAACACCGACAGGTCGACTTGTTCTGAAGGCAGGCTATAAAGGCGACATAGAAAAGCTCTGAAGAAAGGATCGAATTACAAATGAACGATCAGATTTACTGTAAATGTTTGAGCGTCTAATGTTCATGTTGTCAAATTGAAGTAGTGAATGGAGTTATTCTGGTTCTGATCGTCACAATACACGCACACACATCCAAATGTCCAAAGTGAACCACAAAACAAAATTGCGGGAATAAATGATATTGCTTTCTGAGGGGTAATAGCACTTGGAGCAGAGACAGGGCAGGTGGAAATGCTCTCTCGGTCTACAGGCCAAACACACTGCCCAGCGCTGTGTGAAGGTCGGTTCCTGTGCTCCAGATCAGGAGCAATGAAGCAACTATGTAGAAGATGATGAGCTGCGGAACAGAAATACCACGAAGCAGTGTAGAAAAAAAAAGCCAAAATACTAAACATGATAAAGAACTCTTATTATTAACACACACACCACACACACACACACACACACACACACACACACACACACACACAGAGGAACATGTTTTTGCTTAACACAAACAAAATTCTTCTGTAATAAGACGCTTAAGTGTTAGAATACTTATGGAAAACAAGGTTACATTAGCATTTTCTGAAATCACAATAACGAAAATAACAAAAACGAACAACAACAACAACAACAACACACACACACACACACACACACACACACAACACACACACACAACGTCAGAAGTATTCATAGAAATGCCTTTCATATGCATGGCATGAAAAGCTGTCATAATGGCAGATGTGGGATTACTTCAAACAGACACATGATTCTGTCGCATAATGGCAGACGTGGCATGACTTCAAACAGACACATGATTCTGTCGCATAATGGCGGACGTGGCATTACTTCAAACAGACACATGATTCTGTCACATAATGGCAGATGTGGGATTACTTCAAGACACATGATTCTGTCACATAATGGCAGACGTGACATTACTTCAGACACATGATTCTGTCACATAATGGCGGACGTGACATTACTTCAAACAGACACATGATTCTGTCACATAATGGCAGGCGTGGCATTACTTCAGACACATGATTCTGTCACATAATGGCAGATGTGGGATTACTTCAAACAGACACATGATTCTGTCACATAATGGCGGACGTGACATTACTTCAAACAGACACATGATTCTGTCACATAATGGCGGACGTGACATTACTTCAAACAGACACATGATTCTGTCCCATAATGGCAGACGTGGCATTACTTCAAACAGACACATGATTCTGTCACATAATGGCAGACGTGGCATTCCTTCAAAACAGACACACGATTCTATGGGTCTGATAATTAATTGTCATCAGCCTAGATTAAATAGCAGATCTGAGATCACCTGAAATGAACATAAGCATTCTGTCTCTCATAATGATCATTAGCCTACATCAAACAGCAGACATTAAATCTTCAAACAACAACAAACAAACAAACAAACAAACAAACAAAGGTAACGATTTTATTTTTCTGGCAATAGCTCAGTTTACATCATATAACAAACTGCAGACAACTTACAATGAACACATGATTCTACGTCTCTGATTAAAACCATTTGTTTGTATTAAACAGCAGGCTCTAGATCACTTAAAATGAACACATGATTCCATGTCTCTGATTAAAACCATTTGTATATATTAAACAGCAGGCTCTAGATCACTTAAAATGAACGCAATGAGCCGATGTCCCTGATAACAACTGTTAGTTCATCATATCAGTTAGCGGAGCTTTGTAAACTTAACATGAACATGAAGTTATGTCTCCAATTAGTATCCTTAGTTTCCATCAAATAGCAGGCTTCACATACCCTAAAATAAGCATAATTGTTCTATGTCCACGATAATAATTATAAGCGTATTTCAGTTAACAGACATCAGATACCCCAAAATACCTAAAATGAACATAACTATTCTATGTCCCTGACAATAATTGTTTAGCCTATTTCAGATAGCAGACTTCAGATCATGTTACAAACAGTTTGATCTCACTCGTGATTATCATCGATCGATTCAGATCTACATATCTTGGGTCTGGCTTTGTACGTGTGGAGTTCAATGTGACGTATGTTTACCAAATGACGTACTCGCAAATTGCGTAATCATTCTCTGGGTTTCAAGAAAGTACGAGAACGAAGCACAGAGTGTCAGAAGCTTCCAGAACTAGTTTCTTGAAATATTCCTAGAAATTTTGATTTGTTATAACATGTGATATCACTCGACCCTTTTGAAAAGTTCCACACACTTTGAATGGCTGTACTAAATCAAATTCTCGAAATTCCAGAATACTCCATAATTGTTGATCGGTTAAACGGCGTTTCCCGAATTTTCGATTCGGTGATCTATATAAATAATTGAGGGAATGACAGAGTGATGATGATGATGATGGTGGTGAGTTGAAACTGCAAGCGTTTAAGGAAAATACGTTATTGTTTTGGATCTGCTGCAATTGTCATTGAGTACTGATCTGAGAATGATCTACCCGTAACGAAAGACTTTGACCCTGTTATCAGAGTGGACCTTTTGTTTGTTCGGATCGATCCAAAAAAAAAAAAAAAAAAGAGATCAGCCCGAGTCTTGCCTGCAAATCATTTCAGTCAGTGGTAAGTGGGGGTGTCCAAGAACAAAGAGTTGGGTATCTCCCTAGTCGAACAGATAACTTACAACGAACGCACTGATCCCATGTCTTCAATAATAATCATTAGCCTTTTATCAAATTCCTTATTACCGTGGATGGTGTGAACGATGTTTTATCCCCATTTCCGAATAAACATTTATCAGTTTCCACAACGAAAAGTCCGATGACAAATGATACAAGTGGCCTTAACACACACACACACACACGCGCGCGCGCGCGCGCACGCACTCACGCACGCACGCACACACACATGCACGCACGCACGCGCGGTTCTCAACCAACTTTTTGTGGAGGCAATTAAAAGTTTATACTGATTCCAAAACACAAAACATCCCATGTTAATAAAAATGGTGAAGTACCACTGTGAGTGTGTATAGGCCTACGACGGCAATTTTAACAGTTTGTTGTAAAAAAAAATACAGAAACACCCGGTTGTAGCCAAGCAGATTGTAATGTTTATGCTTGAGCAGTTAGCAAACGAAGCGTCGTTGCGTTGTCAGGGAGTTCGTGCAGAGCTGCCTACAAAGTTCTGAGTTAACTGTTTCGTATTAGTTCCGTATGTTACATCTCCCCTTTCATAAAAGAAACCGAAACTTGAGTGAACACAAACGTTAAACAGTGAATAGAGTACACACATCAACAATGAACAGCAGGATTTCTTGCGATGAAATCAGACACGATGAGGTCAGAACTCAGTGTCACAGGTCAAGTCGTTGAGGTGGGCGAACTTCACGTCCAGAGCGTGTTCGGTAAGTAGTGTCACGGTGACAATCTGGCGTCAATTGTTGATGAGGGTGCTCAGGTAAGTTTGACGTTCCTCTAGGTTCCTCTGGCGCTGAATCGACTTCAGGTACAGCTGACAGTTCTGGTAGAGCTGGAGGTCCATCGTTTGCTCTCAGTGTTGAACGGTGTAAGTGTCGTCTGTTGCGTCGATACACACCTCCTTCAGACTGGACTAGATAGGATCTTGGCGATGCATGGTGTTCTACCACCACAGCTGGTTTCCATTTCTTGGTGCCTGGGAGTGGAGCCATGCGAACTTGATCCCCAGGCAAAGAGTAGAATGTTCTGAAGTAGCGTGCTTGTCGTGGTAGAATTTCTGCTTGGTCTTTTCAATCCTCATGCGCTGCTTGATGTCTTTGCTGTCGTATGCAGGGGTAAGGATACTTCTGGGGTTGGAAGTTTGTTCCTTGGTCCCGTCCCATCAAGAGCTGTGCAGGAGAAAGATTGATGCCATCCAATGGTGTGGTTTATAATCCAGCAAGGCTAGGTATTTGTTTTCATTCTTTGCCCACAGTCGCTTGGCAGTTTGAACTGCTCGTTCAGCTTCCCCGTTGGAACTTTGAAAGCGAGGGCTGGATGTCTTGTGACAGATTCCGTAGCTTTTGCAGAAGTTTGAAAACTATTGACTGGTGAACTGTGTCCCACAGTCACTTCTCAAGGTGGATGGAATCCCGTGACGGCTAAATTGATTTTTTAGCTTCTCAGTCACTGATTCAGTGCTCATGCTCTGGAGTTCATCTACTTCAATGAATTTTGAGAAGTAATCCACCGTCACAAGGTAAGTTTCTGCCTTGAAAATCAAAGATGTCAGTTCCAACTTGTGAGTATGGGAGATCTGGAACAGGAGTAGGCAGTAGTGGTTCAGCGGAAGGTTTCCTTTTGTAGTCTGCACACTTGTTGCAGTTCTTGATTTTGTCTTCAATTTCCGAGTTCATTGATGGCCAGTACATCACTTCACGTGCTCGCTGTTTGCATTTCGTGATACCCAAGTGGGATTCATGGAAAAGAGTCAGCATTCGTTTCCTCAGACTGGGTGGTATGACAATTCTGGATCCTTTGAAGACGATGCCATCAGAGACGGCTAGTTCGTCTCTGGAGTCCCAAAACTGTCGAATTTCTATGGGCACATCATTTCTTCTGTCTGGCCAACCACTCAGAATCAAAGTTTGTAACTGCCTGAGTTCTTGTTGTGAGCATTCCTGAAGTTGTTCGTACATTTCTTTTGCAATAGGTGCATATGAGTTCTCTGTATCTATGTATGCTATTTCAGCGATCTCTCCAGGGAGATATGCACCTGAGAGAGTGTCTGGAAGCTGCATCTGGCTGCCTTTTCGGTACTTCACTTGCAGAGTGTACCACTGTACATGAAGTAGCATGCGCTGTAATCGCATTGCTGCTGACATAAGTGGCTTGGAAAAAATCTGCTCTAATGGTTTGTGGTCGTTATAAACAGTCACCTCTTTCCCAAAGATGTAGCAATGGAATTTTTTTGCAGGCATGCACGATGGACAGCATTTCCTTTTCTATTTGTGCATAACGCTTTTCTGCATTAGTCATGGACCGTGAGCTATATGCGACAGGTCTTCCATCCTGGATTAGAACTGCTCCAAGTCCGTGCTGACTGGCATCACAGTGTATTTCAACTGGTGCGTTGACGTCATAGTACTTCAGGACTGGATGATGACAGCAGAGACTTTTCAACTTTGCAAAGGCTTGTTCATGACTTTGTTGCCAATCAAACAGGGCATCCTCTTTCAGAAGATCACGCAGAGAAGCACTTTCTTCACTCAAGTTTGGAATGAACTTGCCAAGGTATGTGACACAACCCAGGAAGCGTCGGACATCATCTTTGTTTTGTGGGTTTGGCATATCTTGAACAGCTTTCACCTTGTCCGGGTCAGGCTTCAGTCCTTGGGCTGTGAGAAGATGCCCGATGTATGGCACGCTGGACTGTCTGATGATCAGCTTCTCAGGGTTCAGTTTCAGATTGTACTTTGTAGCTCTCTCCACCACTTTTTTCAGTATCTGGTCATGGTGTTCAGTGTCACGGCCTGCAACCAGAATATCATCCATTGATGCGTATGCTCCTTTTATGTCTTCTAACATTTGGTCCATGATCCTTTGAAACACTTCCGGGGCACAGGAGATACCAAATGGAAGGCGTAGCCACCGGTACCTTCCAATTGGGGTGTTAAAGGCAGTCAGGAACGATGACTCTTCGTCCGACTTTATCTGTAGGAAACCACTTTTTGCAACCAGCTTTGAAAATACTTTTGCATCAGGAATGTCTGCTATGATCTCTTCTACTGTGCGCATTGGATAATGTTCACGTTGTATGGCAGCGTTCAAGTCTTTGGGATCGATACAAATGCGGACTTTGTCATTGAACTGACCCATTCAGTGGGCTCTTCAACTTTGATAATGTGTCCATCTGCTTCCATCTCATGGAGCTTTTCGACAATTTTATCATGCAGAGCTACAGGCTGACGACGTGCTGGGTGGACAACTCCTTTTGCACCTGGTTTCAGCTTGATGCCGTATTCTCCTGGCAGAGTTCCAGTCGTGTGCTCCAGCTCAGGGAACTCATCTTAGCCCGAGGTTGACTGGCTGTTCACTGTAGACTCTATTGTTGAGAGACGAGCGATGAGACCAAGATTTTCTGCAGTTTTCCAGAAATCACATTTTCTTGATCAATATTGAGGATTTCAAACCGAGTGTTTATGGTTTTTCCATTATGGATAACTGGAAGATCTGCCGTGCCAATGGGCTTGATGTTGTGATTGGAGTAGGTGCGTAGAATTTTATCAGAGGAACGAATCTCACAGCAGTGAGATATTTTCTGGTAGTCTCGTACTGTGAGAGTATTACACCTGGCTCCAGTATCAATCTTGATTTTAATGTTTTTTCCATGAATTGACACGATCTGGTTCCATTTGTCACTGTTGTTTGAGTCGTTGAACTTCGTACTGTGGATCATCAGGACTTCTGGTTCTGATTCTGAGTCTGTTGCTACAGTGTGTACGTCCCGGCGTCTTCTG
Source organism: Conus canariensis (assembly GCA_033310375.1). Taxonomy (NCBI): domain Eukaryota; kingdom Metazoa; phylum Mollusca; class Gastropoda; order Neogastropoda; family Conidae; genus Conus; species Conus canariensis. The sequence goes on from CM065734.1 coordinate 6,401,624, forward strand.
CACACTTTCCTCCAGTGGTTCGGCCTTCTGCAATGTGCACATGTAGTCCCAATAGCTGGGCAGCTCCCTTTCGTTAGTGTGTGTTTCAGATCTCCACCACAACGAAAACACAACTTTGTGTTTTCGTTTCCTGTATTTTGATGTTTTGATCGCTTCTTTCTGATTACACTAACAGCAGGTTTAGTTTCTTCATCAGTAACACAAAATTCTTCTTTTTTTATCTTGACGTTCTGTTTCTTGCGCTGGACAACATTTACATCTACTTCTGACTCATCACGAACAATGCGGAGTTGTTTCTGTGATAGCTCAAATTGTTGACCGATTTCTATGGCTTGGACAAGAGTTAGAGCTTCTCCTTTCTCAAGCAGTCTCCCCTGTAGTTTCTTATCATGTACACCGTCAATAATGTAGTCTACCATTATATCATCATTGTCTCTATAGTCACAGTCCATCATGATAAGTTTCAGATCCTTTACAAAGTTGTCGAAGGACTCACCTTGGTCCCGCTTTCTTTGCTTTAGTCCGTGTCTTGCCACACGTTTGTTCTTTCTTGGACGAACATAGGTTTCAAACTTGGTTAAAACTGCATTAGGATTGTCTTTTTCACCATCAGCCCACTGTAGAGTGCGGTAGATTTGCCTACCTTGGGCACCGATCCAAGTTCCGATCCATCCAGCTTTTTGTTTGTCAGTCAACGTTGCCAGCGGGCCATCGAACGCGAAGCCAACGTGATCTTTGAAGCGGGTAAACTCCTGGAACAAGTCTGTCGCATCCCAATCGATAGAGGGATGTTCGAAGTTCATGTTCGTCATAATTCACTCCTTCCATGTTTTATCGGACAAGTGGGCGAGCTTCTGACACCATGTAATGTTTATGCTTGAGCAGTTAGCAAACGAAGCGTCGTTGCGTTGTCAGGGACTTCGTGCAGAGCTGCCTACAAAGTTCTGAGTTAACTGTTTCGTATTAGTTCCGTATGTTACACAGATTGATTGTAACACGGAGAACCATGATATAACTTATCACGCAGGAAACATATTGATTTGAACACAGGAAAAAAAAAAAAAAAGTCATCTTTATTTATCGCCGAACCAGCTGAGAAACAAGCATGGCAACGATCGAAATTAGGCGTACTGAAGTATCACGCAAACTGCAGGATGTACATTGGCCAGAGTGCTTTGTATCGTACTGAAGTATCACGCAAACTGCAGGATGTACATTGGCCAAAGTGCTTTGTATCGTACTGAAGTATCACGCAAACTGCAGGATGTACATTGGCCAGAGTGCTTTGTATCGTACTGAAGTATCACGCAAACTGCAGGATGTACATTGGCCAGAGTGCTTTGTATCGTACTGAAGTATCACGCAAACTGCAGGATGTACACTGGCCAGAGTGCTTTGTATCGTACTGAAGTATCACGCAAACTGCAGGACGTACATTGGCCAGAGTGCTTTGTATCGTACTGAAGTATCACGCAAACTGCAGGACGTACATTGGCCAGAGTGCTTTGTATCGTACTAAAGTATCACGCAAACTGCAGGACGTACATTGGCCAGAGTGCTTTGTATCGTACTGAAGTATCACGCAAACTGCAGGACGTACATTGGCCAAAGTGCTTTGTATCGTACTAAAGTATCACGCAAACTGCAGGACGTACATTGGCCAGAGTGCTTTGTATCGTACTGAAGTATCACGCAAACTGCAGGACGTACATTGGCCAGAGTGCTTTGTATCGTACTGAAGTATCACGCAAACTGCAGGACGTACACTGGCCAGAGTGCTTTGTATAGTTCTGAAGTATCACGCAAACTGCAGGACGTACACTGGCCAGAGTGCTTTGTATCGTGCTGAAGTATCACGCAAACTACAGGACGTACACTGGCCAGAGTGCTTTGTATAGTTCTGAAGTATCACGCAAACTGCAGGACGTACATTGGCCAGAGTGCTTTGTATCGTACTGAAGTATCACGCAAACTGCAGGACGTACATTGGCCAGAGTGCTTTGCATCGTACTGAAGTATCACGCAAACTGCAGGACGTACACTGGCCAGAGTGCTTTGTATAGTTCTGAAGTATCACGCAAACTGCAGGACGTACATTGGCCAGAGTGCTTTGTATCGTACTGAAGTATCACGCAAACTGCAGGACGTACATTGGCCAGAGTGCTTTGCATCGTACTGAAGTATCACACAAACTGCAGGATGTACATTGGCCAAAGTGCTTTGTATCATAAGCCGATTGAGAGAATAATGAAAATAACAATAATAAGAAAAAAAAATGTCGGGAAAGACAGGGGAATCATTCAAATTTCAGCATGTCAAACAAATGCACACCGAGGGTCACGGAGAGCATCAATTGTGATGAACAGTTTGAATGATGAGCTCACAATTATATGCAGTTCGGTGGTCCCAGTAAAACATGTTGACGATGCAAAATTGTGATGGGGAAAAACTTTGCCACATGCATGCCTATTTTGAATTCACGTATGTAAAACATGCTAATCAGTGTAACTACCCAGTTCCGGTTTTCCAACTGTACGTTTCTCTCTCCCTCCCCCCCCCCCCTCTCTCTCTCTCTCTCTCTCTGTGTGCGTGTGTGTGTGTGTGTTTGTGTGTGTGTGTGTGTGTGTGTGTGTGTGTGTCGCGCGCGCGCGCGCGCACACACACACACACACACACACACACACACACACACACACACACACACACACACACACACGGGCGCGCAGTGAAAACGGAATTTTCTCAGCAATCACCCGGTGTGGTACAACTAAACTTGATATACATATTGCTTTTTTCCCTCTCCTTGTTCTAACAACAATAATGTTCTGGTGTGTCTGTAACACGGCTAGTAGTATAAGAAGAAACTATGTTGTCACGAATCAAAACATAGAATTACATGTGATATTATCATCAGTCTTACAAATCAATATCTCTTACTGACGATACACTTTGGAAAACGTAAACAGCGGAAGGCAGAAAGGAGAGGGGACACAGCCTTATTTTCTTTTTCTGTTCTCTCCCCCCCCCCCCCCCCCCTCCCCCCCGTTTTTTTTTTTTTTTTTTTTTTCTTCTTTTTTTCAGGTGGTAGTTGAGACACACCCTGACATACGTACCATAATAACTTTTGAATCGCCATCATCATCACCTTCTAAACGGGCCGGATTTTCGTAAGTAAAAATTGAAGGGAAGTGTGTTTTTGTTGTCAGCTGGAAGACAAGACTATTGTGCGCTTGTTATACGGAGAACCCCACCTCCACCTCCGCTTCCCCCCTCCTCCTCCCCCTCCTCCAATAAACGTCTGCAACCGACTTTCGCCTCAAAGACAGACCCGTACTCCACACGAGACACATTTCAGCCAATCAATGAGCATGCCCGCCCATTTGTCCGTCGAGCCGACAGGAGCTTCCGTCACATGCAGTATACCTTTTGCTGCGACTGTGAGACTCGCCTTCAGTTCACCGAAGATCAGGGGGGCGGGAATAGCTCAGCTGGTAGAGCGCCGGGCTCGTGATCCTGGGGTTGCGGGTTCGAATTTCGGTACAGGGGGATTTTTCCCTCGGAGTTAACATTGGTTCTGACTCCATTCCCCATACAGTCCTTCCAATGAGACTATAAACCGAGGTTCCGTGTGCTGAACGCACGCACAACATCTTGCACACACGTCAAATCCCATCACCAACTTTCGGAAGAGAAGGCCAGTTTGGCCGTTGGTATGGATGACACGTTAAACATAGCATGCACCTTCCCCGAAGATGGAGTATGGCTGCATTAATGGCGGGATAAAAAAAAAACGGTCATACACACAAAACTCCACTGCCTGTCTATACAGGCAGTGTCCGCAGGAGTATCAGCCTGCGCACGCAGAAAGAAAGAAAGAAAAAGATTTGGCCCTCATCCTCTCGTGTAGCTTGAATACTGGTTTACATTATTTCTGAACTTCAGGTCTGTCTACATGGGTCACATAGACTTTAGGTTTACTGATGAAAAGGACGATCTATTATAATCACCGTCTTGAATTTAATCCAAACAACAAAAAAATTCGGAGTTCCGAAAATGCAGAGACAAACAACTATGTGCACACAAGCCTGAAGTCTGTTTCTTTGGCCCATTTTAAACCATTTTTTTTGGTTCTGTTCCACACAAATGTACAAAATGTGAAAATGAAGTCACAATATTTAAAAAAAAATGGCGTCAAATTATTATCATTGTAAAAGTGTGATCTCAAATTTGACAAAGGTGAACAAAGACATTCTTGAAACGGGTCTTACATGGCTTTTACGAAGAAAAAAAAATCAACATGGAGGTTTAAAAAAAAAATACTGATAATACTAATGCAGATGAGCCGATGACCTTGAAATGTGGAAAATACCCATCGTGTGTCTCCAAACAAACTGAGAGATTTCTGGGCGTTTTTATCCATACCAGACTTGACTGGAATCAAGCAATCTATCTATTTATCTATGCTTTTATCTATGTGTCTATCTATCTATATATACATACATCTATACATATGTACACACATACGTACATACATATATACATACGTACGTACATACATAAAGCTAACTCTTTAACTACACTTGAAAAAGAAGTAAATAAAATGCAGAAAGATCATGTAACTTACATAAACGGTTTCTGGAACGGCTCATAAAACAGACTTATATATTGCTCCACACACACACACACACACAACACATGCGCGCGCGCGCGCACACACACACATACACATTCACACATGTACGCACGCATGCCATTGAACGAGGCTACCAGACTGCGACATGTAGTAATTAATGTGTGTAATTAACCTCTCTGTCTGTCTCTGTCTCTGTCTCTCTCTCTTGCATGTAGATTCTTCAGACTAGTAAAACTACTTCTGGATGACTGTTCAACATTGAACTGAACAACAACAACCAAAATACATTATAAAAATTTCGGCTGGTGTGGTTCTGATTTAACAATCATCTTCCATCCCCCCCCCCCCCCCCCCCCCCGCCTTCCCATCAAACTGTGTTCCCTTTTAACAAGTATTGAAACTTAAAACAAAACAGATATTGACTGAAAACGAAACAAAACAAACAAAACAAAGGGGAAAAAACACAGATTAAAAAAAAAAAAAGATGAAAAGGAACAATAAATTACAAAACAAAGAAAACAAAGGGAAAAAAAACGACAGATAAAAAATAAACAGATAAAAAGAAACAATAAATGACACCTTGTCACAACGCAAACAAAACACCATTCAATCTGGCATAAAACCAACAATTCATACGCGCACAAACATATCCGATATCTGGATTGGGAGGAGTGGGAGGCAGAGGAGGGAGAACTCTTACAGAACCCCCTGAGTTATCAAGCTTTACAGAGTTATGATCCTTGGCTCACATGTTCACCAAAGGAGGAACAGGCACTGTAGAACGAACCCAATCTTCGATCTCACTTACTTTGTCGCCAGATCTGATTGCAATTTAAAAAAAAACAAAAACAAAACAAAACAGAACAAAACCAGCTGTTGAAATTAAAGAAAAAGCGTGCCTTTTTTTTTTTTTTTTTTTTTCAAACGCAGTATCAGCCTCTTTTGGGGGAAAACTTTCTCGAAAGTTCATTTGAAAGAGCTGCGAATACTTTTTGACATTGTTTAAAACAAACACACAAAATATACTGTTTTCAGAATCCAGATGGCCCGGGCATTTGTTTCAGCGATTTATTCCCCTCTCCATCCTCTCCAAGATGCCGTTTCCTATCTTACAACACATCAGCACATAGGTGTCAACCCAATTTTCCTTATTTTACAACTTCCCATACTGAAAAGTACTTTTCCCCTTATTCCGAGCCCAAAAACCTTATACATCACGGAAAACGCAAAAACATAAACAAAAATTGCTGTGAACACAATGTAATACTCAGTATCAGGCAGAACTTCTTAACACACACACACACACACACACACACACTCCTTGAGGTGTCGCCCACTACCAACTCGAGCCTTTTTAGCTGCAGGGGAGTTCGTAGCCATTCTCGATTCAAACAATGCACACATGGAAGGTGATGATAGAACCGCGCATGCGCAGATTACCGGAACAATAGAAAAGAATTGTTTTCTGCGCATGACCGATCATCTACTTAGTTCGTTCCCGTTTCAGTGCTAAGAGTCCATGTCGTCTGCTATGAAAATTTGTTCACCTCGCCTCAGTGATTTAAGATTTGCCCGTATAAATCAGTTTTACCCGTATTGAAACTTGTATACGGCCGTACAGACCCGAAATCGTAGGTTTCCCGTACAGCAATACGGGAAAACCGTATAGGTTGACACCTATGTTAGCAATTCAACGCCTCATCAAAATCTGTCTAATAATCACACCCAACGACCCAGCGGCAAACGTGATCTCATAGCTGCAAACCGCCACGACAGTATCAATTTAGCTTTTCGTTACTCTAACGATAAACTGTTCTCGCGCTAATTGTGTCAGGACTGTCAACCCGAATCTGAAGAATGGATCTCCAAAAGAGTTTCGGTAGCAGCGCGTTGTTGTCCTCTAGCCAGGAAAAAAAAAAAAGAAAAAAAAAAGAAAAAAGAAAAAAAGCACGAACATTCAGCATTTACGAAAAATCACTCAAAATGTCAGTGAAATCAGGTTGACAATCATATGAGTGTACTGTTGTTCGTTATGGGCTCTGAAGTTGATTGGTAGGCCCAACAATAGCGCACATTAATTTTCAATAAATCATTGTATTAATGCATTAATACCGCCGACCTCTGTTCTTTCCTTTTTCTTTTTTTTTTTTTCTTTTTTTTTTCTTTTCTTTCTTTCTTTTTTTGGGGTGCTAGTATTTTATTTTTTATTTTTTATGAGACCCATCTAGGTGGCATGTTTCAGGCAGTTTGCCAGCCAGAGGTGGTTCAAACATGGTGCAGCTGGGACAGTAGAATGATTCAATTGAACAGGAATTGCAAAGAACGATGGGGGAGGCGGGGGGAGAGGGAGGGCGTGGATGTGTATCGTGACGCGCTAGCCGTCATGACGTGGGATACACATGTAAGAAGTTTTAACACACACACACACACGCACGCACGGACGCACGCACGCACACACACACACACACACACACACACACACACACACACACACACACAAAGCCAGGGATTGCAACAACCAGGATCTGTCGTAGTAATATCGATCTTCAAACTTGAAAACAAGTTGAGTATTTGAATGATGTTAACTTTGTTTAAAAAAAAAAAGAAAGAAAAAGCTCTATATGAACGCATATTGCAAAATCATCCCCATCAGGTGAATCGGTGAAGTAAAAGACAATAACAAACAAAGCAGACCATGCAGAAGTTTGGACCGTAAGAACTCATACAAAGTCATGAAGGACCGAGGTGGGGGAGGGCTGGTACATGCATCCGTTCATATAAATGATTACTTGTAATATATGAAAAGGGTGCGTGTACCGGCCCAATAAATTATTTCGACATTGGCGAATGCGAAAAAAAAAAAATCGATGATTCATTTTAGATGTCCGAACAACAGTGGTATAATAATAAACTCTAATGTAATGCTAACACACAAACGCAGGTCATAAAAAGAAAAATCCTCAAAAGTCTGCCACATGTGCCAAAAAAAAAAAAAAAGAAGAAAAAAAAAGAAAAAAGAAAAGTAAATAAAAATGAAATCACTGTTAAAAAAATGACATAGGTATTTATGTCATTGAGCATGCACTTGAGAGATGTGAACGCCACTAAAAACAAACAAACCTTGCGCTTTTTTTTTTTTTTGCATGTAAACGAAGGAATACCGAAAGCTCCGTTAATTGTAGATAATGAAATACAACAATAAAAAGAAAGAAAAAAAAAAAACAACATACAAGAGCAATAACAGTAGCCACATATGTCAAAGCGCTTAAAAAAAAAGTATTATTTTGTTTGCTTGTTTGTTGTTGTTTTTTCAAGAAAAAGTCGTAAAACAAAAACACCACCAGGAAAGCATGGTAAAATATACGTACAAGACACGTGCCATGCTATGAGAAACCTGCAAACGAACATTTTTCCATATGCCACACCAACACTCAGAATGACTGAAACTGAAAAAAATTTATAACGAACAAGCGAGATAACCGTTGCTCCCATGATGAAATAAAATACACGCCCATCACTCCAAACGGATGCTGCTACCGATATGGACTCGCCTCTATAGCAGAAATCACAACACAGAGCACACGGAACAAACAAAAAAGACATCCACCAAAAAAGGATGTTCGAAGCTTGTCTATAATACCCTGTAGCTGACACATCTACAGAGCAACACCAACTGGAGACATGAACAAACACAAATGACGCACACAGTGAGTAGCCTTCTTCAACTGAGTGACTTGTTTAGTCTGGCAGCCATTACAAATTACCATGTATTCAAGATTGGACAGCCTTTTCGATCTTTGACTATAGTCAAACAACACACAAACAAACAGTAACAAACACAGATAGCCTCGGTTCGACTGGTACAAAAGGAAACACTGCATCACATCAAAATAGTTATGTTTAGTGTATTACACTATGCATCTCTCGCTGAATTGGTTTCAAAAGTGAAAATCGGCGGACCGGTCGTGAACAAATATATTTCGGTTCAAAAGCAGTCTATTTTTGTTGAATTTGACTTCACTCAGATCGGTCCCAAAGGCGAGTGAAATGGCAATGTTTAATTTGTATGCCTGATTTAACAATGCACCACACACACACACACACACACACACACACACACACTACTGACCCCACGACCGGTCAAAATCAAGACAGCTTCAGAGCCACTCTAGGTGGTCCGATAATCAGTAGAACTACAATTTAAAAGAAAAAAAAATGCTGTAAGAAAGAAAGAAAGAAAGAAAAAAAAAACAACCCCCAAAACAAAACAAAGCAAAACGAAACACGGGAGAAGAACGCCCCTCTTTCCAAAGAAAACAGAGTTACCTTTTCTAAGTTGATGGATCCAACACATAGATCCAGACAGTCAAGAATTTGATTTGAAGCGCACGCCAAGATAACGATCAGGATTTTGACCGTCTGCATTCCAGGCGTCCCGTGTCACACCCGTATTTTGGCCTGTTCTCTCTTTAATTGAACTGTTAAGCCGACTAATGGGGCAAACTTGCTTTGGGCGTGCCCGTCAGCGGCCTCTGTCCCATGAAAACGACAGGGTCACTCTCGCTGAACGTGAGCTGTGATACAGATGACCTCCCTTTAAGATTTTCACACATCGAGTATTAAAAAAAACAACAACTGTGATAACGTCAAAATACAACAGAAATATGAAGAAATGTCAGTTTTTGAGACGTTGTATTCAGAAATATTGGAGATACAAACCTCGATACATTACGACATACTCATACATGTGTACATTAAACATTTATACATGCGTGACTTTGGTTATAATTCCATTTCTAAAAGAAAAGTCGAGCAGCTTGCATTATTTGCAAACAAAACAGAATTTCTTCCTTTCCCCCAAATTATTCAAAGCGAAAATATCTACTGGCAAAAAGTAAACATTTGAGCACCCGAATAAACAATTTGACCGAACAGGCTAACAGCATGTATGAAAACACACTGGTTATTTTGAAGTGGGTGGAATTGTTCTTGCTTTGGCGAGCGTTGTAAGCTCTATTACCAGTAGCTCCAATCTAGTTTCAAGTCCATCTCCTGATTTAAAATGACAAAAAAAAAATGAGTTACACCACCGCAGTTCCGTTTGTCTGGACATGTACATCTGTTCATATTGAACAAATTTCGACGAAACTCGACAGATTTGTGTTTTGTTTTGTTTCTTGCCGAACTCATGGAGCACGTTTTTTCTTTTGAAGCATCCTAAACCTTCCTTCTTCGGCAGGGGAAAAAGCAACAACAACTTCTGGTCATCTTTCATCGTTGTTTGTTTGTTTGTTTGTTTTCTCTCTTTTTCTTTATGATTGTTTTAACCCCCCCCCCCCCCCCCCCCTTTCATTGCTTAAGCGCGAATCATCACCATGCTTTATCTTGCATGTACAGACAAGCTGACCATGTACTAGGTGGTATTAAAGCGCTAATCATCACCATGCTTTATCTTGCATGTACAGACAAGCTGACCATGTACTAGGTGGTATTAAAGCACTAATCATCACCATAGCTTTATCTTGCATGTACAGACAAGCTGACCATGTACTAGGTGGTATTAAAGCACTAATCATCACCATAGCTTTATCTTGCATGTACAGACAAGCTGACCATGTACTAGGTGGTATTAAAGCGCTAATCATCACCATGCTTTATCTTGCATGTACAGACAAGCTGACCATGTACTAGGTGGTATTAAAGCGCTAATCATCACCATAGCTTTATCTTGCATGTACAGACAAGCTGACCATGTACTAGGTGGTATTAAAGCGCTAATCATCACCATAGCTTTATCTTGCATGTACAGACAAGCTGACCATGTACTAGGTGGTATTAAAGCGCTAATCATCACCATAGCTTTATCTTGCATGTACAGACAAGCTGACCATGTACTAGGTGGTATTAAAGCGCTAATCATCACCATAGCTTTATCTTGCATGTACAGACAAGCTGACCATGTACTAGGTGGTATAAAAGCGCTAATCATCACCATAGCTTTATCTTGCATGTACAGACAAGCTGACCATGTACTAGGTGGTATAAAAGCGCTAATCATCACCATGCTTTATCTTGCATGTACAGACAAGCTGACCATGTACTAGGTGGTATTAAAGCGCTAATCATCACCATTGCTTTATCTTGCATATACAAACAAGCTGACCATGTACCAGGTGGTACTAAAGCGCTAATCATCACCATGCTTTATCTTGCATGTACAGACAAGCTGACCATGTACTAGGTGGTATAAAAGCGCTAATCATCACCATGCTTTATCTTGCATGTACAGACAAGCTGACCATGTACTAGGTGGTATAAAAGCGCTAATCATCACCATGCTTTATCTTGCATGTACAGACAAGCTGACCATGTACTAGGTGGTATTAAAGCACTAATCATCACCATAGCTTTATCTTGCATGTACAGACAAGCTGACCATGTACTAGGTGGTATAAAAGCGCTAATCATCACCATGCTTTATCTTGCATGTACAGACAAGCTGACCATGTACTAGGTGGTATTAAAGCACTAATCATCACCATAGCTTTATCTTGCATGTACAGACAAGCTGACCATGTACTAGGTGGTATTAAAGCGCTAATCATCACCATTGCTTTATCTTGCATATACAAACAAGCTGACCATGTACCAGGTGGTACTAAAGCGCTAATCATCACCATGCTTTATCTTGCATATACAAACAAGCTGACCATGTACTAGGTGGTACAAAAGCGCTAATCATCACTATGCTTTATCTTGCATATACAAACAAGCTGACCATGTACTAGGTGGTATTAAAGCACTAATCATCATCATTGCTTTATCTTGCATATACAAACAAGCTGACCATGTACTAGGTGGTATTAAAGCACTAATCATCACCATAGCTTTATCTTGCATGTACAGACAAGCTGACCATGTACTAGGTGGTATTAAAGCGCTAATCGTCACCACGCTTTATCTTGCATATACAAACAAGCTGACCATGTACCAGGTGGTATTAAAGCGCTAATCATCACCATGCTTTATCCTGCATGTACAAACAAGCTGACCATGTACTATGTGGTATAAAAGGTCGTCGCAAAGTGCGTGATGCTACGTCAACACATCCCAGTGTTTGATATCAGCATGTATTAACGTTTCGACCTTGATGTCATTTGTTGCAAGAGTGGAAGACAGTTCGTTATGTCAAAATAAATTCTAGTTTCACCTTTGACGTAACATACACTATATAAAGAAATATCCTGAAGGCGCAAAGTTTCATAAAAAAAAAAAAAAAGACGCAAGGAAAAGAGATGTAAAACATGCAGAACCGTGAGACGGAGGTGTAATGTAATGTTTTTTCTTCTTCTTCTTTTTTTTTTTTTTTTTCCAGTAACAGTTTCAACATGGAGGAGGAGGAGGAAAGGTGACCGTTGGAAGCAAGGCGATGACGTTTGTTCGGCAATCATACGGGAGTAGATGGCATCCATTCTTTTTTTTTTTTTATAATTAAAACGGGCGCATAATAATGATATTAATGCAAATAATGGGGATGATGATAATAATGATAATATTACCAAGGTTTCACAAAGAAAGGGGGGAAAAATGGGTATTTTTAGTCAGCGTAAGTGAAAGCCTGTATATATGTGATAATGAGCACATACACTATAAATGAGAGAGAGAGAGAGAGAGAGAGAGAGAGAGAGAGAGAGAGAGAGAGAGAGAGAGAGAACAGTAAACTTTCCAGTCACCAGAAACAGATGAAACAATATGTGATGCATGTATGGCATTTCCCTAAAACGCTAGACAAGCGATTTGATGATTTTAAACATTCTTCTACACTGAAAGTTTACTGTTTGCCGTCAGACCATGCTAAAGCTGTATGAAGCAGTTCCTTCACCCGTCAATATCTTCCAGAAACTGTTTTACTCAACTGAATAAACGGCATCAAATACGTTTTCAAAAGTAATCCATGGCTGTGCATCTTCACAAGTCTTGACCAGTGGCAAATACAGCTGCATCATATACGTACACACACACACACACACACACACACAGAAGAGAGAGAGAGAGAGAGAGAGAGAGAGAGAGAGCATTTGTTTGACTAAATTGAGGCTTTCATCCTATGAATCTTACATTTTACAATTCTACGAATTGTCAACAAAGTCTCCACAGTCCAACTTCTTCCCGTAAAACAACAACAACAACAACGACAACGACAACAAACAAACGACGAGAAAAAACAGTCCTTTCGAACGAAACGAATTTTCAATCCAACGAACACATCATACATTGAAAGGACTCAAATAGACAAAAGGCATTGGAAAAAGAAAAAAACCATGGTAAAAAAAAAAAAAAAATGAAATAAAGGACACATAATTTGATTTCATACAAAGGATCAACAATTTTTGACACAGATTTCAAGCACGAGAACAATTTAATGGTTCCCCGACATATCCAAACACAAGGGGAAGAACATGACGATTCGCTCGCTGAAATCCGTTCGCTCAAATTGCTGCTGCAGTTCTGTGATGTGTACTAAAGAGAGGAAGCCGTTTTTTTCCGCCTTGTTCGTATTTACAGACATGGTGAAAAGGGGGACAATAATAACATGTCAAATTATCGCCCTTTAATTGAGAACGCACCTTCCCGTCCGTCTTCCTTCGGCGCTAACAAGGCTCCGGCATCTGGATTACATTTCTACCTGAATCCAAACGACAGCTTCAGTTTCATCAAGGAGGCGTCACTGCGTGCGGACTAGTCCATATACGCTACACGACATCCGCTAAGTTTTGAGACCACACGACGCATGATTTGAATTAAGTTGACGGATAACTGAATTAACAACGAAGATGAGAGAATTGAAGAAGAGGGTCTCGTGGCTACGACTTAGCAGATGTCTGACCTACGCATTAGCCCAATGCGCTGGTCAGACCTTGAGTACCTACCTAACATATGTTGGGTTTTTTTTTTATGTGTGTGTAGTGAATGACATAGCTGCGAGACTAACAGAACTTGGAATGTGATTTAAATTAAAAAAAAAAAAAACTGTAAGGGCAAATTCGGAATTAATCTGCAACAGTTTTTTTCTTTCTTTCACTGAAAGTTGAGAAGGAATCAATAAACGCCATCGTGTTCAGTAGTGTGGACATGTACGGGGGTTTTGGTGACAGAACGACATCAAAGTGACTGTGCGCCAGCCAGCCAGCCCTCTCTCCGCCTGATGACGGCGAACGCTGTGTGTGTGGCAGGCTTCACAAATACGACAAGACTGCGGCGACATGATCGGTGGGGGGGAGGGGCAGGGGGGTTATACCGTCATCCATGCCTCCAGTTCCTCCCTTCTCTCTCTCACCTCACCCCCCCCCCCCCCCCCCCATCCTGGGCTGTCCCACAGAGGTCCTGTGTGTGAACGTATGCTTTAAAAAAAAAAAAAAAAAAAACAACAACAACAACCGGCACGTCAAATCCGATTCCACTTTTCGAAAAAAGAGAAGACAATCGTTTCTGACTGAACGGATGACACGAGAACCAAACACATGCTCGCTCGTGTGGTGTTTTGACATCGTCCCCGAAGACAGAGTGTGGCTGCCTTCATGGTGGCGGTTTAA
>CM065734.1:6425849-6438349 GCA_033310375.1 Conus canariensis
GATATCCCTTCCTTCATCATGTAAACTGTGATATCCCCTCCTTCATCATGTAAACTGTGATATCCCTTCCTTCATGACGTAAACTGTGATATCCCTTCCTTCATTATGTAAACTGTGATATCCCTTCCTTCATCATGTAAACTGTGATATCCCCTCCTTCATCATGTAAACTGTGATATCCCTTCCTTCATTATGTAAACTGTGATATCCCTTCCTTCATATGTAAATGATGACACCACCTTCCTCTCATGTAAATCGTGTGATCCCCTTGATCAGATATACCTTGTTCAACCTTCCTTCATCATATAAATCTGGTATCTCTTCCTTCTCATATAAATCATTAGATCTCTTCCTTCCATCATGATAAATCATGGCATCTCTTCCTCCTCATATAAATCTGGTATCTCTTCCTTGATCGATATATCATTGCAACTCTTCCTTCATCATATAAATCATGGCATCTCTTCCTCCATCATATAAATCTGGTATCTCTTCCTTCATCATATAAATCATGGCATCTCTTCCTCCATCATATAAATCTGGCATCTCTTCCTCCATCATATAAATCTGTATCTCTTCCTTCATCATATAAATCATGCATCTCTTCCTCCATCATATAAATCTGGTATCTCTTCCTTCATCATATAAATCATAGCATCTCTTCCTTCCATCATATAAATCATGGCATCTCTTCCTCCATCATATAAATCTGGTATCTCTTCCTTCATCATATAATATCTAGCATCTCTTTCTTCATATAAATCATGATCTCTTCCTCCATCATATAAATCATGGCATCTCTCCTCCATCATATAAATCTGGTATCTCTTCCTTTCATCATATAAATCATGTATCTCTTCCTCATCATATAAATCATTAGCATCTCTTCTCTCATATAAATCATGGCATCTCTTCCTCCATCATATAAATCTGGTATCTTCTCCTCATCATATAAATCTGGATCTCTTCCTCCATCATATAAATCATAGGATCTCTTCCTCCATCATATAAATCATGGCATCTCTTCCTCCATCACAAAATCATGGCATCTCGTCCTTCATCATATAAATGATGGGCCTCTTTCTTCATCATGTAAATCATGGCATCTCTCTCATCATATAATCACGGATCTCTTCGTTCATCATATAAATCACGGCATCTCTTTCTTCATCATCATAAATCACGGCATCTCTTTCCTTCATCATATAAATCATGGCGCTCTTCCTTCATCATTAAATCATGGCATCTCTATCATTCTTGTCATAAAAACCATGGCAATCTCTCCTTCCAGTCATATAAAGCACGCACTTTTCTTTCATCATGCAAGTATGGACGTCCTTCCTTCATCAATAAATATGGCACCATTCTTTTAACATAATCTTGTATCCTTTCTTTCATCTGAATAATGACGCCCTTCCTTTACACAAATTATGGCACACTTTTTTTTTCATCATATAAAGCATGGTACCTTTCTTTCATCAAGTAAATAATGGCATCCCTCCTTTCCCTCATAACACAAATTGTGGCACACTTTTTTTTCATCATATAAAGCATGGTACCTTTCTTTCATCAAGTAAATAATGGCATCCCTCCTTTCCCTCATAACACAAATTGTGGCACACTTTTTTTTCATCATATAAAGCATGGTACCTTTCTTTCATCTTGTAAAGAGTGGCATCCCTCTCTTCCTTACGCAAATCATTCCATCCCTAAGGCGGGATCTGAACCCAAAACACTTGGACCTTGTTAATAATACTCTACCCACACGGCCAACCAACCAAGCCTCGAACGCGATTGAAAAGCGAACTTAGGTTGAAAGATAGATTAAAAAAACAAACAAACAAACAAAAAACCGAAAAGAATTGAAACAGACAGACAAACAATCAAATAAATGTAGGGCATGGACGCTATTGTTCATCGGTTTCCCAGCGAGCGCAGAAATAGCTGCTTGCGATACGGAAGCTGTCAGAAAATCCATCGACTTGTCGACTCACATGATCTCAGGGTATTTTTTTTTTTAGTGGTAAGCGTTTCACCGCGACCAGGTTTCTTGCACACACACCCTCCCCTCCCTCCCTCCCCCCCATCTTTTCCTACATAGAGACGCACGCACACAGCTAATTTGGCTTCAAGTTTTGCGTCTGCTTTGTCGATAGATATATACAAGATTTGTTTCTTTCTTTTTTTTTTCCTTTTTTTTTTTTTTTTTTTTTTTTTTTTTGGTGATGTCTTTTTTGGTTTTTCCACGCCGCTCCAACCAGCCCGACAGCCAGCCAGTAGGCCTGCGCGGTAAACTCCTAGCTCTATTCTTCTTCCCACTTACTCTTCCTTCCCAGACAATGTTATTCTAGACACAATCCTTGCTATGTTACAACTCTGAGCGACAGCAACAACACAATAAGATGTAAGAAAGGTATCTGGGAAAGAGCAGACCTCCACCACATCGTACAGTTCTCTACCTTCTTCCATCCAGCCCGACCCGAATTGTACACACACACACACACACACACACGCACACACACACACACACACACACACAGGCACAGGCACACACATGCACGCACGCACGCACACACACATACACACACGCACATACACAGGCACGCACAAGCACACATCACACACACACCACACACACACACACACACACACACACACACACACTCACACACACACACACACACACACACCACACACACACACACACACACACACACACACACACACACACAGAGGACAGCGCGTATGCGTAGGCACAGAGGTTTAAAAACAAATATAAATATGGTTAAAACAAGGACGTTTTCTTCTCTTCTTTCTATTCGCCTTGCGTTTCTCTCTCCCCACAGTCCATTCTCACCTACGTTCTTAATGGCAAAAACAAACAACAACAACAACAACAACAACAAAAAGACAACAACCAAAAACAAACAAAAAACAACAACAACAAAAAAAGACCAAAAGTACTTCAGGGGGCTAGCATAGAATGTTCCAGACCGAAAACAGCTGAAAGTCTGTGAAACTGAACAGAGGACTGTCTTTTTCTTGTCTCTTTTCCTCCCTTTTTTTCAATTCAATTCAAGGAAAGACAACCCGTACCAGACTTGAACCTAACTGTGAGGGGGCAAAGATAAGAAGAGAGATAATGTGGCTTAAGGTAAAGCCGACCGCAAAGGGCCATATCCGGGCTGTCAGCGCGTTGAAGTCAACTCTCAAGTCATATTACCAAAAAAAAAAAACAAAAACAAAAAAAAAATAGAAGAAACAGACACCCATCCACACTACTCATTAAAACACACCTTCTAAAAAACAACACACCGCAAGTTTCGTTCAATTTTTTTTTTCTTCTGTAAAATCTTAGATGACATGAAAAATGTTGATCTCTTTCAGAAATTTAAAGATGATATCGGCTGGGACATCTCTGCACGTGGGTTGCATGGACTCTGCTGTCAAGTGTTTTTTTTTTCCTTCTTCTTCCCCCCCCCCCCCCCCCCCCCTACCCCCGCCTTTACTGGTTTTTTTTTTTTTTAATTTCTTTTCGGTTTTTCTTTTTTTTTTTGTAATTAAAATTTTTTTCCCTTTTTTTTGTTTCTCCCCCCCCCCCCCCCCCCCCCCTTCTTCTTTTTAAAACCGCTCACTATGCATGGTCTGTGTGATTCACAATTGATAGACAATAGCATGCAAGTTTTGATATTTTGTCGTATGATAAGATAGGGCACACGAAGAGAGAGAGAGAGAGAGAGAGAGAGAGAGAGAGAGAGAGAGAGAGAGAGAGAGAGAGAGAGACAGACAGACAGACAGACAGACAGACAGACAGAGAAATGCCCGCTCCTGTACAAGACACCATAACCACTGACAGCCATGAAGCCACAAACTTCCCACACAGAGTCATCCAGTAAAACGGGGACTGACCGGCACAATATGACCGTCAAGGCCGTTAATCCCTATCGTACCTTCATGGCATGGTACCAGTTGTCTCCCTCTAGAGAGAGATGGGGGGGGGGGGGGGGGGGCGAGAGAGGGGGGTGGGGTGGGGAAGAAGGGAGGGGGAGGGAGGGGGAGCTGCGGAATTCTTTAACAGTTCTCATAATACATTATCATGCACGATCAAAGCACCAACAGCCGATGTACACGCCATTTGCACAGTTATATGCGTGTATACACACGATTATTCTTTGTATTTGTCTGACCGTAGACAATTCTTTTTTTTTTCTGTATTGTTTCAATAGCACAGGATATTCGCGATTTGCTAAGCCTGTGTCATCCATATGAGCGTTTATTGTTACTATGTAAGCACGCTTAATTGTTTTCTCATGTGCATGTGTTGATAAAAAAAAAATATTTGAAGCGATGGTAAGGATTTTTTTTTTTTCGCAATACTAATGCACATCTTACCAACAAGAATAACATGATTTATTACGTCAATTTTCTGTTGGTTTACCAAATCGCGTTGAATTCCAAATAGAACATCAGTTTCAGTTAAGTTAACATACACTCCAATCCTGCTACGTATCAAAATTTCAATATGTTTCCAAAAGGCAAACACTGAGGAGCATTGGTAAAAGAAATGTTCAACAAAATCTATTTCGTCTACACAATACTATCATTTGTTTGTAATCCGTAACTTTCATCTTTGCAAAATGATATTAGTGGGATGTATATTATGATTAATTTTCCATTGCAACTCGCATAGACGAATTTCTCTAGTTGTTTTTCGAGGTATCTCCCATACAGTTTCGTTGAAGTAAAAAAAAAAAAATTTCCTTCGCCAGAAATCACATGCATGTGGCTTTGACATTGAGTTTTCATATTTGGTGCTAAGAATTCTTCGTATTTCTTTTAGTTTTGAATCAAATATGCTTTCCTCACAGCAAATGACAGTTCTTTCTTCCTCAGATAATGATTCACTATCCATCCAGTTAATCCATGATTTAGGGATCGCGTTCTATAGAACATTATATTCTAGAAAAAACAAACAAACAATAAACAAGTAGGGTAACTCTTGCTCCCATAAGAAAACGGAGTAAGAGTTACCCTACTTGTTTATTGTTCCCTGCCTATTTTCATTTCAATTATATTCTAGGGTTGTGCTCGCTTTGGACTGATCCAGAATACATGCAATTTCATTAATATTTAGCAGTCGATGGGGGGGGGGGGGGGGGGGGGGGGGGGGGGGGCGTTTGGGGATGTCGGATGAACTACACAATTCTTCGACCAAAACTTCTTGCTGAAAATGCTACTAAAGTAAGAGCCGGCCCGTGGTCAAACAGTCAGTCAATGGTCAGTGGGGCTGAGGGTCGTGAGTTCCAGCCGCTGATGGGGATGGATTGTACGATCTGAACACGCTCTCTGTCCACCCAGCAGTAAATGGGCACATGACTCAAGTAAGGGAACATTAAAGCGGTAGAGAGAGAGAGAGAGAGAGAGAGAGAGAGAGAGAGAGAGAGAGAGAGAGAGAGAGAGAGAGAGAGAGAGAGATTTGAGGGAGATGGGACCCGCCTTCCATAGTGCCTTACGCCAGATTCTGTGAACCTCTATTAATTCGCCGACCCTCCGGCCTAATGCGATGGAATTTGACCCTTTAATGTCATTCAGGTAACGGTGTAAAGAAAGCAGCCTAACAACAATAACAACCAACGTTTGCTTTCTTTCTCAAAACAACTGTGTTGGTTTGGTCCAAAGACTGAAGACCAGCAGCAGCTCACCTGTATCCTGGAGACGTAGATGGGCTTGTTGAACAGGACCCAGGTGACCGTTTCGTGGCAGGCAGGCTGTGTCAGGGAGCCCTCGTAGGTCAGGTAGTAATTGGTGTCCGGCAGAAGACTCTTCACCGCCAGGTCCTTCACCTCCTTGATCTGACCTGTGTGGAGAGAGAGAGAGAGAGAAAGAGAGAGAGGAAGAGGAGAGAGAGAGGAGGAGAGAGAGAGAGAGAGGAGAGAGAGAGAGAGAGGAGAGAGAGATGTTTGTATCAAAGGTCAAACCCATCATCAGATCAGTCATGTTGCCTATCACCATGTTGACCACGGAGATCGCAACGCCATCTTAAAAAAAAAAAAAAAAAAAAAAAATCAAGATTAAAAAACCAGTGACAAACACGTTTTACCTGTGGTTAAACGCATGTTATCCATACGTTACAACCATGTTTTGTAACACTTCTTATTCACGATTAAAAAAAAATCGCCCAAACTCAAATCATCCTGTCGAAGAGAAACAAAACATATTCAAACTGTACCTGGAATATAACCACTGCGTTTTTGTTGTAGGACATATTTACCACCAATCAGCGCCCCAAACATCAGCACAGTACTCTTCAGAAATGGAGAGGTGCGGTCATTCCCGCGGAACCATTGCAGAACCATGTGAAAGTCCCCATGTTCAGATCAGAAAGGCGTATTTCCAATGCCCCCTCCCCATTGCAGAACCATATGAAGGGGCACGCCTTCCCCAGAAGCCTAGGGAAGACAGCATCCACCATCTGTACCCAGCCCAGCAAGTCCCCATCTTCAGATCAGAAAAGTGTATTTCCAGTGCCCCCATCTCTGTGTAACTGACCTCTGCTATACAGATAAATGTTAACGTGGTCCTGGCGTACAGACACCAGGCCACAAGCCTGTCCCATTTTCCACGTTCTGAGGCGCCAATTGACCAAACGTATAGCAGTCCGGTGAAGCTCCTCAACAACAACGACACAAACAAAATCAACAACAACAACAACAACAACAAACAACAACAACAACAACAACAAAAATCAACCTTACAGGGAGCAGAAGGATCACCGTGGCAGCTTTGTAGACTTTGCCCAACGCACTGGTCTCGCCATCTGAGACGACAGTGGGACGTAGCAGAAGCATACAGTTAAGTTCTACCGGCCTGTTTAGCCTGTTTCGTCTGCCTGTCTGTCTTCCTACGTGATGACCTCTGTCAATCCATCCTGCCCTAACATGACCTTATCTCTCCTTACCTGCCTACCTCTTGCCTATCACTAAGGGTGACTGGCCGATCCATCTCTCCAAAGATCTTATCTTACGTATGTCTGAGGTTTCGCTCACAAATTGGTAGAGAGGATCACATGTTGTTGTTCGTCCTTCGATTTCGAAGATGACCATGACTTCAGTCTCAGATGGAAGATTGCTGAGTGTGGGTCCGCAGGTGGCTGGTGAGGCCGACCTGGGCCCGGAAGGAACGCCCACCTGTGGGACACATGTGGGTGGGTGCTACAGTGGAGGTGGAGCTAGCTCTGGACTTGCGCGCGGCTCGCTTTCTCTCAGCTTCTGCTGTGCGTCTCTTCTCTGATGTACATGCACCCTTTGTGATGCTGCTTCGCCAGGCTGGGCGGTCCAGGACAAGCGACTCCCAGGTGTTGAGGTTGATGTTCAGGCCTTTGAGGGGGGGACACTTTGAGGCAGTCCTTGAAACGTTTCTTCTGCCCCCCAACTTTGCGCTTGCCCTGACTCAGTTCTCCGCACAGCAGTTGTTTCGGCAGTCGACCACTATCTGGCATTCTGACGATGTGGCCAGCCCATCTGGCTCGGGATTTCTGAAGGACAGTGTAGATGCTGGGGATGCTGGATCTTTCCAAGACCTCAGTGTCTGGGACTTTGTCCTGCCGCTTGATGTGAAGGAGTCTGCGGAGACCGCTGAGGTGAAATGCGGAGGATCAAATGACGGGAAGTGTCCTCACTCTGGGCTCTCCTGCTTCTGTCTGTCGACGACACGTCTCCTGCTCTGAAAGGCACCAGTACCATCGGGCCCCCGGTCTGGCTCAAGCTGCAACTGTCATCGTCAGAGCAGGGATACCATTCTGTGGAACTCAGCAAGCACTGCATCACCACACCACCAGTGTTCTGAGCAGCAATACCTTGCAGAGCAGAGAGGGGCATCTGACAAGTTGAGAAAGTTTCTTTTTTCGTCTTCTTCTTTTGGTCTTTTCTTGTCTTTTTTTCTCTCACTCTTCCACTTCCACGTTCTTTTTTCTTCTTTTTCATCTCCTTTTTTTCTAATTTCCTCCTTCCTCCCATCGTCTTTTTTTCGCTCTCCTTTTTTTCCTAGCTTCATTTTCCTCTTCTTTTAAACTCTGATAAGTAAGTTTACAACTAAGATGGATACGCAGGGTGAGAGAGGAGAGAGAGAGAGAGAGAGAGGAGAGAGAGAGAGAGGAGAGAGAGAGAGAGAGAGAGAGAGAGAGAGACGTATACCCTGCCACGCGAACAGACCTTGAAACAGACAAAGTTCTGTGAAGTGATACTTTTAAACAGGACGGCAAAATGTGGCTGAAGCAGTTCATTTTGCTGAAAATATGCAACCGCCCACCCTTCCCCCTCCAACACACACACACACACACGCGGCGCGCGCACACACACACACACACACACACACACACACACACACACACACACACACACACACACACACACACCTCGATCAGTAAACAGATATGAAATCAAATCAAATAACAACAACAACAACAAAACCCAGACACACACATTGGGGGATTAAAAAAAATCCAAGAACAACACATAGACACATTAATTGCTAGCTCTCCAGACAGCTAGATGAAGACAGACAGACAGACAGACAGACAGACAGACAGACAGACAGAGAGAGAGACAGACAGACAGAGAGACAGAGAGACAGAGAGAGACAGACAGAAAGATAGAGACAGAGAGAGGGAGAGATGGATGGATGGATGGATGGATGGATGGATGAATGGATGGTGATTTATTCAATAAGGCCATGGTTGGTGAAGGAGTTCGGAAAAAAAAAAAAAAAGACCACAGGCACAGCTAATTTTCGCAATGAAAAACAGAGAGAGAGAGAGAGAAGAGAGAGAGAGAGAGAGAGGAGAGAGAGAGAGAGGAGAGAGAGAAGAGAGAGAGAGAGAGAGGAGAGAGAGAGAGAGAGAGAGAGAGAGGAGAGAGAGAGAGAAACGCACATCATAGAGACCCCCCAAAAAAAAAAATCCCTTCATTCGATTCCACAGGCCTGCCAAGGGTTCACTGGGTAACGAAAACGTCAATCAACTCGGACACAGAGAGTTGCAGCAACACGAAGACACCAAACCAACAGACCCACCACTGCCCTGGTCAGGCGCGCACCCTGTCCCCTCTTCTCTCTCTCTCTCTCTTGGACTCCCACTCTCTCTTTATCTTCCAACACACACACACACACACACACGCCTTCTTCGTCTTCTCCCATTCCTGAACTGAATGCACCCCGTCCCATTCTTCATCTACCCTCAGAATGATCCGATTAAGGGATCCGTGGGAGGTGGACTGGCGGGGGTCGGGGTGGGAGGGGGAGAATGTGGGCATGAAAGCTATGAAGCCTGCGCAGGTTTGACTGGACTTGTAACGTTGAGGAGGGTTGGGAGAGGACACTCCATTCTGTTGAGGAAAAAAAAAAGAAAGAAAACTTAACTGAGGGCAAAGGCGCCAATTTTTCTGGGCAAATGACGATCTTTCATCTTCGGAAAAGACTGCAGTTATTTTGGGAAAAAAAACAAACTGCAGTTTATCTTGTGGAAAAGTTGTCATTTCTCTTGGATAAACACCAAGGGTTGTGTTAAGAAAAAGAATGCCATCAGTTTTGTCAACAGATTCCAGTCTATCTTTGAGGAAAGACTTTTGCAATTTGTCCTTGGAAGACCGCAGTTCGTCAGGGTGGAAAGGCAACGATTAATCTTCGGAAAAGAATGCGATTTGTCATGGGGAGAAGAATGCAATCTATCTAGGGAAAAGACTTCGAGTTATCTGGGGGAAAAGTATCTGGGGGAAAGGACTGCGACTTATCTTGCGAAAAAGACTGTAAAGCTTCGGGGAGAGGGAGGAAGAATGAGGGAGGGGGGGGGGGGGAGGTGAGAAGGGGGCATAATTTACCATTCTGAATACGTTTTCTCTCTTTCACCGTTTTCTCTTCTTCAGAGATAATATGGCTGAACAACAGAGAATAGAGGGATGGTGTGTGTGTGTGTGTGTGTGTGTGTGTGTGTGTGTGTGTGTGTGTGTGTGTGTGTGTGTGTGTATGTGTGTGTGTGTGTGGTGTGTGTGTGTGTGTGTGTGTGTGTGTGTGTTGTGTGTGTGTGTGTGCATACAGCATATATTGAATGAGCAGCTATACCGACCGTAGAGAATATCAAGCGCCTAGAGAAAAATGATGTACCTGTCACTACACAAAACGCTCTTTGTCTTTGCCGGAGGGAGTAGAGGCAAAAACAGTCGCCCATTAAGAGAGTACGATGACTTTATATCGATTCATATTTATATCAATATATGGTTCTAACCCATGCTTAGTCTTAAAATGCCTATTGTATGAATCTATCGCTATGATGAACATGACCATGCCAATTCTGCCATCTACAATCAATAATCCTTTCTAAAAACATTTCAAAAACCCATATACGTCCTGAACACCCTGGTTATCCCAAACAAATCCAAACCCATAAGAATTTAAACACTGTCGTACCCTGGAAGCCCATGTCTCCTTACCCCTTTCATCTAGAAACAACAACATTCTGTACGCTTTAAAAGGTATCCTACATTCATCCATTCTAGGCAGCTTCAGCCAACATTTAATGCATTTTACACACGAGTTTAGATAAATTGGATACCTTCCTCGTTCTTCATAAATCATGTCATTTGGAGTTCTGATGTCGTCTAAGAAAGGCTTTAACGCATATAAACGAACTTGAACTTTCTCTATAATTTCACTTGTTTCGAAAGGCTTTAAGCCCAGATCTCAGCTCCATTCTGCAAAAATGGCTGAACCTGTGGATCAAACAACTTAGCAAAAGCACTAAATGAGCTACAATCTAATTTATGCAAAATGTGAAGGATAGCTATTGTTACTTTCTTCGCCCTGTTTACGATATCTTGCCATGCAAAATTGAAACTAATTTTGTTGTGAAGTATATTCCAAGATATTTCTATGCACTAACTTCAACAACTATTTCATTCCCATAAGTCCATCTGTCAGACTGCGCTAAGTACCCTCCCTTCCGAAATACAATAATATTAGTTTTACTCATTTTAACTTTTAATTCCAGTCTGTTTTCTGCTGAATATAAACTATTTAGTTGTCGTTGGAATCCAACTACTGCTGTGGACAGTAATATAATATCATCAGCGAAAAGCAGAATGAAAAATTCTATAAGACCGAAAGTTACTCCATGCCTACCATTCGCAAATATTTCTAATGCTGGTTCATTTATGTATTAAAAAAAACAACAACAAAAACCAATATGGGGCTACAAACGTCACCTTGTTTAACGCATCGAGAACACATAAGCAAGTCAGATAGTTTTGCTCCTGGTCTTATTCTTGCTTTTACTTCGATATACATGTTCTTTACAATTCAATATAATTTACCTTTAATTCCATTTTTTGACAAAATAGGCCATAAAAATTTACGAGCGATAGAATCAGAGGCCTGTTCAAAATCGACAAATGCAACATACAATTTTCGATTACTTACAAACTGTTTTTGAATGCCAGCTAGTAAAGTGAATAAATGATCAATTGTTGAGTAACCTTTTTTGAACCCACCTTGATGTTCACAGCACCCACTCACACAATTTGCCATTGATAACTGAACTATACAATTTACTACAAATATTACTAAATGAAATCCCTCTATAATTGTTCACATAATTGATATCCCCCTTCTTAACTAAAGGCAAAATCACATGTTCTCTCTAGCTGTCAAGATATATTCCAGAATTAAGCAGAAAATTAAACAGCTTTACTAAAATGTTCAAAGTATATTCACCAGAATTCTTGAAAAATTCCCCAATCATACCATCTGGCCCAGCAAATTTGCCATTTTTCAATTTCCTTGCTGCACGCGGTATCTCTTCCCTAGATATTGGTCTGTCAAGTATGAACACTTCATTTTCATTCTCATCAATGAAAGTTTCCTCCATAACGTCATTCTCATCATCAGCATTTTCAAACCAATTTCTGAAATGTTGATAGCATTCATACATAGAAATGTTGTTTAATGGTTGTGATCTCCTTTTTGATATTTTATTAAAAAAAAAAAAAAGATTCCCGAAAAGATTGTTGACTTTGGATTGAATTCATCATTTCGTTTAACAATTTGTCATATACTCCTGTTTTCTTTAATTTATTCTTAATTGCAAGGCGTGAATACAAGAATCACCACAGAGAGAGAGAGAGAGAGAGAGAGAGAGAGAGAGAGAAAGAGAGAGATAAACAGAGACAGAGACAGACACTAGGTGGAGAAAGAGAGAACTGTCATGACTGGACAGAGAGAGAGAGAGAGAGAGAGAGAGAGAGAGAGAGAGAGAGAGAGAGAGAGAGAGAGAATAAATCATCAGAGAGAGAGAGAGAGAGAGAGAGAGAGAGAGAGAGAGGCGTCACATTTGGACAGAAGAAGAAGAAAACAAGATGCGAAGCATATAAACGTACTCCCAGTTTTCCAAACCGCTTATAAATCGGCCAAGTGCTTTGTGAGATAAGAAATAAAGGCAAAATAACGGTTTTAAC
>CM065734.1:6443349-6468349 GCA_033310375.1 Conus canariensis
CAGATGAAGAAAGGTCTTTCTTGCAAAATGGCGAAGCTGTTCGGAAGTTATCTGCACTACACTGTACAAAATACCACCACTGTGATAGAATGATGGCGGCCCTTAGGTAGTAATGGCAATTCCCGGCGCTCAATCTTTTGTGGAGTGTAGTAAGAAAAAAGATCAATTGCCTTCTAGTCGTTGTTGTCCTTAAATGTAAAAAAGGACCTGTCTGCCATGAAAGCAATGGCAGCTGAAGGCATTGAACAGCGCCATCTCTACCGACTGTATCACACACTTGTACTCAATGTGACAGATTATGGATTAGGGCTTACAACACTGTCCAACAGCAACCTTCTTAAATTAGAAAGAATTCAAAATGAAGTAATGAGATTGATCCTTGGAACCACGAAGAATACACCAGTTGAAACTATGCGATACCTGCTTGACCTTCATACAATGCAAGCAAGACACAAGCTAGAACAAGACACAAGCTAGAACAAGACACAAGCTAGAACAGGTGAAGGCATACTTCAGAGCTCCAGAACTTGGAACACACTGTCGAGAGAATGGTCATAAGGCAAAGCCGACGCAGAAATTCAGATGCAGGTAGAAAACCTTGACAGAAAAGAAGACGTTATTATATACACTGACGGTTCCCTCACCAAAGGTAAGTCAGGCTGGGGATACACAGTGAAGCAAAATGGCCGAAGTATTCAGGAAGACAATGGTGCATACAGTTTAACAACTTCAAGTCTAACAATGGAGATAGAAGCAGTGACACAAGCACTCCACTGGATCTCATCCACAGACCAGTTTCAAAACTCAACAAGCCATGATCCTGACACACTGATCATATTACCAATGAACAACTGTGTCAAGCCATCAAAGATATATACTGACATCGGTAAAGATAAGAAAATGACGTTGGTGTGGCCATATTGCAAGATCCAATGGCCTTAGTAAGAAAAAAAGACGTAAAAAAAAGAAAGGAACGATACACTAAAACATTGCTGGATGGACAGCAAAAACATTTGTAAAGCTCCAAGCCTTGGCACACAACCAACAAACTGGGGGAACCTGGGGAACTGTTCTTCAGCGTGGTGTCCAAGTAACTTACGCACGAATCTATGGGAGAAGAAGAAGAGAGGAAATAGTAGTAGTAGTAGTAGTAGTAGTAGTAGTAGTAGTAGTAGTAGTAGTAGTAGTAGTAGTAGTAGTAGTAGAAGACGAAGCAGAAAGAAGAAGATGACGACGACGACGACGACGACGGCGACGACAACGACGACGACGACGACGACGACGACGACGACGACGACGACGACGAAGAAGAAGAAGAAGAAGAAGAAGAAGAAGAAGAAGAAGAAGCAGAAGTAAACCACAACTATTTTTTTGTGATCCAGTCAGACTTCATGATGGAAGCAGTAAGGTAATGTTATTACTTGGAGCCAAGTAGTTCCTCCAGTTTGCTGGCGGAAACCAGCCACGCAGAATACAGAAAGTTGTTCATCTGTCACTTGCCCTCATGTGTACAATCCTGCATGCATGCTCATTGATGGTTTGCTTTTAGCGCAACGTCCAGCACAGGAGGAGGAAAGAAGCAGCTAGAGAGAGAGAGAGAGAGAGAGAGAGAGAGAGAGAGAGAGAGAGAGAGAGAGAGAGAGAGGGAAGAAGACGAGAGAGGAGAGAGAGAGACAGACAGACAGAGTGAGGAAGGGAGGTGGGGGGGGGCAGCCAAGCAGGGGGGTAACTAATACAGGCAAAAAGCCCAGGGAAAGAGGTGAGGGGAAGCGAGTAATTGAAATGTCAAAACTGTCTGGCGGGAGCTACATCAACATGCGGTAGCCAATCAATACGCACTGACTGCCACTTGGGGACCCCCGCCCCCCCCCCCCCCCCCCCCCCCCCACTCATCTCCCTCACTGCCTTTCTCCCATCCCTTAATCTCCCCTGATCCCACGCCTCTCCAATCTGCATCCTCAAAGAACTGCGGGGATGACGCCACGAAAGACCTGCAGGAGGGGAAATGGGGGTGGAGGCGACAGTCGGAAAATCCGGAGGTCGGCACTGTTCGTGTGGCCCGTGCTACAGAGAGAGTGAACAGTCCAATGCATCTTTAAACGAATCTGAGCATGTTGTTGTTTAGATGGAGTGTATGTGGGGATGGTGGAGGGAATAATGGCTGAACATAATTAGAAAGTATTTCGTTTTCGACCTCTAACTGTTAAAGGCAGCATCTGTCTTGTGTACGATACAGCGAGAAACTGTGGAACATTTCACGTACCTGGACATAAAATTAATAAGCATTGAGGAATCCCAACCAGAAATCCTCTCAAGGGCAGCAAAGACAATGTCTGCATTGTTCAGACTAAAGCTGTACGGAAGGACAATAGCATCTCTATAAAACACAAGATCAAATCAGGCTGCTGGTGTGCACTGGTGTCTTTCATCTTCCTGTGTGCATGCGAGATGTGGACCCTAAAAGCAGATTAGGAAAGATTCCAAGGCATAGAAATACAGTTCTAACACAAAACACTACACAACAAAAACCAAAAGAAACGATGGACTGAAAACATTGCTGAATAGACAGGAGAAACATTAATTTTGTAAAGTTCCAAGCCTTAGAACACAACCGACAAAACTAGGGGTGCCTGGAGAACTGTTCTTCAGCATAGTGCTCAGGTGACTTCCACACATAGTTAAGAAGAAGAAAGAGGAGGAGAAGGAGCAGGAGCAGGAGGAGGAGGAGGAGAAGGAGGAGGAAGGTGAGGAGGAGGAGGAGGAAGGAGGAGGAGGAAGAAGAAGAAGAAAAAGAAGACCCAAACCACAACTACTTTTTTGTGATCCAGTCAGACTTTTCATGATCGAAGCAGTAAGGTAATGTTATTACTTGGAGCCAAGTAGTACGTCCACATTTGCTGGCAGAAAGCAGCCACACAGAACACAGTATGGATCATCCGTCACACGCCCTTGTGTGTACAGTCCTGCATGCATGCTCATTGATGGTTTGCTTTTAGCACAGCTTCCAGTACTGGAGGAGGAGGAAGCAGAAAAATGGAACAGAGAGAGAGCGAGAGAGAGAGAGAGAGAGAGAGAGAGAGGGAGGAGGAGTGAGAGAGAAAGAGAGAAGAACAGAGAAAAGGAGAGAAAGAAAGAGAGAGAGAGAGGAAGGGAGGGAGGGAAGGAGGGGGAAGGTGGCAGCCAAGCAGGGGGGGGGGGGGGGGTAACTAATACAGGCAAAAAGCCCAGGGAAAGAGGTGAGGGGAAGCGAGTAATTGAAATGTCAAAACTGTCTGGCGGGAGCTACATCAACATGTGGTAGCCAATCAATACGCACTGACTGCCACTTGGGGACCCCGCCCTTCTATTACCCCCCCCCCCCACCCCACCCCCCATCCATCCCCCCCCCCCCCCCTCCTTCCCCCCCCCCCCCCCCCCTTGATCCCACACCTCTCCAATCTGCATCCTCAAAGAACTGTGGGGATGACGCCACGAGGGACTTGCAGGAGGGGAAATGGGGGTGGGGGCGACAGTCGGAAAATCCTGAGGTCGGCACTGTTCGTGTGGCCCGTGCTACAGAGAGAGTGAACAGTCCAATGCATCTTCAAACCAATCTGAGCATGTTGTTGTTTAGAGTGCGGGGTATGGTTGGGGGCGGGGGTGGGATGGGGTGGAGTGTAGGTAGGGATGATGGAGGGAATAATGGCTGGACATAATTAGAAAGTATTTGTAAAAGGCAGCATCTCTCTTGTGTGGACTGAGGACAAAGTGGATTTGAAATGGAAAGGATCTGAATTGGAAAGTAATCTGTTTAAACTTCTTCGTTGCTTTCTGTCTCTGTCTCTCTCTTTGTCTCCGTCTCTGTCTGTCCATCTGTCCGTCTGTCTGTCTCTTCAGTTTTCATTCTGAGGAATGTGTGCATATATCTTTACAAAGCCTTTAAGAGGCAAGCTGTTGTGCTTAGTTAACACATGTATTGACACGCCGATGTCATATGAATACGGATATTCTAGTATGAAGTTAATATCTGGGTCAGTAGGTTGTACTTCATGCACGTGTGTAGTAGATTGTATTTCATGCATTTGAGTATCATTTTGTTGTTGTTTTTCCTGCATTCGAGTATCATTTTGCTTTTGTTGTTGTTACACTCATCATGTTGAGTTTTGAATGTAACCCCCCCCCCCCCCCCCCTTCAGAATGGGCCTATCCTGAATAGAATTTCATTTCATTTTTCCTCTCTCTTGGTTTACAAATACAAGCACACACGTGGAATTCAGTTGATCACTTTGTGGTTAATAGGAAGAGCCGCCTGATATGAACTGTCATGAGGCTGGACACCCTGAGGTCAGGGCCGGACGAAGCAAGAAGGGCGTTTCCCCGGTGCCGTGACCCTCCACCCCACCGTCCCGGGGTGTACAGATGGCATTTTCGCCATGTGAAGGACCCCAGAGGCCGTATGGACCCCTCCCTCCTCTCTCCAAGGGATATTTGGGACCGTCCCTTCACCTTCCCTGACTGGCGAAAGTGTCATTTTGCGAACTGTTTTCGCGACATCGGTCACAATGAAAATGATGCTGAAACCGCTTCCTCTCGTATACGTGATCCGGCCCTAGGGCTCTTCCTCAGTCTGCCCTGCGATGGTGAGGGACGACAAGCCGATCTGACATGAGATGAAAGGAGCTGATGTTCGTGGCCAGTCGCTTGAGAGCTGACAGGAATCGGCGAATACGATATGGAACAGCAAAAACAACAACAACAACATTCAAAACAGGACAACCCTTAACTCGGCTTTTTCACTTAACAGTTAGTCCGCTTTATCCCCCACACAAAGGAAACTAGAAGAGAAAAGAAAATAAGATAACCTGAAAGTGCGGTCGGGACCCAGAGAAGTACTGTCTTCAACTGCTGAACAAACCAGCTGGGAGCAATCCTGCACCACCCTTGGAAGCCTGCGCTGTGTTCACTTAGGGTGCAGGCACACTCACGGCTTTCCATTAAGACGTCAAGGGACATAACTGCTCCCTGGCAAATGCAAGCTATGTAATGGCCATTGGATGTGACACGACAGAACCTCACCAGAAGGGTGTAAAAAGCTGGTAATACAGAACCTCCACCAGAAGGGTGTAAAAAGCTGGTAATACAGAACCTCCACCAGAAGGGTGTAAAAAGCTGGTAATACAGAACCTCCACCAGAAGGGTGTAAAAAGCTGGTAATACAGAACCTCCACCAGAAGGGTGTAAAAAGCTGGTAATACAGAACCTCCACCAGAAGGTGTAGTGGTATAAAACTGCACAGGGTGTAATGAACAGAACCTCCACCAGAAGGGTGTAAAAAGCTGGTAATACAGAACCTCCACCAGAAGGGTGTAAAAAGCTGGTAATTACTCTATGCAGGAAGCACTAACGCATTCTCGCCTTCAGCTATCATTTCTATTCGTCATGTTTTTTTTGTTTGTTTTTTTTTTTTACCAACAAAGACCAAAATGAATTTGAACATAAAACATTCATGTTCTCTATAAATACCAAAAAAACACACACGTTGACTCACTCATCGTTTAAACAAAACCAAATGAATATTTCGCAAAAAGTAGTGTCTTTAAAAGGGAAGTTTTCTTTTAGGTTTTGAACAGAGGCCTCCTACTGAAAACCCTGATAGATGATTCCCTTGGCAGTGTTTAGGGGAGTTATCTGTTAAGGCTTGGAACAGAGGCCTCCTACTGAAAACCCTGATTAATAAATTCCCTTGGCAGTCTTTAGGGGAGTTATCTTTAAAGGCTTGGAACAGAGGCCTTCTACTGAAAACCCTGATTGATAAATTCCCTTGGCAGTGTTTAGGGGAGTTATCTTTAAAGGCCTGGAACAGCTGCCTTCTACTGAAAACCCTGATTGATAAATTCCCTTGGCAGTGTTTAGGGGACGGCAGTGTTTAGGGGACGGCAGTGTTTAGGGGACGGCAGTGTTTACGGGACGGCAGTGTTTACGGGACGGCAGTAGTTAGAGCGTGTAACGAGGACACTCGGGGTAGTGTTTACGGGGTGGGACAGCAGTGTTTAGGGACGGACGGCAGTTAGAGCAGTGTTTACGAGGGAGTTGCGTGTAACGAGGACACTCGTGTTTAGGGGACGGCAGTGGTTAGGGGACGGCAGTGTTTCAGGGGACGGGCAGTGGTTAGGGGACGGCAGTGTTTAGGGGACGCAGTGTTTAGGGGACGGCAGTGTTTAGGGGACGGCAGTGTTTAGGGGACGGCAGTGTTTAGGGGACGGCAGTGTTTAGGGGACGGCAGTGTTAGGGACGGCAGTGTTAGGGACGCAGTGTAAGACGGTAAGGGACACTCGGGGTAGTGTTTAGGGGACGGCAGTGTTTAGGGGACGGCAGTGTGTTAGGGGACGGCGGTAACGCAGTGGTTAGGGGACGGCAGTGTTTAGGACGCAGTGTTTAGGACGGCATTGTTTAGGGGACGGCAGTGGTTAGGGGACGCAGTGTTTAGGGGACGGCAGTGGTTAGGGGACGCAGTGTTTAGGGGACGGCATTGTTTAGGGGACGGCAGTGGTTACAGTGTGGGACGGCAGGGGTAGTGTTTAGGGGACGGCATTAGGGTGTTGAGGGGGGACGGCAGTGGTTAGGGGACGGCAGTGGTTAGAGCGTGTTACGAGGACACTCGGGGGATTCCAGACCTCTACCACAGTCAAAATCCTTCGCTCACTTGATGCGGGTTGTAATCCGGACCCACAATAAATCTCACAAACACGTAATTGTTATTAACATCTAAATTGGTTTGCCGAGATCCAAATCATAAAAAAAAAAAAAAAAAAAAACGTGCAAAAATGTCGAAATCTGCCCAACATGTAATGGATATGATTTTAGGTCACATCCATCGCTTTTTTTTTTAACGCCAAGTGATGCTGCAATCGGTCCAATGTGTTTTCTTTTGCTTGTTTTTGTTTGGCTGTTTGTATGTCTGATTTTTGCGTGAGCTAATTTTGCCGACAGACAAACACACCAACTACAGACGCTGGTGAAACTATAGTTTCCTGGCGAAGATAGTATTTGTTGTGTTATAGGCCGAGGTCAGAAAAAATCTTTTCTAGTGATGTTTTGCCATATGATCCTCGAGAAATCATAGATAGTGACACCTTCTTACTAGTCCGCTGGTTTGTCCGCAGTTCCTATTCTCTTTCTTTCTGCGTACGCAGGCTGATACTCCTGCGGACACTGCCTGTATAGACAGGCAGTGGAGTTTTGTGTGTATGACCGTTTTTTATTCCATGCCATTAAGGCAGCCATACTCCATCTTCGGAGAAGGTGCATGCTATGTGTAACGTGTCATCCATACCAACGGCCAAACTGGCCTTCTCTTCCGAAAGTTGGTGATGGGATTTGACGTGTGTGCAAGATGTTGCGCGTGCGTTCACGCACGGAACCTCGGTTTATAGTCTCATTCGAAGGACTGTACGGGGAATGGAGTCAGAACCAATGTTAACTCCGAGGGAAAAATCCCCCTGTACCGAAATTCGAACCCGCAACCCCAGGATCACGAGTCCCGCGCTCTACCAACTGAGCTATTCCAGCCCCCGTCCGCAGTTCCCGTTCTCTGTTAGCACACAAGCAGAAGGTATGGTTATCTTCAGGTGTTCTGCAGGATTCTGAGCAATTGACGATGTTTGAAGATCTGCAAGGGAAGTAATATGTCAC
Source organism: Conus canariensis (assembly GCA_033310375.1). Classification (NCBI taxonomy): domain Eukaryota; kingdom Metazoa; phylum Mollusca; class Gastropoda; order Neogastropoda; family Conidae; genus Conus; species Conus canariensis. The sequence goes on from CM065734.1 coordinate 6,451,021, forward strand.
AGCTAGCATTCGGCGAGTGACTCACCGGCACCGTGGAACAGATGCCGCAGGTGGGCACGCCCAAAGTAATTTGGCCCCATCAGTCAGCCGAGCGGTTCAACCAGAGAGAGAAAATGCCGAAACATGGGTGGAACAGTTGCGCCTATAATGCAGACGGTCCACATCTCGATCCTTGTCTTCGGGTGCGATTCCAATCAAATATTTGACCCTCTCGATCTATTTGTTTGACTTCCAAGCTGAGAAAAGGTGACTTTATTGGCAATGGAAAGAAAGGCATTATCTTCCCCTGATTTTCTTTTTCGGAACAGAAGTATACGTAACATTCAATGCTTACATCATGATTTTGTCGAGGGAAATGTGATTTTATATACAGTTTGAACCTACCGTCCCACCATCCTTTAAAAAAAAAAAAGTGATTCCGCATGTATCTGAAATGACCTTCTTGGGAACAGATATTATTAACTGATGGAAGATGATCACAACTACTCCTATAACCTCCCTCTTCGCCCCCCCCCCCCCCCCTTAACGAAGCAAAACAAATTTTAAAAAAAAAGTGCGAATATGTATACTTCTGTAAACTTAACCTGCTGTGCGGTCTTTTCACTCTTCTTCATATCTATTTATTTATTTACCTTAAAAAAAAAAACTTAGTTTATTCGTTTATCCGTTTACTTCAACCTGCAACAAGGAAGCAAGATGAGCCAAAGTCCACGATTCGAGTCTGGCATCGGGCGGATTTTGACCCCCCCCCTCCCCCCCCCCCCTTCCCCAGCCCCACCCCGTTCCTCTCTTTCCGCCAGATGTGAAGCGGTGATCGGGGTGGCCAAGTTGGGAGGAGAGGACAAACCCGAGGGCTGCGTGCAGCATGTGCCTTGCGCAGGGTCAACAACCCACGGCAATAGAAAAAAAAGTTGTCTCTGGTTAAAAAAAAAAAAAAAAAAAAAAAAAAATCTCCATCGAAAAGTCCACGATCCATGAAATACAGAGACTGAACAACTAATCTACCAAGAAAAAAAAAAAAAGGTAACGCTGTACGCAAGCCACGCGGTTTCCCGTGGGGGGGGGGGGGGGGGGGGGGGGGGGGGGGACATGCCGAATTTCACGCAGAGAAATCTTTAGATTCAAACAAAACAACATATACAACAACGGCTGCCTGCAAGTCTTTGTCATCTCTTGTCGTCACGTGAGAGAAAAAAAGAGCTTAACTGAACTAAATTGTTCAAAGAAGGAAAAATGTGCCTAACAAGATCATTACTACTTAATAATGTTTTGTTTTATACTATACGGTGGTTTATTTATTTTTTTTTAAAGTGAACCTATTCTTTTTTTGCCTTGCAAAGTGGGCTCTCCCTCCCATCATTTTCTATCCGAAAAATCGCAATGAATTTAACAGATGTACATGCAGAATGCAACAATCACTTCAAGGTTGATACTAAAGGTTCATTGGACATACAACATACGAGTTTAGCGTCCATTACTAAACTGTACATCAACGACATGATGCAAGAAGAGAGAGAGAGAGAGAGAGAGAGAGAGAGAGAGGAGAGAGAGAGAAGAAAGAGAGAGAGAGAGAAGAGAGAGAGAGAGATTTCAGTTATTTATGATTTCTTTGTTGTTCATTCCTTGAATTCCCAGACATGGATAATCTCTTGAGCAATATTTTTCTGATTATATCTCATCCATCAAACCGGGTTCGCAGGTTATGTAATCTTGTTCTTGCTCAAACCTTTATCTTCTGTCATGATATAATCACACAGTGACTAAGTGGAATAGATCTTGTCCGTTTTCTCGTGTCACTGCGCATCCCTTCCCTGACCAAAGGGGAATAAATCTTGTTCTCGTCTATAATCTCATGTCACAACGGGAGTAAATCTTGCTCTTGATCTCGTTTATCATCCCACGGGCCATAACCAATTGCCCGTCCTGCGCCGGGACTTACACTGCCCTCAATCATGACCAATGAAAGTGGGAGGGGGTTATTACTGTTGTTGTTGTTGTTGTCGTTGATGGCGTTGTTGTCGTCTGAGTGACGTCACATCGCTCCAACAGGCACGTCTTGCGGTAGTCAGCGCCTCTGCGGGTATTTTTCCTCTTTCGCGTTCTGGCAATGAGTGCAGTACGCAAGGCAAAGTCCACTGATACTACACACACACACACACACACACACACACACACACACACACACACACACACACACACTTAGGGATTTAATGTGCTCCACTCTGCATTGTCGAGAATTAAAGTGCTTGTCTGTTCTCTTTGCCGATGCACACAAAATAATGGGCTTCCGATACGAACAGAGATTTGAACTTACGACTCGAACTCTGTTCTATGGCGTGCTGCCCGTGCAGCTAAGGTTGAAGAGTTCAACTCTCTATCGGCCCCCCACTGACTGTCAGCACAGCTGACTGAAACGGACATCAACTACGTTTTACCTCGTTCACCAACTTTCAACACGTCTCTGAAACGGACATGGGATTTTTGGACAACGAAAGAGCTGCCACAGACACGTTCAAACTGATTCACTGAGCTACACTCCTCTCAAACATTTAAAGACCGCCTACATTCGCTTACTGATTCACTAAACTACACTACTCTCAAACATTTATAGACCACCTACATTCGCTTACTGATTCACTAAACTATACTACTCTCAAACATTTAAAGACCACCTGCGTTTGCTTACTGATTCACTAAGCTACACCACTCTCAAACATTTAAAGACCACCTACGTTCGCTTACTGATTCACTAAACTACACCACTCTCAAACATTTAAAGACCGCCTACATTCGCTTACTGACTCACTAAACTACACTACTCTCAAACATTTAAAGACCACCTACATTCGCTTACTGATTCACTAAACTACACTACTCTCAAACATTTAAAGACCACACACATTCGCTTGCTGATTCACTAAACCATACTACTCTCAAACATTTACAGACCACCTACATTCGCTAACTGATTCACTAAACTATACCACTCTCAAACATTTATAGACCACCTACATTCGCTAACTGATTCACTAAACTACACTACTCTCAAACATTGAAAGACCACCTACATTCGCTCCATCTGTGAGCGGCATGCTTGGTAGCGTGACGCCTGGTTCACCGCACAACGTGAATGCCAGAGCCATTATAGGGTAGGGCAGGGTAGAAATGGGGTGTGCATGCGCAGATCATGGTACATTAGCATCAGCCGTGCCTTAACCTTAGGGTCATTGGGGGTTCCATTTGATTCAAGAATCCTGTTCCGTCCTCCTGTGTCCTCGCCCACTCTCTGGGAATAGCCAAAGGTCAGGCTTGTCCGTTCCTGGATGCTGTACTCCCACCTCTTTCTCTGTCTGCCACTTCTTCTGTTTCCTGGTTGAGTGCCATGAGAGAAAGTGTCTGCATGGCTGGATGACAGAGATATACCATATCAGTTCAGCTTTCAGTTCCTTCACTGTCGCCTGCAGGTTTTCCAAAGGGCCAGGCGCCACCTCGGTTCCGTTGGGCACTTCATTGGTGACAAGGTCTTTGCAGGCATTGCATAGGATTTCGCTGTCGCATTTCAGTTCAAATGCCAGGAGCCTTCTTTGTAGACGTTGCTGTCAGGGTTCACGTTTCATGAGCACAGAGAAAGATTAATATCACTAGTGTGCGCGCCACTCCCGCTTCGGAACTGAGAGAGATACAGTTGTTCCCGATGGTGCTGAGTTCTGAGAGCGCTGATGATGGCCGTTCTGGTGAGGACTTCTCGTTTGGACCTTTCATCTTCAGTTATGGCTACCCCAACACAATCTCATTTATGCTATCTTCGATTTTAGTCGAAAGGTTTATACATTAACTGCGTACGGCCCTTTGCGATATTTGTTTGTATATTTCTGTCTTTTAACTTCAGACCATGTTTTAGAGTGTGTTCACCCGTGATGTTGCCGTCGTAGTGTTACCAGCAGTGATGCAAACAGTTTGAATGATATTTCGATTCTGGTACTCGCAGTTTGCAGGTCTTTCCATATGTACTCTTTGTGAGCGTAAAATGGAGCTTGATGGTGCATACACAGTCGTTCTGTATACAAGTAATTTGTACGGAAATGGATGTGTCGGACTGTCAATAGTAATCATGTTTAGTCTGGGACACTTCTATGTATTCCAGCTGCCACAACTAGGCGTTTAAATGTCAGTGGACAAATGACACGTTGCTGGTGAACATGACGAGCCGTGATTGAATCAGGTCACACCCAGGAAGAAGGAGGATGTCGGGGGTTGGGGCTCCTGCCGAAATCAGCCTTTCCACCGTGAACATTATTGCCCCAGACCTGCAAATTTGAAGACCGAAGTGAAAGTCCCTTGACTCAGACTTTGCCGACTGACGTCGAAGGCTACGCCACATTAGTCAAGATATTCAACATGGATTAGTCACACATGACTGACATATTTCCTTTCTTTCTTTCTGCATACGCAGGCTGATACTCCTGCGGACACTACCTGTATAGACAGGCAGTGGAGTTTTGTGTGTATGACCGTTTTTTTTATCCTGCCATTAAGGCAGCCATACTCCATCTTCGGAGAAGGTGCATGCTATGTGTAACGTGTCATCCATACCAACGGCCAAACTGGCCTTCTCTTCCGAAAGTTGGTGATGGGATTTGACGTGTGTGCAAGATGTTGTGCGTGCTCCACACAGGGAACCTCGGTTTATAGTCTCATTCGAACGACTGTATGGAGAATGGAGTCAGAACCAATGTTAACTCCGACGGAAAAATCCCCCTGTACCGAAATTCGAACTCGCAACCCCAGGATTACGAGTCCGGCGCTCTACCAACTGAGCTATTCCGGCCCCCGACTGACATATTAAGAAACAAGAACTTTACGATGCACACTCAAGCGCGCTGTTGGTGGAAAAGTCCAAAGTCTTTTCAATCACCCCCTGGAACAACAGCCCACAGAAACAGACCACGCCTTGCTCTTCCATGTGAACGGTTTCTCTCCTTGCGGTTGCCGCCTCCGATGACAAACAACGGAGACACTGACCTGGTCACAATGGTCTGACTACGTTAATCGCTGTTCGCTCCTACATTGACGGACGCTCGTGGTCAGAGTACCAAGGGTCACTTCACATTTTTCCTGCCCTGAATCTCAGAAGCTGGACAAAACAAAACAAAAAAAAATCTTGCTTTAAAACTGACCTTGTGGCAGAAGTATGGTCCCTCAGAAAAAATGAACAAGCAACAAAAATATCACGCAGTACGAAAATGCATCACCAGATAAATACGCAACGGAAGCACACTGACTGGACAATGTTTGAAGATCCAGACGGCGAAGGAAGAAGAGGGGAGGGTGGGGAGGGTGGGGGTGGGGGTGGGGGTGGGGGGGTGGGGGGCAGAGGGGAGAGGGAGGAGGGAGGGTGTGAGAGCAAGATAGAAAAGGTTGTTTATATTTTTTGAACTGTATACTGTGCAAGAAGGCAGAAAGACAGGACAGTGCATCGGTGACTGCGTCTTTTGTGAAACGGACACACAGCTAAACTCGGTCACATGGGCACGATATGGTAACACCCGACCCACCGTTGGTTGCACAATGAGTTGAAAATGTCACTGTATTGAGAGGTCACATACTCACCATTGTCTGGGTTTGAACACATTCACACTTCATCAACAAAAAAAAGGAAGAGGAAAAAGAAAGATGAGGTGAAGAAAAAGAAGAAGAAGGAGGAGAGAGAGAGAGAGAGAGAGAGAGAGAGAGAGAGAGAGAGAGAGAGAGAGAGAGAGAGAGAGAGAGAGAGATAGAAAGAGAGAGAGAGAGACAGACAGAAGACAGACAGACAGACAGAGAGAGAGAGTCAGACAGACAGACAGACAGACAGACAGACAAACTGGCTGTAACCAGACCTAACAAGGCAGGAACGTTAACAGAGGAGGCAGTCCAGGAGGGGAGCGTGGGGGAGGGGCCGGGTGGGGAGGGGGGGGGTGGATCGGAAGGGTGGGGGGGGGGCAAGGGGGAGGTGGGTGGTCAGGGAAGCAGCAAGGCAATGAGGTGAGTGGGGGTGGGGGTGGGGGGTGGGGGTGGAAGCCTGACTCTTCTCCCAGGAGAAAACCCTGCTCCAAAGCTGCACGGCCTCAGGTGAACGCGAGCGAGTAATTGAAACGTCATATCTGCCTGGTGGGAGCCGATGGGACACGGCAGATCAATAGTCCGCCATGGCCACTGATGTCTCCTCCTCGACTTCCAAGCACTTTTTCTTTCTTTCTTTCTTTCTTTCTTTTTCCTTTCTTCCTTTTTTTTTCTCTCCTTTCATTTCTAGCTGTGTAGTCTTCCCCACTCTTTCAGTGATGTGACTTCCAAGCCGCTCGTTCCAGTTCCCCCCTCACCCCCCACCCCCCCCCCCCACCCACCTCCCATCCACAGCCACACCCACGCTCCTTCTATTCCGGCCATCCCAGCACCAGCAATAATTCACAGGGAACTCAGTATCGAACCCTGGCCCGCCCTTGGGCAACCCATCGGAGGAGACACCGCCCTGTTGCTGGGTGGCCTCGGTGGTGTTCAGTGATGGTTGTTCTAATCCAGCACACGCGGGGCCACAATCCCACTAAGGGTTCAGCTGGAGACGGTACTTGCTCGGTTGCAGGGTCAGCGTGAGTGATTGACTCCATGCCGAATGATTTTACCACCATACTGTCCCAGCAGACGAGTTCTAACGGATTGGCCAGCACTTGACACTAATATTCAGGATATCGAAAATGAAGTCACAGAACTGCGTCTCTTCTACTCTCTCTCTCTCTCTCTCTCTCTCTCTCTCTCTCTCTCTCTCTCTCTCTCTCTCTCTTACGTCTTCAAGATGGATTACGATGGTCCCCATATACTGCTAGTGAAGGATTTTATATCTATATTTCCCTGATTGTCCATTCTCATTTTCTCGCCCCCCCCCCCCCCCTTTTAATTGTTTTTGGTCATTATTTGATAAATCTTTGCCAAATCATTAATGTAACGACAGAGGAATTGTCAGCATTCATTTGGTTTGATGATGATGATGATGATGATGATGATGATGATGATGATGATAGTGCTGAGCTGATGGTGATGATGATGTTGATGATGATGAAGACGACGATGACGATGACGACGACGATGAGGAGGAGGAGGAGGACGACGAAGATGATGAAGATGATAAAAAAAAAAAAAATGAAATAACGCATTTCAGCATCAAGCAGGCCAAAGAGAGATAAGAAAGACCTGCAGTATTGTGGTCAGGGGACTTTGAGCAACGCTGTCAGAGACATGTCCAGTGAAGAAATGAAAGTCGGCTGTGTTGTCCCTCCTGGGGCCCACAACACACTCAGCAACCCAGAGAGAGCGAGAGAGAGAGAGAGAGAGCGAGAGAGAGAGAGAGAGAGAGAGAGAGAGAGAGAGAGAAGGGTGGAACAATTCCACTCCTAATGTGTTCCTCCTGGGACTCGAACACACTGCCTTCCAGCCCGCAACACACGATAGTACCAAGTTCACTCAAGCGGCTGGTAGTTCCATGCATTGTTTATTCTCTTCAGCCTCTACACCAACCCAGATTTCCTCCCGCCTCCCACCCCCCCACCCCCGCCCTCCTCACCCCCCCCCCCACTCCCTTTCCATTTCAGCATTACGCCCCCCCCCCCATCCTCCACCTACCCCCCCCCCCCCCTCCTCTCTTTCCTCCCCTTTCCCTTCATTATTTCTGACATGACGGTTTTCAGTGTGTATCCTAAAACGTGAGGGAGGCACTCCATTGAATGGGGGAATGTTGGGACTGTTTGGATGTGGACAGCAATCTGTAGCTTAGCTTGAGAGTATGATTTGGGGAAGGATGCCCTCTGTGTGTGTGTGTGTGTGTGTGTGTGTGTGTGTGTGTGTGTGTGTGTGTGTGTGTGCGTGTGTGTGTGTGTGCGTGCGTGCGTGTAAACTTATATGGGAGACAGTACACATGACGAGGGGGAGGGAGGGGAAGGAGAAGGAAGGCCTGTAAACATAGCAGCGTGTGCAAGTATGTATATGCAGGTATGTGTGCCTGTGCATATGGAAATTAGTGTGTGTGTGTGTGTGTGTGTGTGTGTGTGTGTGTGTGTGTGTGTGTGTGTGTGTGTGTGTGTGTGTGTGCGCGGGTGGGGAAGGGGGGGGGTGGAGATGAGGGTTCATATGTTAACATGTGTGCGAAATTACCGACGCAAACCTTTTTTTTTTAAGTCGGCGGGTGGAATACAGTTTTTTTTAATTTTTTTTAAAGAAACCATTCAAAAGAAAACAAAAATTGAAATAAAGGGAGATGATCACGGTCGACGATATTTAAACCAGAATCAAGAATTCGTCAAAGCCATGTTCTCTATGCCAATCAACGGAACTTCCGAGTGTCCCTTGACGTGAAAAAAGTGCATTGCGTCCATTCAAGCACGTGCCTTTTTTTTTCTTTTCTTTTCTTTCTTTTTTTTCTAATAGCTTGTACTAATCTCCCGGATGGGTAACTCCCGCATCAAACCCCAATTTTTGCCAGCGATTCTATGCAGCAATTTCAGGAAGCATGGACAGAGCCAGAAGAAGAAGAAGAAGAAGAAGAAGAAGGAAAGGAGAAACAGGTGAAAGAGGTGGGGTAGAGAGAGAGAGAGAGATGAACGAAACGAACGAAATGTTGTTTATTCAGGGATATGAGATAAGCACACAAGCGTGCTTTTTTACACTCAGCCCTGAGGCTCAACAAAAACTCACAACAATAGTGCTGAAAGTAAATTAAAGAGAGAGAGAGAGAGAGAGAGAGAGAGAGAGAGAGAGAGAGAGAGAGAGAGAGAGAGAGAAAAGGAGGAGGAAAAAAAAAATAGAAGGTGGACAAAGACAACGACGAATGTGACCAGCATGAGAACAAACAAGAAAGCGACATACGAGAACGAAGAAGAAACAAAGCGCTATTTAAAGTAAAATCCTGTCATCTTTCATCCCAAACGAACTGTCCTCGTGAAAACAGGAACGACGGAGAAGAAAAGAAAGAGCAGAAGAAGAAAAAGAGAACACAGAGAAAGAGAATGGGGTGAGAAAAAGAAAGGAGAGGGAGGAACAGACCTGGAAAGGTAAGAGAGTGATCATGACAGACCTATACTGTCCGCGACGGATGCTACTTCCAGTCTGCGTGCATGATCTTCAGGGTGGTAGGGATTGGTCCTGCTTCGCAACTGTATGTGTGATCTTGCTTCAAGTTTGTAGGTTGAACCAGTCTCCAAGCCTGTATGTGATCCAGCTTCGCGAGTAGCCTATGTGGATTTGATCCAACTTCAAGACTGTAGGTAACCAGAGCAGAACAGGTGGTCATCCTCCGACTCAGAACCGGGCACAACAGGCTAGCATCCCATTTACACCGCAAGCTGCACCTGAAACCATCCCCAGTGTGCAAATGTGGGCAGGCAGAACAAACCACAAAACACATTCTACAGGACTGTGGGGACCTGCAGTGTCTGAGGGATAGGACATGGCCGCAGCCGGTGCCCATCAACGACAAGCTGTACGGGTCTGTGGAGGCCCTGCAGAGGACCACCAGATTCATTACAGAATCCTGTCTACAGGTGTGATAGGCGATCGAGAAGAAGAAAACTGCAAGTTTGACTGAGCTTTAGTTTGTGGATCTGACCCAGCTTCTAGTTTGTGAGTTTGATCAAGCTTCAGGTCTGCGGATTCGACCCCACTGAAGCATTGAACCATCTTGAAGTCTGTGGATTTATCCAGCTGCGGGCTAGCATTGATCTAGCTTGAGATTTGTATTCTTGATCCAGATTGGTACTCTGTAGCTTTGGTCCAGCTTTATAATTATGTTGGTTTGATACAGCTTTAAGTTTGTAAGTTTGATCGCGTTTCACGTGGGGGTTGACGTTTGCAGGTTGGATCCAGCTTCACGCTAGTCGACCTGATCAAGCTTCTAGTTGGTAGGTGTAATCCAGTTTCAAGTTTGTAGTTCTGATCTTCATTCAAGTTTGTAGGTCTGATCTTCATTCAAGTTTGTAGGTCTGATCTTCATTCAAGTTTGTAGGTTTGATCTTCATTCAAGTTTGTAGGTCTGATCTTCATTCAAGATCGTAGGTCTGATCTTCATTCAAGTTTGTAGGTCTGATCTTCATTCAAGTTTGTAGGTCTGATCTTCATTCAAGTTTGTAGGTTTGACCTGCCTCCAAGTTTCATCCAGTTTGAAGTCTGCTGGATTGACCCAGCTTTATATCTGTAGGTTTCATCCAGCTTCAAATGTGCAGCTTTTTCCAGCAAAGAAATTTGTAGGTTTGATCTACCTTCGGTTGGTAGGTCTGAACCGGCTTTGAGCTTGATGCAGCATTAAGTTTGAAGGTTTAATAATCTACCTTCAATTTTGATTCACCTGCAAGTTAGTACACTTCATCAAGCTGAAATTTGTATGTGTGATCATTGATTTGACCTAATTATATCAAATTAGTGGAGTGATTCCATTTTAGATTTGTACGTTCATGTGAACACCAAATTGAAAAGATCCTGATTTCTAAAGAGAGAAAAAAAAATCTTTGGATACAAGGAGACTCCACACCCCGCTCTACTCCTTTCTCTCACTCAAACCACTGGATTCACGATTACCTCCTCCCCCCCTAAACCACACACACACACACACACACACACACACACACACACACACACACACACACACACACACGCACGCACCATCTACCCCACCCCCCTACAAACAGTTCCCTATCACCAGGCAAAGATGCGCAAGACGAGAGTGTGTTGGCTTTGACCGACAACCAATGGAGCAACGATAGGGTTTGACAGGCAAGCGCACTCCACACTTCTCTCCCCTTCCTCACCATGTTGCGGGGGATTTGCCTCATTAGTCTGCCTCCCTTGGAACCGGTATGGCGACAGTTTGGCTTGAAAAGATCATGACTTAACAGTTGTCATGTGTAAAATCATTTCAATAACCTAGTTGCAAAGTGAGACGACTGCAGGCGGAAATCTAAACAAATCCTTAAATAAATGTTAGCGAACCGCCAAGAGAAACGTGGACAAACGAGCCACGAGACAAAACACGACGCGTTTCGACCTCTTAGGTCTTCTTCAGGCAAGACACAAATAGGACAATGAAAATGAACGAGTTTGTCACTTAGCTTCGATCTCTTCAGCGCAAGCTAGGCGTTGAATCAAACTCGTTCATTTTTCATCGTCCTATTTGTTTGTGTCTTGCCCTGAAGAAGACCTCAGAGGTCGAAACGCGTCGTGTTTTGTCTTGTGACTCGTTTGTCCACGTTTCTCTCGGCGGTTCGCTAACATTTATTTAAGATTCATTTCAATAATGAAACCGGCACGAATGACTGTTTTTCCTGACAATTTTCACGGAAAATTACCATAATGTGTGCGTAAAATGGCTGAACTGTTCATGACTCTGCTGAGACTAAAGCAGTGAGGGAAGAAAAAAAAAAGAAGCGCAAAACAAACATAAACAACTTATGACCCTGGTAAGCCATCAGCGAGAAAAAAAAAAAAAGATAGCCAAGGCAATTATTTTTGGCTTTAACTATAATGCACAGCAGTCACATGATCGTGCACGTGGTGTGCACGTGATCATGACTCACAGTCACCTGCTTTCTGAGTCATACTAACCTGTGTTGAGAATCATAGCGTGCCTGTTTGATGGTGATTACGTTATACACTCCGATATCAGGAGAGAGAGAGAGAGAGAGAGAGAGAGAGAGAGAGAGAGAGAGAGAGAGAGAGAGAGAGAGAGAGAGAAAGAGAGAGAAAACCACCGAGAAAACACAACAGTGTCCCTTTCCCTGTGGACCCATGACTGGCTATCCCGCCACACAATCCACCATGGCCGGCCGGCTCACTTTACCATCTACCATGCTTTCCCTTTCCCTGTCTCTCCCCCCCCCCCCCCCATCTCCATGGTGGACCAGTCCACCTCATTGTCCACAACACAGTGTCCCTTTCCCTGTCAGCCCCCATCCCCATAGTGGACCAGTCCACCTCACTGTCAACAGCACAGTGTCCATTTCCTTGACACCCCCATCTCCATGGTGGACCAGTCCACCTCATTGTCCACAACACTGTCCCTTTCCCTGTCTCCCCCCATCTCCATGGTGGACCAGTCCACCTCATTGTCCACAACACTGTCCCTTTCCCTGTCTCCCCCCATCTCCATGGTGGACCAGTCCACCTCATTGTCCACAGCACAGTGTCCCTTTCCCTGTCTCACCCATCTCCATGGTGGACCAGTCCACCTCATTGTCCACAGCACAGTGTCCCTTTCCCTGTCTACCCCCATCCCCATGGTGGACCAGTCCACCTCATTGTCCACAGCACAGTGTCCTTTTCCCTGTCTTGGCACCAAATGGACATTGAAAATTCCCGCCGACTCCGGGAGCCACTTTAACACAGTAATTATCCTTGTGAAAGCTACGACAACAACGTCCACGCGCATTCAACCAGCCTGACAAAGCCTCAACACAGTGCCCTAAGGTAATACCATCTGAACAAGCACAAGACTTCTGCTCTTCAAGGCCTGTTACAAAGCAACCTCAGCTGACTTGAGTATTTAGCGCCTACTCGATGCTCCGAGGTTCTAGTGGTTAACTTTTCCTCCCTTTCGCCATCGGGAAGGTTCGAACTCGGGAGGGCCCTCACTAACTTAGGTGCCATCTGTTGCGTAACAATTGCCTGACCACTTCAACGTCCTTGACACGGTTCGATTGTATGCACTAGGTAAGGGCGTACTGCTGATCAGCCCATCACCTATTTCTCTACCACGTGCGGCGTTCCATTTATCTAAAGCAGTTAAGGTCCTGTTTGAGAGGTTTCGCTCCCTTGACATCCTTGTTCACTCCCCCCTGAACAACCCCCCCCCCCCCCCCCCCCCCCCCCCCGCCTCTCCATGGCTGGACAATCCACTTCATCATCCACCATATAGCGTCCTTTCCCTTGTCCCTTCCGTTCCCCCCCTCCCCCCACCCCTCTAACAACCCTCCACCTCCCCCTTCCTCCATGGCTGGCCAATCCACAGTGTCTCTTCTCCTGTCTCCCCCCCCCCCTATACTCCCCGTCCACCCCTCCTCCCCCCCCCCCCCCTCCTCAGCTGGCAAGTCCGCCTTACCATCTACCAGACTGTGTCCCTTCACCCCCCCCCCCCCTCCGGGCTGACCAGTCCGCCTCACCATCTACCAGACTGTGTCCCTTCACCTCCCCCCTCTCCCTCCCCCCCCCCCCTCACCTCCCCCCTCTCCCTCCCTCCCCCCCCCCCCTCATCCCGGTCTACCTCATCACTTTCCCCTGCAGAGGAGCAGGGATGGGAAGTGTGTGGGTCAGGTGGAAGGCGAGGGGTCAGGTGGAAGGCGTGGGGTCAAGTGGAAGGCATGGGGTCAGGTGGAAGGCGTGGGGTCAGTGGGGTCAGGTGGAAGGCGTGGGGTCAGGTGGAAGGCGTGGGGTCAGGTGGAAGGTGTGGGGGTCAGGTGGAAGGCGTGGGTCAGGTGGAAGGCGTGGGGTCAGGTGGAAGGCGTGGGGGTTAGGTGGAAGGCGTGGGGTCAGGCAGAAGGCGTGGGGTCAGGCGGAAGGCGTGGGGTCAGGTGGAAGGCGTGGGGTCAGGTGGAAGGTGGGAGCAGGATGAACAGTGTTCAGTGTATGGGAGAGTGCGAGGCTGGAAAGCTCACAACTGTCTTTTCTATCTTTGTCAAAGTAGCTACGCTCTTCAAGAAAAGACAAGATGCAAAGCATATAAAAGTACTCCCAGTTTATCTTGAATACGCGTGAGATATTCCATAAAGAGGAAAAACCGTTTTGGGCCGTTATAGTCGTTAGTAGCGGCTATTCTGGTAAACATCGGCCATCATCCGTGACCCTTAATGAAAATACCTACAAATTTTCAGAAAAATCGGCCAAGTACTTTCTGAGATATTCCATACAGAAGAAAAACCGTTATGTGCCGTTATAGCCCTTAGTAACGGCTATAACGGTAAACTAAAACATCGGGCACCATTCGTGACCCATAATGAACATACCTACAAATTTTCAGAAAGATCGGCCAAGTACTTTCTGAGATATTCCATAAAGAAGAAAAACCTTTATGTGCCGTTATAGCCCTTAGTAACGGCTATAACGGTAAACTAAAACATCGGGCATCATCCGTGACCCATAACGAACATAGTGAAGAGAAAACAAAGGTAAAAAAAAAAAAAAACTTTTTCACCTCAGGGTAAAATTCGTCGATTAAGAAGACAAAGATGCTACAACAGTACGTTTCAGGTCATAGACCCTTTCTCAACTGCACAGGGAAGGGGGCAAGAAGTAAGAATAAAAGGCTGACTGCTACTCACAGAAAAAAAAAAAGCAATCAGTGGTAGGAGTGAGTAGAGTTAAACAGTGAAAGGAAAACTTAAAGTGGGGGGGGGGGGGGGGGGGGGGGGGGGGGGGGGGTGGTGTTAAGGAAAAAGGGGAAGGTGTATGCGTGTGTGTATGAGCACCCACGGAAGCATGTGCACATGTCCGCCCGTATGTGTGTGAGCGTGTGCGCGCGTGGGGGTCGCGTGCATGCGTGCGCCTGTCTGTCTGTGTGCTCGCATGGTTGTAAGAAGGTGGAGGGAAAGTGTAGAAGGGAGGAGGGAAATTGGAAGGGGGATGGGGGGGGGGAAGGGAAAGGGGGAGGGGGAAGGGGGGGGCGAGGGAAAGGGAGTTAAACAATAAAGGGAAAGGGGGAGAGTGGAGAAGGGGAGGAGGGAGACGAATACATGAAAACAATAATTTTCTCCCAGTTTCTTTCGCTAACAATTGATCGTCTTCCTGCATGCACTGACCTGATACGGCGGTCCAACAGGATCACCATGAACATGACAATTACAAATGGTCAAAACAGTCATGATGACAAAGAAAAGGTAATTATGATTCACGAAAAGAGGTCAATACAACTGACGTCCATGCTGACTGGTATCACTGCGCAGGCTGCTGCAGTCTTCAAAGAGACTTCTTCTGTGCCCAGGTTGCAGACTATCTGAAGTCACTCACTTCGCAAGGCTGGCTGATGTCTTAATAATGTTATATCCAGTGAAAATAACGTTCACTGAAAGCTACTGTTTCACCACAAGCATACTTGTTTCTATTTCAGTGACTATCATCGTTTTAACGTGTGGGGCAAAAAAACCAAAAAAAAACAGAGTAATGACCTCTCTCTCTCTCTCTCTCTCTCTCTCTCTCTCTCTCTCTCTCTCTCTCTCTTCTCTCTCCTCTCCCGGATGATTGTAATTATGACTTTTGAGGCCTGTAAGTTCCCGTACTGACGGAGGGTGCAGGCGTGGAGGGTACGCAACAAGGGGGATGAGGGTAGCTGGGTGGACTCGGGGGTGGAGGTGGAGGGGGGCAGAGGATAGCAAGGATTGGGGCGGGGTGGGGGTGGGGGGGAGGGGGTGGCGGTGAGGGGACATGTGTGTCTGTGGCTGGGGTATTGATTTGCTTTTGTCACATTGCCGTGCTCTGTGGCCAGGCAGATTTGACGAATCAGTTCCTCATCCTTGGGATGCGTGGGGAATGGTGATGAAGCCGTTTCTTTCTTTCTTTCTTTCTTTCTTTTTTTACTTTTTTTGTTTTCCATTTCTTTAAAGGCTTTCTGGCTTTTTCCTCGGTCATTTCAATTTCCTTTTTCTTTTTGCGGGGGGTCTGTCCGCATTAGTGCGCCTGCGCGGTCAGTGTTTTGTTGGATGTAATCGCTCTGTGCCCTCAATTCTAACCCCCCCCCCCTCTCCTTCCTTCCCCCCCTCCTCTCTCTCTCTCTCCTCGCCCTTCTTCTTTCTCTTATTTTGAAAGTCTTTAGACTGCGCGTTTCTTCCCACACTCTTTTCCCCCTTTCTCAATTGTATTACAGCATTAGTGTGTGTGTGTGTGTGTGTGTGTGTGTGTGTGTGTGTGTGTGTGTGTGTGTGTGTGCGTGCGTGCGTGCGGCGCGCGCGTGCGTGCGTGCGTGCGTGTGTGGCGTGCGTGCCTGCCTGCCTGCCTGCCTGCCTGCCTGCCTGCGTGCGTGCGTGCGTGCGTGTGTGCGTGCGTGCGTGCGTGTGTGTGTGCGCGCGTGTGTGTGCATTCGTGAGTGCACATGTGGGTAGTGGTCATTCATGTCTACTTCATGAGTCATCGTTCGACTGCTTGAGGAATGAACGTACACTTTTTGGATCGAGATTTCTGGCTTTCTTCAGAATCATTTCCCCGTTTTTTGTTGATTGTTATTGACTTTTTGACTGCATCATGCCGTTTTCTCTCTCAACAATTTCTGACCTTCCCGTCTCTCGGTTTATTATTCCTTTCTGCTTCATTAGCCCAATTCACTCTCCTTTTCCTTTCTCCCTGGTGTCATTAGTGTCCTGGCATAGCTCGCTGTCTTTTGGACTTCAATCGTGCGCGCGCGCGCGTGCGTTTGTGAGTACGTTCAGCTGAAGAGGGAGTATGTCGGACACATGTAAGTGTTTCCGTTCTAATTTCTTCCTACAAGAAAACTGTACGATCAGTTCAACATCTCAATATGTAAAAACCAACGCAACATTGTGTGCTGAGAAGCTTTGGACACATAGACATATACAGCCTCGACAAGCTTTACTCCCCCCCACCCCCCCCCCACCCCCCCGCTCCCCACCTCCTTCCACCGAATCACACCCTCTCGTCCATTCTATTCTACCTGCCGTCCATATTGGCGTTTATTTCTATGCCAAGATATAGGAAATTGTGCCGAATAACAATGGCGCAAAATGGCGTGTGTATGAAAATACATCGTGTGGGGATAGACAGTGGTAGAGAGGATGGTGTGTATTATAAAACAAACAAGATACAAAGCATATAAACGTACTCCCAGTTTATCTTGAATACGACTGAGATATTCCATAAAGAGGAAAACCCGTTTTGGGCCGTTATAGCCGTTAGTACCGGCTATTCTGGTAAACATCCGCCATCATCTGTGACCCATAATGAACATACCTACAAATTTTCAGAAAGATCGACCAAGTACTTTCTGAGATGTTCCATAAAGAAGAAAAGTGTTATGGGCCGTTATAGCCGTTGGTAACGGCTATAACGGTCAAATAACACATTGGGCATGATCCATGACCCATAATAAACACACCTACAAATTTTCAGAAAGATCGGCCATGTACTTTCTGAGATATTCCATAAAGAAGCAAAACCGTTATGGGTCGTTATAGCCATCAGTAACGGCTATTTAGTCACACACACACACACACACACACACACACACACACACACACACACACCACGCACACGCAGACACACACACACACACACACACACACACACACACACACACACACACACAACACGCAGACAC
>CM065734.1:6473349-6478349 GCA_033310375.1 Conus canariensis
CAGGGCATGTTCATAAGCAAAAGTCCTTGAGGGTGTCAATTCCAACAGTCCGCAAGTGTGAGCAAGACCAAGAATCAGCGATGTTTCTGAGCTCCGATTTGATGACAACTGACCACACTCATTATTAGTACTCATCCGACAAAGAACAGCTGTTGTCTCTTGGAAAAAACAAAATGCAGTTTAAAGCTCATCCAGCTAAAAAAGCAAACGACGTAAGCAGGCTTTCAGGACTGCACGTGGTCGGTGAGACACCCCTGCCAAGATTTCATTGGAGTTTTCTGCGAGCAATGCCAACATAGCCGTGTCATGATCAGCAAACTGACCATGCTGCCGTAAAAAAAAAAAAATTGCGGAGGCAGATAGAGCAAGGACTTGGACTGGATCCAAGAAGGGGGGGGGGGGCGGGGGGGGGGAGGAGGGGGGTAGGAGTGAGAGAAATTGGCTGACGGCGTGGCGTTACTCACTCAGTCATCCAAAGACGATAAACATTTCATGACGACTGGGCAGGCTACACAGAACAGGCCCCTGGAATCCGGTCGATCCAGCAGGACAGCATCAAGGCAGGAGCGTTTTATATCGCCATGAAGGCCTCGCGCCTCCCATTCTCCACCTCCAGTGACCTGAGAGCTGAACTGAGGGATGCAGCAAACTGGAATGTGAGCAACCACACCGCCCCTGATTGTTTGGAACTTGCACTGCGGGAGACCATCGGTTCAACTCCCACTGCGGGAGACCTGCGGTTCAACTCCCACTGCGGGGGAGACCAGCGGTTCAACTCCCACTGCGGGAGACCAGCAGTTCATCTTGTACTGCGGGAGACCAGCGGTTCATCTTGTACTGCGGGAGACCAGCGGTTCATCTTGTACTGCGGGAGACCAACGGTTCAACTCCCACTGCGGGAGACCAGCGGTTCAACTTTACTGCGGGAGACCAACGGTTCAACTCCCACTGCGGGAGACCAGCGGTTCAACTTGTACTGCGGGAGACCAACGGTTCAACTCCCACTGCGGGAGACCAGGGTTCAACTTGCTACTGCGGGAGACCACGGTTCAACTCCTACTGCGGGAGACCAGCGTTCAATCCCACTGCGGGAGACCAGTGTCACTTGTATGCGGAACCAGCGATTCAATCCCACTGCGGGAGACCAGCGGTTCAACTTGTACTGCGGGAGACCAGCGATTCAACTTGTACTGCGGGAGACCAGCGATTCAACTCCCACTGCGGGAGACCAGCGGTTCAACTGTACTGCGGGAGACCAGCGGTTCAACTTGTACTGCGGGAGACCAGCGGTTCAACTTGTACTGCGGGAGACCAGCGGTTCAACTTGTACTGCGGGAGACCAGCGGTTCAACTCGTACTGCGGGAGACCAGCGGTTCAACTCGCACTGCGGGAGACCAGCGGTTCAACTCGCACTGCGGGAGACCAGCGGTTCAACTCGTACTGCGGGAGACCAGCGGTTCAACTCGCACTGCGGGAGACCAGCGGTTCAACTCGCACTGCGGGAGACCAGCGGTTCAACTCGCACTTGCGGGAGACCAGCGGTTCAACTCGCACTGCGGGAGACCAGCGGTTCAACTTGATATGCGGGAGACCAGCGGTTCAACTTGTACTGCAGGAGACCAGCGGTTCAACTTGTACTGCAGGACCACGGTTCAACTTGTACTGCGGAGACCACCTTCATCCAGTGCTGACTCTGGTCTACAGGACAGTCCGCTCAGCTGGGTGCAGAAGACACCAGCACTGGACAGGAGAAGACTGGTCAAGAGTCCTGTTTGCTGATGAATCTTGATTCACCTTGTCATTTAACTGCGTTCGGATCCGACAGCGGAGACGAGCAGGTGATCGAACTGTTGACGGAGATTGCTGGAGTGTGAGCAATGTCGCAGCGGTCGGCCATGGTTTGGGAAGGTATTAGCCTCCGTCACCACACTCCTCTTCAACGCATGCACTGAAAATCTTCGGGCCTGCGGGTACAGAAACGAAATCCTGCAACCTGTTGCTGCTCTGACTGTTCAAGCCACTGGCCTGCATACAGTTCTTCACGACGACAACGCAAGGCCTCATGGCGCCAGAGTGGTCAATGATTCAATGACAACCTTCAGCAGCTGCAGAGGCCCAAACCCTCTACCCCAAGGCCTCATGGCGCCAGAGTGGTCAATGACAACCTTCAGCAGCAGCAGGTCCAACCTCTCCCAAGGCCTCATGGCGCCAGAGTGGTCAATGACAACCTTCAGCAGCAGCAGGTCCAACCTCTCCCAAGGCCTCATGGCGCCAAGGTGGTCATTGACAACCTTCAAGCAGCTGCAGGCCAAACACCTCTCCCAAGGCCTCATGGCGCCAAGGTGGTCATTGACAACCTTCAGCAGCTGCAGGTCCAACCTCTCCCAAGGCCTCATGGCGCCAGAGTGGTCAATGACAACCTTCAGCAGCAGCAGTTCCAACCTCTCCCGTGGCCAGCTTCCTGTCCCGACCCTGCACTGGTGGAACACATCTGCAATGGACTGGGTCGTCCAGTAAGCTGCAACAACCGTCTGCCTTACCAGGTTGACCAGTTGTGACAGATGCTGGGGCAGGAGTGGATGGCGGTTCGAATCTCCGCCGGGCCGTTTCGGTACAGGGGGATTTTTCCCCCGGAGTTAACATTGGTTCTGACTCCATTTCCCATACAGTCCTTCGAATGAAACTATAAACCGAGGGTTCCGTGTGTGAACGCACGCATAACATCTTGCACACACGTCAAAACCCATCACCAACTTTCGGAAGAGAAGGCCAGTTTGGCCGTTGGTATGGATGACACGTTACACATAGCATGCACTCTGCGTGAGAAATGGACAGAATTAAGGAAGTAAGGAAACTGAGTGAACGATATTGACTGGATGACACGGGAAACGACTGAATGAAGCGCCAGCTGGCAGCTCTACAGTCGGCACTACCCAGGTGGGCAGCCCGTTGTGTAAATGAGTGTGGATAGTAAAGCGCTTAGAGCTTGGTCTCTAGCCGAGGAATGGCGCGATATAAGTATTTACAATAAAGGTAATAATAATAATAACAATAACAATGATGATGATGATGATAATAAATAATAATAGTAACAACAACAACAACATAAACAAACTTCCAAGAATCAAAACCGTTGTAGTCTCATTCCTTGGATCTGACTGATAACTGAAGAGGACCTTAACTTTTCGCGCCAGGTATATTCTTTCCCTTCGAGGGACCGGCGCGGGGCTTGTGCATAGAACACTCCGTTTGGGCCGGGACCAGTGCTCGTCTCTTCCCAAATCCTTCTTTTCTTCTTTCTTCCTTTCTCTTCTTCTGATTTCCTCCCCGTCCTCGAGACCCGCCATGAAAGGAAAGGTCTATGGCGGTATAAACCATGTGGGAACGATGGCCCGTGACAAGAAAGCGTCCTCTCCCTCCTTCTTCGCCAGACTGTGGCTTCTTCATTAACCCCTCTCCCCGGAGCCCAGGTCCCGTTTCTCAGCCCCCCTTCCAGGGGCGGATCTGGTGCCGTGGGTAGAGGGAAGTTGGGGGGGGGGGGGTATACGTGGGAGGACGGGGGAGATGAGGAAGGGAAGGGGGCTTACAAGACTCCTAGAGCCTCTGTCCTAGATTATAAAAAAAAAAATCATAAGGCTGAACAGAAAGTACAATTTCTCTCATGTAAGGTTTGGTACTTATCTGCTTTCAACATACGAATGCTACAGTCTTATTCCTAAACAGACTTTCAAAGGAAGACGGAAATTAACAGAACAACAAATAGAAAACAAGAAACGAAAAAAACAAACAAACAAACCCGAAAACAAATAAACAACAAACATCAACGAGCTAAAACATTGAACGATGAACATAAATAAATCACAATCAACAAACCTATACAGAAACAAACGAACGAATAAAAAAAAAAAAAAAAAGCTGTAGACATCACATGACATGTAGCTGTGACACTGTGATCACGTGCACGAACGTGGGACGCTGTGTCCAGCTGTCTTGTCACACTCTGTGGGTCAGTGCATGACCTGAGTGGTTAAACAGCCTGCACACACCCGCATCACCTCCGTCCTGACATCTTGTTTGTTCTTAGAGCATCCATTCAGCTCGTCGTTTTCAAAATTCAAACTGTGCTTGGCGTTTCAGCCCCAGCTGGTATCTGGCAAAAAACCACGTTGTATGTTGTAGGGCGGGTGCGCAGCCAATGACTTTCACGTGATCAGGTGACCAGAAAGTTGGACTATTTTACAATTATTCTTGTTATGAATAGTTGAAACCCCCCACCAGTCATTCTGGCAAAGAGATTTTATAACAGAAAAAAAAACCCGTCTTCACACACACACATCTGACCCTGTGCAAAAAACCAAACAAACCGCAAAACAAAACAAAAGAGAGAGAGAGAGAGAGGAGAGAGAGAGAGAGAGAGAGAGAGGAGAGAGAGAGAGAGAGAGAGAGAGTAGAGAGAGAGAGAGAAAGAGAGAGGAGAGAAAGAGAGAAGAGAGAGAAAGAGAGAGAGTTAAAGAGAGAGAGAAAGAGACAGAGAAAGAAAGAGAGAGAGAGACAGAGAGAGAGAGAGAGAGAGAGAGAGAGACAGAGACAGAGAGACAGAGAGAGTGCCCATGTGACTCCCACGTGATGAATACCTGCCACAGCAGCATGAAAGGCACGAGTGACAGGGAAAGGAGTGGGGTAGGTCAAATGTAGTTCCAGACTAACCACCTGACGACAAGCACAGACAGTCTGTGTGGCAGACAGCACCAGCAGTAGCAGCTTCTTATTTCCGCGGCGCCGAAATAGCTCAGAAGGTGCAGTTCCAGACTTCTGACAAATCTCTGATATGCTGTTTCTGGTAGAGAGCAGTTCCAGACTTGTGACAAATCTCTGATATGCTGTTTCTGGTAGAGAGGGATTCTTCCCCCTGAAGTAAAGATTACTTCCAGCACCATTTCCTGTAAAGTCCTGTGCTCTTTAGACTGAGGTTTTGTGTGTAAATGCACGCGTAACTTCT
>CM065734.1:6483349-6498349 GCA_033310375.1 Conus canariensis
CTAACCACTTTTTTACTTTTTTTTTTTTTTACCTCCGCGGCAAAAGAGTTGCCATCCACGGAATGCTCGGAGCCCTCGGTGTCTGTTTTGCCGAAGTGCAGTTTGAGGTGCGCGACACGGTACTGTACATCAACGGCCCGTCGCTGAAGTTGGCGGTCATCGACCAGTTGCCGGACAGCCGGAGGGTCAGGTCGTTGCCTGTGTTGACCAGGTTACCGCCCAGCTGGACAGGGAAGGGTACGAGGTCAGATGGAACATTCAGACAGAAAACAGATTCAAAAGGAAGAGAAAAAAAAATGGAAAAACCACAAAAATGGCAAAACAAAAGAAACGAAAAAATTGGAAAAAACATAGACGAAGGAAAGAATGACATTTATTTTATAAAAAAAAAAAAGATTAAAAGGACAAACTGAACTGTTAAGCACACAACCAAACCGATTTGATACAGTGAAAATTACGGAACAAAAACAAAACCAACAGAGAGAGAGAGAGGAGAGAGAGAGAGAGAGAGAGAGAGAGAGAGAGAGAGAGAGAGAGAGAGAGAGAGAGACAGACAGACAGACAGACAGACAGAGACAGAGAGAGAGAGAGAGAGAGAGAAGGAGAGAACAGGCACACACAGAAAAACACACAGACACACAAAAACACACACACACACACACACACACACACCACACACAACAGATAAAAAGAAACAGAGGGAGGTAGGAAGGAAAAGCCATGGCAACCATCCAATCAACACACTCAGCACGAATGAAGAGATGTTCGTCAGAAAATGGAACATGACTGTGAATAATAATACAACAGCGCGGGCGCCGCTAGATCGAGGACACTTCGAACGGTGTCTCTTCTATGAATGTCACTGAAATCAATTCAAAATTAAAATAAAATGACTTATATGTCCCAGATGTGGCGACATGGAGTGGCTGTGCAGAATTCTCGAAATGCAGGTGGGTGCTGACAAGTCAGTCATCGACATCAGCAGCACACAGGCGGACACATGCACTACAGACTACACAATTCAGTCATCGACATCATCAGCACACAGGCGTACACATGCACTACAGACTACACAAGTCAGTCATTGACATCAGCAGCACACAGGCGGACACATGCACTACAGACTACAAGTCAGCCATCGACATCAGCAACACCACAGGCGGACACATGCACTACAGACTACACAATTCAGTCATCGACATCATCAGCACACAGGCGTACACATGCACTACAGACTACACAAGTCAGTCATCGACATCAGAAGCACACAGGCGGGACACATGCACTACAGACTACAAGTCAGCCATCGACATCAGCAGCACACAGGCGGACACATGCACTACAGACTACATCAACCGCTTGATTTTTATACAAAATTAGGAGCCATTTGGACCTGCAGGGTTCTTCTACTTCTTTATTTTTTATTCAGTACCAGAGTGTCTGCCCTTTGCTGTGAGAACTCTATTCGGGTGGTTTAAGACGCTTTCGTTTAGAGCAACTTGGCTGTTAAAGGGTTAATGACAGATACAACTGGCAGTAGACTGACGACCAAAAGATCTATTTTGCCGGCAAAGAGATGCCTTTCAGCATACTGACGATGACATCACTGTGACGGCAGACAGATGATTGTGACGGCAAAGAGATAACTATGACGTCAACACATAAATGTAACGGCAAAGAGAGCACTGTCAGCATAACAACATCCATCACAACACATCCACCACAACACATCCACCACAACACATCCACCACAACACACATCCACCACAACACATCCACCACAACACACCCACCACAACACATCCACCGCAACACATCCACCACAACACATCCACCACAACACATCCACCACAACACACATCCACCACAACACATCCACCGCAATACACATCCACCACAACACATCCACCATAACACACATCCACCATAACACATCCACCACAACACACATCCACCATAACACACATTCACCACAACACACCCACCGCAATACACATCCACCACAACACATCCACCACAACACACATCCACCACAACACATCCACCGCAATACACATCCACCACAACACACCCACCACAACACATCCACCACAACACACATCCACCATAACACACATTCACCACAACACACCCACCGCAATACACATCCACCACAACACATCCACCACAACACCATCCACCACAACACATCCACCGCAATACACATCCATCCACAACACACCCACCACAACACACCCACCACAACACACATCCACCACAACACATCCACCGCAATACACATCCACCACAACACATCCACCACAACACACCCACCACAACACACATCCACCACAACACACATCCACCACAACACACATCCACGCAATATACAATCCACCACAACACACATCCACCACAACACACATCCACCACAACACACTCCACACAACACACATCCACCACAACACATCCACGACAACACACATCCACCACAACACATCCACCACAACACACCACCACAACACATCCACCACAACACACATCCACCGTAAACACACATCTACCACAACACATCCACCACAACACATCCACCAACACACATCTACCACAACACACATCCACCACAACACATCCACCATAACACATCCATCGTAACACACATCCACCGCAACACACATCCATCATAACACATCAACGCACACACATCCATCATAACACATCAACCGAAACACATCCACCGCAACACAATTCACCATAACACACCCACTGCAACACACATCCACCACACACATCCACCGTAACACATCCACCGCAACACATCCACCGCAACAAACATGCAGAGTACTCACGGTGTCGGGTATGTTGACGTTCATCCTGCGCAGGTTGGGGTCGAAGAGCAGGGAGTGGGGTCTGATGTCTATGGGGGACTGGAACTTGCCCGTCCTGCACATCTTCCAGTCCGGGTTGATGATGCCCCAGTGCTGCGGACCTGCGCACAAAAGCCACAGCCAACACAGCGTCAGGGGAGACCACTCGGGAACGGATCCACATAGTCCATGTCATGAATCGATTGAGTGAGTGAGTGATCTCACGTTCTTCGTGCCTCGACTGGGTATATCCTGTTCGTCATCATTTGTGATGTTTTGGTGTGTGAATGGGACTTGTTATGGGATCATAGAATACTTTCCTGTGCAGCCTTATCCGTCGTGAAGGCGTCTCCGGAGTTGTTTTTTTTACCCCTTTTTTTCTGTCTGCTTCCCCCCTCTCCCTCCCTTGCAACATCATTCCTTTATTCTTTTTGCCTTTTTTTCATCTTGCCTCCACCCCCACCCCCACCCCCTGTTCTTTTATTTTTTCTATTCCATCACTCAACAGCTGCGGAAGCCTGTAAGCAACACCACCACCAGACAAGCCCTAACATGGAACCCCCAAGGAAAACGAAAAAGAGGTCGGCCAAGGAACACCTGGCGCAGGGACCTAGAAGCAGACATCAGGAACATGGGGATGACCTGGAACCAGCTGGAGAAAAGAGCCCAGGACAGAGATGCCTGGAGGTCCTTGGTTGGCGGCCTGTACCCCATCACTCACCATCCCTTTCAACAAGTAGGGTTGCACACTATGCAGAAGGATTATTTCTCCAATCATGTACAGTCCGAGATTCCGGGGTAGCTTTTTTTTTTTTTTTTTTTCCCTTTATTTTGCCTGTATCACACACTTTTTTTTTTTCAGGATTTAAATTTGAATCTTCTTTTCATTTTCACAGAAATAGCTCTGGACACTTCCTTCACTGGCAAGGATTGGCCACTTGTTTTTTCTGACCTTTCCTTGGTTTAGGTCAGTGTCAGATCAGCCTCTAGCAATTTACACTTCCCATTTTTATGTTTCGATTTCGCTAGTTTTGTCATAAATATGACCTTATTCATATTGTCCCGTAACACAGCTTTTTTTTTTTTTTTTTTAATGTCTTTTTGTTTCGGAAACTGAGAACGGTGTCACTTGACTAGTGTCTCCAAAACTGGATGCTACATTTGGTAACAAGGAAGTGTTCTGTGTGTCTCCAAAAACCTCTCCAAGTGCTTAGACTTGTAGAATAAATACGACTGGTTTTCAAATCCTATAACTAGTGTAGTCACATTCCATCTTCCGACATGATGTCTAAACTTTACATTGGTAGGGGGAAGGTGGGGGGGGGGGTGGGGGTGGTGGTGGTATTGTTTATTTCTTTTGACTCATCGATTGCACCGCAACACGATGGCTTTCTTCAGAAAGAAGAGATGAATGTGATGAAATATGCATGTGGTTTTTTGTTTTTTTTTCCCGAAACGTATTCGTTAACGTACATGGCTTCAGTAAAGAATTGTACTGGAAGGATTTGGAGGAAAATCAGCACAGATCTGGACTCTGTAGAGAACATCTCTTTAAGTTACCTGTCTGAGGCGAGGACTCTGTTCATAATTCTTGGATCTTGAGAACAGTGTTTCCACCACTAGACCAACCAGCCCCCTGTCATTCATTTATTCATTCATTCATTTATTCATTCATCCATTCATTCATTCATTCATCCAGACGAACGAGTTTCAGTTTGACTACAGGTGAGTATTTACAAACAACTGATGACAACGACAAATGGGTGTTTATTCATTCATTTGTTCATTCATTCATTCATTCATACATACATTCATTCATTCATTATTTCACTCATTCATTCATAAGAAAGAGCTTCAGTGTGGTCCCATTTGATGCATGGTAAGAGAGGACTGCCATTCTGCAATCTCCCAAAGTGGTCCCAAGCGTTCTGCAGCATTCCCCCTCTCCTACTACCACCTCCCTAAAAATTTTTTTTAGAAAATAAAGAGAGCGGAGTTGGGGGAGGCGGGGGGGGGGGGGGGGGTTACGAAGGACTAGCAAAGGACTAGCTGGGCGCCGGAAGAGGCCTCCAGTGCACCACCTTACTGACAACGGTGGATGCCCCTCTCCCCCTCCTCTGTTGTACAAAACATGCGCCTTGCTCCCACACCCTCATTCTCTCGCTTTTACGAAATGTGTTTCTGCCCCCCCCCCACCCCCCCCCCCCCATTCCCCACCTCCCATATCCCATCTCCTCCTCACTTTTACAAATTCTGCCGATAGGTTCCTGACCCCTGACCTCAGTGTGCATCACCCCCTCTCCACCATCCATTAGTTCTCCATCCGCCACTGATGCCTTTTGTCAAATCTGATGGGGGGGGGGGGGGGGGGGGAGGGGGGGAAGGACGGAGGTGTATGGGTCGAGATTGAAAGATGTGGATTATGGCGTCCATCATCTCTCTCTCTCTCTCTCTCTCTGCACGCACGCACGCGCGCTTTAATGTATGCGTGTATGCGAGCATCCTATTGAAACTAGTAGTAGGCGACATGTAAGTGAACGCATGAAATCCCTAACGACAGACCAACGGGTCCATTGCCCTGTGATTAACATCCGTTATGCACAGTTTGGAATTCTTTGTGCACAGTTTGGAATTCTTTGTGCACAGTTTGGAATTCTTCATGCACAGTTTGGAATTCTTTGTGCACAGTTTGGAATTCTTTGTGCACAGTTTGGAATTCTTCATGCACAGTTTGGAATTCTTTGTGCACAGTTTGGAATTCTTCATGCACAGTTTGGAATTCTTTGTGCACAGTTTGGAATTCTTTGTGCACAGTTTGGAATTCTTTATGCACAGTTTGGAATTCTTTGTGCACAGTTTGGAATTCTTTGTGCACAGTTTGGAATTCTTTGTGCACAGTTTGGAATTCTTTATGCACAGTTTGGAATTCTTTGTGCACAGTTTGGAATCTTGATCAACCTCCTAAGCTCCTGCATGTTTGTCTCCTCTTGTGTCCGCACTGGATGAACACAAGACAGCGTGATGAACACATGACAGTGTGATGAACACATAACAGTGTGATGATGAACACTACACATTGTGATATAATGAACACAAGACAGTGTGATGAACACAAGACAGTGTGATGTAATGAACACAAGACAGTGTGATGTAATGAACACAAGACAGTGTGATGAACACAAGACAGTGTAATGAACACAAGACAGTGTGATGTAATGAACACAAGACAGTGTGATGTAATGAACACAAGACAGTGTTATGTAATGAACACAAGACAGTGTGATGATGAACACAAGACAGTGTGATGTAATGAACACAAGACAGTGTCATGTGATGAACACAAGACAGTGTCATGTGATGAACACAAGACAGTGTGATGAACACAGGACAGTGTGATGTAATGAACACAAGACAGTGTGATGAACACAGGACAGTGTGATGAACACAGGACAGTGTGATGTAATGAACACAAGACAGTGAGATGAACACAGGACAGTGTGATGTAATGAACACAAGACAGTGTGATGAACACAGGACAGTGTGATGTAATGAACACAAGACAGTGTGATGAACACAGGACAGTGTCATGTAATGAACACAAGACAGTGTGATGAACACAGGACAGTGTGATGTAATGAACACAAGACAGTGTGATGAACACAGGACAGTGTGATGTAATGAACACAAGACAGTGTGATGAACACAGGACAGTGTGATGAACACAAGACAGTGTGATGAACACAAGACAGTGTGATGAACACAGGACAGTGTGATGATGAACACAGGCCAGTGTGATGATGAACACAAGACAGTGTGATGAACACAAGACAGTGTGATGTGGATGAACACAAGACAGTGTGATGAACAGAAGACAGTATGATGTAATGAACACAAGACAGCGTGATAAACACAAGACAGTGTGATGAACACAAGACAGTGTGATGTGATGAACACAAGACAGTGTTATGAACACAAGAGAGTGTGATGAACACAAGACAGTGTGATGAACACAAGACAGTGTGATGAACACATAACAGTGTGATGAACACAAGACAGTGTGATGAACACAAGACACAATGATGAACACAAGACAGTGTGATGAACACATAACAGTGTGATGTAATGAACACAAGACAGCGTGATGAACACAAGACAGCGTGATGAACACAAGACAGCGTGATGAACACAAGACAGCGTGATGAACACAAGACAGTGTGATGAACACAAGACAGCGTGATGAACACAAGACAGCGTGATGAACACAAGACAGTGTCATGAACACAAGACAGCGTGATGAACACAAGACAGCGTGATGAACACAAGACAGTGTAATGAACACAAGACAGTGTGATGTAATGAACACAAGACAGTGTGATGTGATAAACACAAGACAGAATGATGAACACAAGACAGTGTAATGAACACAAGACAGTGTAATGAACACACGACAGTGTGATGAACACAAGACAGTGTGATGTAATGAACACAAGACAGTGTGATGTAATGAACACAAGACAGTGTGATGAACACAAGACAGTGTGATGAACACAAGACAGAATGATGAACACAGGACGGTGTGATGAACACAAGACAGTGTGATGAACACAGGACAGTGTGATGAACACAGGACAGAATGATGAACACAGGACAGTGTGATGAACACAAGACAGTGTGATGAACAAAAGACAGTGTGATGAACACAAGACAGCGTGATGAACACAAGACAGAATGATGAACACAGGACAGAATGATAAACACAAGACAGTGTGATGAACAAAAGAAAGTGTGATGAACACAAGACAGTGTGATGATGAACACAAGACAGTGTGATGAACACAAGACAGTGTGATGATGAACACAAGACAGTGTGATGAACACAAGACAGTGTGATGATGAACACAAGACGTGATGAACACAAGACAGCGTGATGAACACAAGACAGCGTGATGAACACAAGACAGCGTGATGAACACAAGACAGCGTGATGTAATGAACACAAGACAGTGTGATGAACACAAGACAACGTGATGAACACAAGACAGTGTGATGAACACAAGACAGCGTGATGAACACAAGACAGCGTGATGAACACAAGACAGTGTGATGAACACAAGACAGCGTGATGAACATAAGACAGTGTGATGTGATGAACACAAGACAGCGTGATGAACACAAGACATCGTGATGTAATGAACACAAGACAGTGTGATGAACATAAGACAACGTGATGAACACAAGACAGTGTGATGAACACAAGACAGCGTGATGAAAACAAGACAGCGTGATGAACACAAGACAGTGTGATGAACACAAGACAGCGTGATGAACATAAGACAGCGTGATGTGATGAACACAAGACAGTGTGATGAACACAAGACAGTGTGATGTGATGAACACAAGACAGTGTGATGAACACAAGACAGTGTGATGAGCACAAGACAGTGTGATGATGAACACAAGACTGTGTGATGTAATGAACACAAGACAGTGTGATGAACACAAGACAGTGTGATAAACACAAGACAGTGTGATGTAATGAACACAAGAGAGTGTGATGTAATGAACACAAGACAGTGTGATGTAATGAACACAAGACAGTGTGATGAACACAAGACAGTGTGATGAACACAAGACATGTGATGTAATGAACACAAGACAGTGTGATGTAATGAACACAAGACAGTGTGATGAACACAAGACAGTGTGATGAACACAAGACAGTGTGATGTAATGAACACAAGACAGTGTGATGTAATGAACACAAGACAGTGTGATGTAATGAACACAAGACAGTGTGATGATGAACACAAGACAGTGTGATGTAAAGAACACGAGACAGTGTGATGTAATGAACACAAGACAGTGTGATGTGATGAACACAAGACAGTGTGATGAACACAAGACAGTGTGATGTGATGAACACAAGACAGTGTGATGAACACAAGACACTGTGATGTGATGAACACAAGACAGTGTGATGAACACAAGACAGTGTGATGTGATGTACACAAGACAGTGTGATGTAATGAACACAAGACAGTGTGATGAACACGAGACAGTGTGATGAACACAAGACAGTGTGATTAACACAAGACATGTGATGTGATGAACACAAGACAGTGTGATGTAATGAACACAAGACAGTGTGATGAACACAAGACAGTGTGATGTGATGAACACAAGACAGTGTGATGAACACAAGACAGTGCGATGAACACAAGACAGTGTGATGTAATGAACACAAGACAGTGTGATGAACACAAGACAGCGTGATGATGAACACAAGACAGTGTGATGTGATGAACACAAGACAGTGTGATGAACAGAAGACAGTGTGATGAACACAAGACAGTGTGATGTAATGAACACAAGACAGTGTGATGAACACAAGACAGTGTAATGAACACAAGACAGTGTGATGTGATGAACACAAGACAGTGTGATGAACAGAAGATAGTGTGATGTAATGAACACAAGACAGTGTGATGAACACAAGACAGCGTGATGATGAACACAAGACAGTGTGATGTGATGAACACAAGACAGTGTGATGAACACAAGACAGTGTGATGAACACGGACAGTGTGATGAACACGAGACAGTGTGATGAACACAAGACAGTGTGATGAACCAAGACAGTGTGATGTGATGAACACAAGACAGTGTGATGAACACAAGACAGTGTAATGAACACAAGACAGTGTAATGAACAGAAGACAGTGTGATGAACACGAGACAGTGTGATGAACACAAGACAGTGTGATGAACACAAGACAGTGTTATGTGATGAACACAAGACAGTGCGATGTAATGAACACAAGACAGTGTGATGAACACGAGAGACAGTGTGATGAACACAAGACAGTGTGATGTAATGAACACAAGACAGTGTGATGTAATGAACACAAGACAGTGTGATGTGATGAACACAAGACAGTGTGATGACCACAAGACAGTGTGATGTGAATGAACACAAGACAGTGTGATGAACACAAGACAGTGTGATGTGATTAACACAAGACAGTGTGATGAACACAAGACAGTGTGATGTAATGAACACAAGACAGTGTGATGAACACAAGACAGTGTGATGAACACAAGACAGTGTGATGAACACAGGACAGTGTGATGAACAGAAGACAGTGTGATGAACACAAGACATGTGATGTATGAATACAAGACAGTCGTGATGTATGAACACAAGACAGTGTGATGAACACAAGATAGTGTGATGAACACAGGACAGTGTGATGAACACAAGACAGTGTGATGAACACAAGACAGTGTGATGAACGCAAGACAGTGTGATGTAATGAACACAGGCAGTGTGATGAACACAAGACAGTGAGATGATGAACACAAGACAGTGTGATGAGCACAAGACAGTGTGTGATGAACACAGGACAGTGTGATGAACACAGGACAGTGTGATGAACACAAGACAGTGCGATGAACACAAGACAGTGTGATGTAATGAACACAAGACAGTGTGATGTAATGAACACAAGACAGTGTGATGTGATGAACACAAGACAGTGTGATGAACACAAGACAGTGTGATGAACACAAGAAAGTGTGATGTAATGAACACAAGACAGTGTGATGTGATGAACACAAGACAGTGTGATGAACACAAGACAGTGTGATGAACACAAGACAGTGTGATGTGATGAACACAAGACAGTGTGATGTAATGAACACAAGACAGTGTGATGTGATGAAATCAGGACAGTGTGATGAACACAAGACAGTGTGATGTAATGAACACAAGACAGTGTGATAAACACAAGACAGTGTGATGTGATGAACACAAGACAGTGTGATAAACACAAGACAGTGTGATGTGATGAAAACAAGACAGCGTGATGAACACAAGACAGTGTGATGAACACAAGACAGCGTGATGAACATAAGACAGCGTGATGTGATGAACACAAGACAGTGTGATGAACACAAGACAGTGTGATGTGATGAACACAAGACAGTGTGATGAACACAAGACAGTGTGATGAGCACAAGACAGTGTGATGATGAACACAAGACTGTGTGATGTAATGAACACAAGACAGTGTGATGAACACAAGACAGTGTGATAAACACAAGACAGTGTGATGTAATGAACACAAGAGAGTGTGATGTAATGAACACAAGACAGTGTGATGTAATGAACACAAGACAGTGTGATGAACACAAGACAGTGTGATGAACACAAGACAGTGTGATGTAATGAACACAAGACAGTGTGATGTAATGAACACAAGACAGTGTGATGAACACAAGACAGTGTGATGAACACAAGACAGTGTGATGTAATGAACACAAGACAGTGTGATGTAATGAACACAAGACAGTGTGATGTAATGAACACAAGACAGTGTGATGATGAACACAAGACAGTGTGATGTAAAGAACACGAGACAGTGTGATGTAATGAACACAAGACAGTGTGATGTGATGAACACAAGACAGTGTGATGAACACAAGACAGTGTGATGTGATGAACACAAGACAGTGTGATGAACACAAGACACTGTGATGTGATGAACACAAGACAGTGTGATGAACACAAGACAGTGTGATGTGATGTACACAAGACAGTGTGATGTAATGAACACAAGACAGTGTGATGAACACGAGACAGTGTGATGAACACAAGACAGTGTGATTAACACAAGACAGTGTGATGTGATGAACACAAGACAGTGTGATGTAATGAACACAAGACAGTGTGATGAACACAAGACAGTGTGATGTGATGAACACAAGACAGTGTGATGAACACAAGACAGTGCGATGAACACAAGACAGTGTGATGTAATGAACACAAGACAGTGTGATGAAACACAGACAGCGTGATGATGAACACAAGACAGTGTGATGTGATGAACACAAGACAGTGTGATGAACAGAAGACAGTGTGATGAACACAAGACAGTGTGATGTAATGAACACAAGACAGTGTGATGAACACAAGACAGTGTAATGAACACAAGACAGTGTGATGTGATGAACACAAGACAGTGTGATGAACAGAAGATAGTGTGATGTAATGAACACAAGACAGTGTGATGAACACAAGACAGCGTGATGATGAACACAAGACAGTGTGATGTGATGAACACAAGACAGTGTGATGAACACAAGACAGTGTGATGAACACGAGACAGTGTGATGAACACGAGACAGTGTGATGAACACAAGACAGTGTGATGAACACAAGACAGTGTGATGTGATGAACACAAGACAGTGTGATGAACACAAGACAGTGTAATGAACACAAGACAGTGTAATGAACAGAAGACAGTGTGATGAACACGAGACAGTGTGATGAACACAAGACAGTGTGTGATGAACACAAGACAGTGTTATGTGATGAACACAAGACAGTGCGATGTAATGAACACAAGACAGTGTGATGAACACGAGACAGTGTGATGAACACAAGACAGTGTGATGTAATGAACACAAGACAGTGTGATGTAATGAACACAAGACAGTGTGATGTGATGAACACAAGACAGTGTGATGACCACAAGACAGTGTGATGTGATGAACACAAGACAGTGTGATGAACACAAGACAGTGTGATGTGATTAACACAAGACAGTGTGATGAACACAAGACAGTGTGATGTAATGAACACAAGACAGTGTGATGAACACAAGACAGTGTGATGAACACAAGACAGTGTGATGAACACAGGACAGTGTGATGAACAGAAGACAGTGTGATGAACACAAGACAGTGTGATGTAATGAATACAAGACAGTCGTGATGTAATGAACACAAGACAGTGTGATGAACACAAGATAGTGTGATGAACACAGGACAGTGTGATGAACACAAGACAGTGTGATGAACACAAGACAGTGTGATGAACGCAAGACAGTGTGATGTAATGAACACAAGGCAGTGTGATGAACACAAGACAGTGAGATGATGAAACACAAGACAGTGTGATGAGCACAAGACAGTGTGATGAACACAGGACAGTGTGATGAACACAGGACAGTGTGATGAACACAAGACAGTGCGATGAACACAAGACAGTGTGATGTAATGAACACAAGACAGTGTGATGTAATGAACACAAGACAGTGTGATGTGATGAACACAAGACAGTGTGATGAACACAAGACAGTGTGATGAACACAAGAAAGTGTGATGTAATGAACACAAGACAGTGTGATGTGATGAACACAAGACAGTGTGATGAACACAAGACAGTGTGATGAACACAAGACAGTGTGATGTGATGAACACAAGACAGTGTGATGTAATGAACACAAGACAGTGTGATGTGATGAAATCAGGACAGTGTGATGAACACAAGACAGTGTGATGTGATGAACACAAGACAGTGTGATAAACACAAGACAGTGTGATGTGATGAACACAAGACAGTGTGATGAACACAAGACAGTGTGATGTGATGAACACAAGACAGTGTGATGTGATGAACACAAGACAGTGTGATGTGATGAACACAAGACAGTGTGGTGATGAACACAAGACAGTGTGATGTGATGAACACAAGACAGTGTGATGTAATGAACACAAGACAGTGTGATGTAATGAACACAAGACAGTCTGATGTAATGAACACAAGACAGTGTGATGTAATGAACACAAGACAGTGTGATGAACACAAGACAGTGTGATGTGATGAACACAAGACAGTGTGATGTGATGAACACAAGACAGTGTGCTGTAATGAACACAAGACAGTGTGATGTAATGAACACAAGACAGTGTGATGATGAACACAAGACAGTGTGATGTGATGAACACAAGACAGTGTGCTGTAATGAACACAAGACAGTGTGATGTAATGAACACAAGACAGTCTGATGTAATGAACACAAGACAGTGTGATGTAATGAACACAAGACAGTGTGATGAACACAAGACAGTGAGACGAACACAAGACAGTGTGATGAACACAAGACAGTGTGATGAACACAAGACAGTGTGATGTAATGAACACAAGACAGTGTGATGAACACAAGACAGTGAGATGAACACAAGACAGTGTGATGAACACAAGACAGTGTGATGTAATGAACACAAGACAGTGTGATGTAATGAACACAAGACAGTGAGATGAACACAAGACAGTGTGATGAACACAAGACAGTGTGATGATGAACACAAGACAGTGTGATGAACACAAGACAGTGTGATGATGAACACAAGACAGTGTGATGAACACAAGACAGTGTGATGAACACAAGACAGTGTGATGTGATGAACACAAGACAGTGTGATGTAATGAACACAAGACAGTGTGATGTGATGAACACAAGACAGCGTGATGAACACAAGACAGTGTGATGTAATGAACACAAGACAGTGTGATGTGATGAACACAAGACAGCGTGATGAACACAAGACAGTGTGATGTAATGAACACAAGACAGTGTGATGAACACAAGACAGTGTGATGAACACAAGACAGTGTGATGATGAACACAAGACAGTGTGATGATGAACACAAGACAGTGTGATGTGATGAACACAAGACAGTGTGATGAACACAAGACAGTGAGATGAACACAAGACAGTGTGATGAACACAAGACAGTGTGATGAACACAAGACAGTGTGATGATGAACACAAGACAGTGTGATGTGATGAACACAAGACAGTGTGATGAACACAAGACAGTGTGATGGACACAAGACAGTGTGATGAACACAAGACAGCGTGATGAACACAAGACAGCGTGATGAACACAAGACAGTGTGATGAACACAAGACAGTGTGATGGACACAAGACGTCTCAGGCTGATCAACATTTTGGAAACCACCACCATCAGCTGTGAAAATCAGAACTGTAGCGTCGACATCTCTGACCTCCTCTGTGAAGGCCACGCCTTGCTTTTCGAGTCATCAAACAAAGAGCCGAACTAGCAGACCTGTCTGTGAATGATAAACACCCACCAACCATCCCCTAAAACGTCACCCAGAGCTCTGGTTCTAGACCTCCTGAAAGGACAGACAGATTGACAAAGCATCAGACGCCCACATCAACCTGTTCATCATCCGGACAAGCACAGACCAACACACTTGTAGAAGCATCAGCTTTGTCGTGTCTGGGAATTTTCTTTTTAACACCCCCCCCCCTCTCCCTCCTCTCCCCGCCTCTTTTTT
>CM065734.1:6508349-6510849 GCA_033310375.1 Conus canariensis
TGTTTTTTTCCCAATGGCCTTTGACCAAAACGTTTTGCTTCAGCGATGTCTGCGAATCTGTGTGTGTGTGTGTGTGTGTGTGTGTGTGTGTGTGTGTGTGTGTGTGTGTGTGTGTGTGTGTGTGTGTGTGCTGGCGAGCGCGCGCGTGCGTGCTTTGTTTATATATGCGAAAGAAAACAAATCAATGACACGGGTCGATGTTGTTGACGAAGACGTGTTTAAAAGTCAGTAAAGGGCGGTGGGAGAGGTACGGCTGGGGAGGAGAACAGAGGGAAAAGAAGAAAGAAAAAATGAGAAAAAAAGAAGGCCAAGAAAGACAGAATGAATCAAAAAAAGAAAAAAAAAAGGGGGGAAGGAAACAAAGATGCCAAAGAAGAAGAATGAAAAGCAGTTTGCTTTGTGATGCTGCGGGATGAACAGTCTGATCGATGTATAAACAGCGTCAAACACGAGGGAAGGTGACGTCATATTGGACACCCTAAGCTCCCAATTTATCACCGTGTTCCCCTCAACAACATAAGAACGTTCTCTCCGCCCTGCTCTAATCTCTGGACTAATGGGGGAATTTCAGGACAAGATGGGTTCCTCTCTCTGTCATCTTTACCTCTCCCAGTTCATCACCGAGCAAAATGTTTGGTTTTTGGAGAAGTTACGAGTTCCTCTGTCTGTTTGTCTGTCTGTCTGTCTCTGGCTCAGTTTGTCTGTCTGTCTGCCTGTTTGTATGACCTTCCGTCGGTCCGTCCGTCTCTCTTCCTCTCTCTCTCTCTCCTCTCCCCCTCCCGTTGTCTCTCTCGCCCCTGCCTCCCACTCTCTCTCTCTCTCTCTCTTCTCTCTCTCTCTCTCTCTCTCTCTCTCTCTCTCTCTGTCTGTCTTCTTTGTATCTCCCATTTTCTGTCTTTTTTCTGTTCTTTCTCTCCATGCATTTCTTTGAATTTCCTGCAAAAGCTGTATTTTTAGCTATAACAACCACTCCCTACATGTAAATGTGCAGCGGATTGTTAGGCTGTTGTCATGTGCCTATTTCACAGGGAGGGGAAAGGAGATAGAGGGAAGAGGCGGCAAAGGGGAGACGGCTAGGGAGGATAAGGAGGTGAAGGGGGAGGGGGGGAGGGAGGGGAGTAAGGTGGGTACGTGGGTGGACAGAACGGTTACGCACAGCGACAATGCTAATTTATGTCTGCTTAAAAATTTCGTTTGGGTTCACACAAAAATTCTGAATAATTTTGTTTCTGGTGATTCTTTTAAAATCACATCTCCCTCTCTCTCTCTCTCTCTCTCTCTCTCTCTCTCTCTCTCTACGATATTTTTTTCGTCTCTCCATTGGATTAGGTATTGGTAGTGCCGGGTGAAAGCAGACTGTAACTTGACATGTAAATGTTACTGATAAAACTGAGCTTGAACGGCAAAGATGGCTGGCTGGCTGACACACGTTCGTTGGACATCGCTTCAGCCTAGTAAGTTTGCTCTGGTTTGGCTGAATCAACAAGCAGACTTCTGCTTCCTTGCCATGCGGGTGGAGAAGACACCACGACGGATGTTTCTACAGTCAAGGATCTTCATAACAACCCTCCATCCTAACTCAAAGGCAACAGGACAGAGCAGTTGTCACTAAGCCAGGTCCTTTAGGCTGTCTGTCTATCCAGGTGCCCCTTTGCTTCTTTGTAGCACGTCTACCCTCCACTGTACTCTGCAGAACGATCTTGCACAGGCAGTCATGGCCAGGGCCGTACTTACATGCCGTGGGTAACGGGGAAGTGACCTACTTATCTCGTTGTAAGCTCGAAGGTCCGTTACTTGCGGATCCATATGCGAGTGTAACCTTTAACCTCGTGGTTTGCAGTAGGTGAGGGGTGGGTAACCTACAACGCGGATAGGGCATGAGTTCGCCCTGGGTTAGATCAAAACAAAGCCATTGGACACGTTCAATGATCACGAACTTCACGCAAAGTTAAGATTTCGACGTCACAACATCTTCCAGCTGACAGACACTCTCCGAGAAGACACTGAATTTGATTTGCACAGACTGAGACACGGAACTCGGCCCCCTGCTCTACAAGTGTGTCTGTAGCTCCCAAGTTCGTCTGTTACGATAGTTGGCTTAGCTCTTGGTGTGTGTGGGGGGTGGGTTAAATCTGTCTTCGTGTCTGTGTGTGTCACTGTTACTTAGTGTCAGTGTGTGTATGTGTGTGTGCGTGTGAGTGTGACTTCATCATGTTTATGGCCTTTTAATAGTTTTATCAAACTTGTTTTAGTTAATCTGCTTTTTCAGTCTTTGTGCGTGTCTGTGTCAGTGTGTTTGTGGGCATGCGCAGAAGGTTGGCTGTTATTCAAGACATGCGCAGAAGGAGGCAATCCCTCTTTTTATCTGACCTTCACCCTTTACTTTCTAGACACTTCATAGGCAGAAACCGAGACAAAACCCAGAGGATATAGCTACGAAAGTAGAATGCGCTGAACCCACAGGGTTTGTACCCAGAAGTTAATCTCGTTGTAGAAGTAA
>CM065734.1:6515849-6518349 GCA_033310375.1 Conus canariensis
ACAATGAAAACGAACGAATTAGTCACCTAGCTCAGATCTCTTCGGCGCAAGGTAGGCAGGCGTTCGATCATTTTCATTGTCCTATTTGTTTGTGTCTTGCCTGAAGAAGACCTAAGAGGTCGAAACGCGTCGTGTTTTGTCTTGTGACTCGTTTTGTCCACGTTTCTCTTGGCGGTTCGCTAACATTTATTTAAGATTTTTTTTAAAAGGACGTTGAACACAGCCTGTGATGTCACGTGCTACAGTAGTTGAGCTACATCTTGGTGTGAAAGCTGAAACCTGGTTTGGAGTGACTTGGTCTGTAAGAAAGTGATGACTGCTAGGATGCGGCGCAGTCTTCATGCTCCTGACAATGGAGGTTCATAACAGAGCAGGCACCGCGGGACCGCGAAATAAGGATCCAGGATAACTCCTAGCAGACCGACGGAACGGCATCCGGATGGTGGAACGGAGGAACTGATTTTTTTTTTTTTGATCTGAAGGGCGAACAATGAACAAGAAAGGTCACTTTTTGCCCCCATGGTGAAACGACTAGCAACACGTGATTCCATGGTCACGTCTCTGGCATTACCCAGTCATCTGGCATCATGCCAACATGATGGTGAAACGACTAACAACACGTGACTCCGTGATCACGTCTCTGGCATTACCTGTCTCTGGCACCATGCCAACATGATGGTGAAACGACTAACAACACGTGACTCCGTGATCACGTCTCTGGCATTACGCAGTCATCTGGCACCATGCCAACATGATGGTGAAACAACTAACAACACGTGACTCCGTGATCACGTCTCTGGCATTACCCGTCCCTCTGGCACCATGCCAACATGATGGTGAAACGACTAACAACACGTGACTCCGTCATCACGTCTCTGGCATTACCCAGTCATCTGGCACCATGCCAACATGATGGTGAAACAACTAACAACCGTGACTCCGTCATCACGTCTCTGGCATTACCCGTCATCTGGCACCATGCCAACATGATGGTGAAACACTAACAACCGTGACTCCTCATCACGTCTCTGGCATTACCCGGTCCTCTGGCACCATGCCAACATGATGGTGAAACGACTAACAACACGTGACTCCATCATCACGTCTCTGGCATTACCCGGTCCTCTGGCACCATGCCAACATGATGGTGAAACGACTAACAACACGTGACTCCGTCATCACGTCTCTGGCATTACCCGGTCCTCTGGCACCATGCCAACATGATGGTGAAACGACTAACAACACGTGACTCCGTCATCACGTCTCTGGCATTACCCGGTCCTCTGGCACCATGCCAACATGATGGTGAAACGACTAACAACCCCGTGACTCCGTCATCACGTCTCTGGCATTACCCGGTCCTCTGGCACCATGCCAACATGATGGTGAAACGACTAACAACCCCGTGACTCCGTCATCACGTCTCTGGCATTACCCGGTCCTCTGGCACCATGCCGAACATGATGGTGAAACGACTAACAACACGTGACTCCGTCATCACGTCTCTGGCATTACCCGGTCCTCTGGCACCATGCCGACATGATGGCGAAACGACTAACAACACGTGACTCCATCATCACGTCTCTGGCATTACCCGGTCCTCTGGCACCATGCCAACATGATGGTGAAACGACTAACAACCCGTGACTCCGTCATCACGTCTCTGGCATTACCCGGTCCTCTGGCACCATGCCGACATGATGGTGAAACGATAACAACACGTGACTCCGTCATCACGTCTCTGGCATTACCGGTCCTCTGGCACCATGCCGACATGAGGCTAGCGGAACAAGTAAGCCCCTCCCCCTCGCCCCCCCCCCCCCCCCTCTCCCAACAACTCAATGTCAGGGGTGCAAGTGCACGTGTGTGTGTATGCTATGTTTATGTCAAACAACAATGACCGACTCGTACTCATGGA
The DNA here is from genome assembly GCA_033310375.1 of Conus canariensis. NCBI lineage: Eukaryota > Metazoa > Mollusca > Gastropoda > Neogastropoda > Conidae > Conus > Conus canariensis. The sequence goes on from CM065734.1 coordinate 6,517,768, forward strand.
CAGTTGTACGCAGTGTTACACAATTACTCTTGCTTTATGCTGATGCAGTTTGCGAGTTAATGTCTTCCTTCTGGTCTTCTATGTGACTGTTCACAACTATCCGCAAGATGATTTTAAAAAAAACAACAACTGAATATGACGCTAAATTAATTTGTTGTTTATCGTTTATGAGGTTTTCAAGCTTATCCATACGTTCCCATGTTACACAGATACACAGCTACAGCAGAAGAAAGAGATATACACACAGAGAAAGTAACTTAAAGAAACAGATACTTGACCGCAGATCTTCTGTTAAAACATGATAAATGTCTTTGAGGATTCTCAGAAGATTTTTTTAAAAAGAAAAACAGAACAACTATCAACAACGTTTCGGTCATAGACCGTCTTCAGGACTTGTGACATAAAAAGAAAAACAAATAAAATAAAATAAATAAATAAATAAATATTTATTTATTTATTTGTTAAATAGATTGCTGTGTATCTGTGTAATACGGGAACATATGGGTAAGCTTGACACCTAATAAGCGATGAACAACAAATTTATTTATTTGTTTTTCTTTTTATGTCACAAGTTCTGAAGAC
>CM065734.1:6523349-6525849 GCA_033310375.1 Conus canariensis
GCATACCTTGCCTTCCTCAGGGGACTTTACTGGTCTCGTGCTCACACAGGTATTGCAATTTCTTGTGACCATCACTAAACCCAAAAGCAAGAAGAAGTTGGAAAGTGAGAAAAACATGGAATATACATAATCTGCAATATCGGAACACACACTCACAGGCGTGTGCATGTACTGAATACGTGAACTGTGTGCATTCGCACGAGTGATTAAATGAGCGAAAGTGACTGCGGGGTGGGGGGGGGGGGGGGGGGAACGAGGGTGGTTGCAAACGTATGTGTGCGTGTTGCAACACCACCAGCAGCAGGAGTAGCAGTAATAATAATAATAATAATGTATGGATTTTATATAGCGCAATTCTTGGGATCAACTCATTGCGCTCAGCACACACTCAAACACTCGCACTAACATGTGTTCACACACACACACACACACACACACACACACACACACACACACACACACACACACAGAGTCAGTACTAGACTTTGTGGTGGTGATAGTAGTAGTAAACGTAATTACAGAAACGATGATGGTGATGTGTGTGCGCATGAGCAAGTATAACCTATGTATGGATGTCATTGGGTGTATGAATATATACTGTTCAAAAAAGTTAAGGACCAACATTTCACTGACTTATAAAAAAGAAAATTGGGAAGTGATCAATCTCCAAGTGTAACATGAATTTATTGAATATGTGAAAAGTGTGTAAAGACAATGACAAGTCCGAGGAATCAACAAATTGGAATCGACCGCAGTACAAACACCCCCACCCCCAAATTTGAAAGTCACAGGAGGAGTGTTTGTTCAATGTCATGGTTAATAACGTGTGTGTCCCCCGTTATTGGCAAGGCATTCAAGGCAGCGTTGTCGCATGGAGTTCACCAGTGTGCGCAGAAAGGCCTGGGGGACAGCAGCCCCCTCCTGCTGGAGTGACTCAAACAGCTGACCCAGGTTAGCAGGAGGAGGACGACGCTGCTGCAGTTTCCGGCCCAGTTCATCCCAAAGATGTTCGATGGGGTTCAGGTCTGGGCTGTTTGCGGGCCACTGCATTCTGTTGACACCAGCAGCTTGGAGAAACGTGTTTACTGTTCTGGTGCGATGGGGCCGTGCATTGTCGTCTTGAAAGACTGCCTGAGGTCCAAGCTGTTGAAGGGCTGGCAGCACCAGGGGTTGCAAAATCTCCGTTTGGTAGCGAACACCATTCAAGCTCCCTGCCACATTGTAGAGAACCGTTCTGTAGCGTGTGCTTATGCCGCCCCAAATCATAACGGATCCCCCACCATAGCGGTTCCTTTCCAGGACAGCTTCTGCTGCAAAACGCTCCCCACAGCGTCTCCAGACCCTGTTCCGTCTATCGGTGGGATCCAGGCAGAACCGCGACTCGTCTGTAAACATCACGTTAGCCTACTGTTCATGTGTCCATCTCACGTGCTGCGCGCACCATACTCGGCGTGCTGCTCTGTGGGCATCGGTCAAACGAGGTCTTATGGCTGGTCGTCGAGCACGGAGGTTAGCGGCGTGTAGGCGGTTTCGTATGGTCTGATCACTGACAACAGTGTTGGTGGCATCTCTAAGGCGACGTCTGATGTTGTTTGCACTTGCTGTTCTTTCTTGTGTGGCCTGCCTTTCAATGTATCGGTCCTCTCGTGGTGTTGTTATTCTGGGTCGACCAGAGCGTGGTCGTTCTTGTACTCTTCCTGTGTCTTGAAAGCGTTGTCTGATAACAACAGAGTGTGATACCCCAAGTCTCTGTGCCACTTCCCGGACTGCAACTCCTTCTTGGAGCCATCCTATTGCTCTTCCTCGATCCAGCTCGTTCAGTCTTCGACGTGGAGGCATGCTGTTGCATTGCATTTTTTTGCCAGTACAGTGCCTTTTAAAGACATTGGTTGAGCATACTTTATGACCTACAGCCTGATTTAGCTCGTGCTTCACATGATTTTGATTCACCACATGCTCCTCGGATCCCAAACACATCAGAAATTCACCCCAATTTGTTCCAAAAATGACAAGTCGCGACACGTGTTTTTCAAGGCGCGTGAAAAATGTGTGCCACAAAATTGCAGTTGCCGCATTCACTATCAATTTGTGCGTGTGGTTCAATTTGTTTGGACCACAAAGGCGATACAATTGAAGTTTTTGTGAATTTTTAAAAAGTTTTTGTGCATTCTCAATGTTGGTCCTTAACTTTTTTTGAACAGTATATGTGTGTGTGTGTGTGTTGTGTGTGTGTGGCACACACACAAGCCTTAAATCTACATTAAAGAAAAAGGGAGGGGGGTGCAGGGGGAGGGGAGGACCTTTGAGAAGCGGCGGAGAGAAGGTCATGCATGCAATCCAGTCTTCTCCAATGGAGGTCAGCCTCTCTCTCCTGTGTGTGCGTGAGAGTGTTTTGTGTACATGTCCATCAAAGTCATTAAATATATACAGTCGCATGATGAAGAAAAAATTACAAAGTACTTCGACTCTTAGCTGAAGGTTTTCAGTTCCCTCACTCATC
>CM065734.1:6530849-6533739 GCA_033310375.1 Conus canariensis
ACACACACACACACACACACACACACACACACACACACACACACACACACACGCACGCACGCAAGCACGCACGCACACACACAGACACACACACACTCACACACACATACCCCCCCCCACACACACACACACATACACACACACTCACTCACTCACTCACTCATGATGGTCCCCACGTACACACTCACATGCACACAGACACAATCATGCGTCCCGCACGCAATAGCGCGTCTGGATTCTGTCTTTCAATATAACAAACCAGAATAAAATTTCAACAAATCAGAATAAATTTTAACAAACCAGAATAAAATTTTAATCTCTCCCCCGGTTGAAAAACAAAAAAGAAGCTTTTTTTTTCTTCTTTCTATTCGCGCCTCGCGCCTCCCTTCTTTGGCGTGAAGGCGTTTTAATAGTTCCTCTTACTTTCGTTTTTCCAATGTTCAGCAAAACAGTCCCTTTGATACAAAGTGTTCATACTGTTCTCCAAAAAAAAAAAAAAAAAAAAAAAAAATATATCTATATATAGGTCACACTGAACTCAGTTCATTCACCCATTTCAGCAAGTTGTTTTTCAGGTCACACACAGGCGACCGATTTGCCTTACGTAAACGCAAACCATTCGGGTACAAACCCATTCTCTTGAATTTTCCAAAAGAAACAAAACTATTTTTCTTTCCGGACACACACACGCACACGCACACCACGCTCGGCGCGCGCGCGCGCGCACACACCAACTACATAAACACCAACACACACACACACACACACACACAACAAAATCATTTTTCTTTCCGGACAGACACACACACTCCCACACACACACACACACAACCCACCACCACAAAAACACACGCACACACACACACACGCACGCACGCACGCACGCACGCGCACGCACGCACGCACGCACACACAACACACACACACAACACACACCACAAACCATTCTTTCCGTGGGATAGTCATCACATCAAATCAATTTTCCTATCCAAATTTCAGCAGACATTCCACAGCATCCCAAGAGCTGCCAGGCTACGCGGACGACGTCAAGCAATAGTTCCAACACACAGGTGCCGCCCCTAGGATCAGTGGCCTCATAGTCCAACGACAGGGTGCCGCCCCTACGATCAGTGGCCTCATAGTTCCAACGCACAGGGTGCCGCCCCTAGGATCAGTGGCCTCATAGTTCCAACGTACAGGTGCCGCCCCTACGAATCAGTGCCTCAAGTTCCAACGCACAGGGTCCCCACTAGGACATAGTCGCATGTTCCAACCACAGGGTGCCGCCCAGATCAGTGCCTCTAGTCCAACGTACGGGTGCCGCCCAGGATCAGTGCACTATAGTTCCAACGCACAGGGTGCCGCCCCTAGGATCAGTGGCCTCATAGTTCCAACGTACAGGGTGCCGCCCCTAGATCAGTGGCCTCATAGTTCAACGTACAGGGAGCCGCCCCTACGATCAGTGGCCTCATAGTTCCAACGTACAGGGGCCGCCCCTAGGATCAGTGGCCTCCATCAGTTCCAACGCTACAGGGTGCCGCCCCAAGGATCAGTGGCCGTCATAGTTCCAACGTACAGGGTGCCGCCCCTAGGATCAGTGGCCTCATAGTTCCAACGTACAGGGTAGCCGCCCCTAGATCAGTGGCCTAATAGTTCCAACGTACAGGGTGCCGCCCTAGGATCAGTGGCCTCATAGTTCCAAGTGTACATACGCCGACAGTGCCAAGTCACGCAGGTGCCGCCCTACGATCAGTGGCCTCATAGTTCCAACGTACAGGGTGCCGTCCCCATACGTATCATGTGGCCTCATAGTTCCAACGTACAGGTGCCGCCCCTAGGATCAGTGGCCTCACATAGTTCCAACGTACAGGGTGCCGCCCCTACGATCAGTGGCCTCATAGTTCCAACGTACAGGGTGCCGCCCCTAGGATCAGTGGCCTCATAGTTCCAACGTACAGGGTGCCGCCCCTAGGATCAGTGGCCTCATAGTTTCCAACGTACAGGGTGCCGCCCTAGGATCCAGTGGCCTATATAGTTCCAACGTACAGGGTGCCGCCCCTAGATCGTGGCCTCATAGTTCCAACGTACAGGGGCCGCCCTAGACCAGTGGCCTAACAGTTCCAACGTACAGGTGCCGCCCTAGGATCAGTGGCCATAGTTCCAACGTACAGGTGCCGCCCCTAGGATCAGTGGCCTCATAGTTCCAACGTACAGGTGCCCCCTAGGACAGTGGCCTAAGTTCCAACGTACAGGGTGCCGCCCCTAGGATCAGTGGCCTCATAGTTCCAACGACAGGGTGCCGCCCCTAGGATCAGTGGCCTCATAGTTCCAACGTACAGGGTGCCGCCCCTAGATCAGTGGCCTCATAGTTCCAACGTACAGGGTGCCGCCCCTAGGATCAGTGGCCTCATAGTTCCAACGTACAGGGTGCCGCCCCTAGGATCAGTGGCCTCATAGTTCCAACGTACAGGGTGCCGCCCCTAGGATCAGTGGCCTCATAGTTCCAACGTACAGGGTGCCGCCCCTAGGATCAGTGGCCTCATAGTTCCAACGTACAGGGTGCCGCCCCTAGGATCAGTGGCCTCATAGTTCCAACGTACAGGGTGCCGCCCTAGGATCAGTGGCCTCATAGTTCCAACGTACAGGGTGCCGCCCCTAGGATCAGTGGCCTCATAGTTCCAACGTACAGGGTGCCGCCCCTAGGATCAGTGGCCTCATAGTTCCAACGTACAGGGTGCCGCCCCTAGGATCAGTGGCCTCATAGTTCCAACGTACAGGGTGCCGCCCCTAGGATCAGTGGCCTCATAGTTCCAACGTACAGGGTGCCGCCCCTAGGATCAGTGGCCTCATAGTTTCCAACGTACAGGGGCCGCCCCTAGGATCAGTGGCC
>CM065734.1:6541339-6548839 GCA_033310375.1 Conus canariensis
TTTAGTCTGAGCTTGTGGATCAAACAAATATTTGTCACTGGATGCCGAAAACATCTGTGAAAAATAGTGCCGAGGATGTGGAACTGAATGACCATTTAGGAAATAGCCAATTTCTTGCAGATTACTCCTGAAGCGTTTCCAGCATGTATTTTGTACCCCCCCCCCCCCCCCCCCCCCCCCCCCTCATCAGAGAAAACGGTACATGGACAGAAAGTGACTCTTTCAAGTCATTGACATCTCGAATCGCTGCTCTATCAACCATGTCGATAAATCTGATTCATCAATGAGCAGAAATCCAACTGAAGGAAATTTGTGTAATCTGTAAAGTAAGTATGGGTGGTGTGTGTGTGTGTGTGTGTGTGTGTGTGTGTGTGTGTGTGTGTGTGTGTGTGTTGTGTGTGTTAGTTCTTCAATTTAACGTCTGCTCACTTTAAGTGATATTAGACAAATGCAGAAATGAGTGGATGAGGGAAATGGAAATAGTGTATGCAAAATGCTAGTATAGGCCTACGTACGAGTGTGTGTGTGTGTGTGTGTGTGTGTGTGTGTGTGTGTGTGTGTGTGTGTGTGTGTGTGTGTGTGTGTGTGTGTGCGTTAGGTCTTCAATTTAACGTTTATACACATTATGTGATATTAGACGAACCTAATCTATAAGAATAACATTAACAGCAACAGCAAAAAATGGATAACTAACTATAAAACATCGAAGAATAACCGGTCATAACAAGGACGTTACTATAACACCAGTTCCCATTTTACAAAACAGAAAACATAGGACTTTGATGCAATGAAACAGCAATTTTACACATTAGTGATAAATCGGTTACAACTGTATCCAGAGAACAATTAGGTAGAGGTGGTAGATGAGGTTTTAACTGTTTGCAGTGGAAAAGTATGTGGGAATTTGTTATCATTTCACCACAAAGGCATGTTATATTTTTGCAAAACTTTGTCTTAAAAGCGTTTAGTTTGATCTTATATATTAGCGAAATTATGATCCGAGAAAACGGCAAACTACATTGATAAAAAGAATTAAGTGTGTCAAAGTTTAATAGCTGGTTTATGCGAGTATCAAGAGAACATCCCGAATTTTGTTGTTTTTTCCTAAAATGTTTCCAGCATGCATTTTCTAGAAGACTGTATCCCTCATGGATAGACAATGGGATACTGATAACCTCCGACCCGCTAGTATTTTTCGCTCCCCGTTTTGCTGCTCTGTCTACTCTCTCATTAAACTGAATCCCACAATGAGAAGGAACCCAACAGAAACTAATTCTTGTACCCCTAATAATCAAGAAATGTATTAGGTGATGAATATCTGTAATCAGATCTTGTCTTACTATAGGGTTTGTTTTACTTAGGGCGAATAAAACTGATTTTGAATCGACGCAAAAGAGGACTTGGAATATTGGATTTGAAAAGTCAAGTAGAAAATACAAAGCCATTAGAATGGCAGTTAGTTCTGCTGTAAAAATTGATCTGTTTTTTCCAAGATAATAAGATTTTTCAATTTTCGATGAAGGAATTGTAAATGCTGCACCTGCTTCTTTGGTATCCAAAAGAGACCCATCTGTATACATTTTAAGATGAAAGGGATACGAATTTTCAATATACTCTTTTACTGTTTGGCCTATCAGGTTTTCATTGTCACTTTTTTTCATCGACGTATGGCTAATATCAAATGATGCTCTTTGAAGTTCCCATGGCGGGCTGGGAGATGCGGGAAGTTTAGGTCGATTTATATCGCTGAGGTTAACTTTTGACTCGCTGAACAGATCTGAAGTGAAAGTTCCGATAGTTGTGAGTGAAGAAATTGATTTTGCCCTTTTTGGGAAGCTAATGTCAGATCTCAAACTGAGTTCATTCTCAACGTTGCTGTCACGTGTTGAAATTCGTAAGACATATTTTGCGACAGCTAGCCGTCGATGTTCATCTAATGGTAATACTCCTACTTCGCTATATGTTCCCAAAGATGATGCATGATAGGGACACACCAAGAGCCAGTTTGAAAGCTTTGCAATCCAAACTTTGCATCTTATTAAGTAAACTTTTCGGGGCACTGAAAAAGACTTCCTGCCCGTAAGAGAGTCTAGAACGTATCAGTGACAATGCCAGCTGTTTCAGTACATTAGCATCTTGGCCCCAGTTTTGTTTCTGTATAACTTTTAAAAAGTTAAAGCTTTTTCGAGCCTTTGTTAATAAATATTGCAGGTGATAATTCCACGACAATTTTGAAGTAATGTATACTCCGAGAAATTTCACCATTTGTCTGTATTCTATAGTCTCGCCATTTATTTGAAAAGTGGGTAATTCAGGTGGATCTGGCCCACTATTAAAAAGTAGAAGATTTGTTTTTTCCGGTGATAGCATTAATCCATTCTCCTTCATGTAGTTACTTAGTTTATCCAGTTCCAGTTGATATAATTTTTTTAAAGTAGTTAAGCTGTCTTTTGGGTGTTTTCCTTTTCATAGTAACTTTCATCCACATAACTATGTCATCTGCATATTGTACTAGAACAACATTATTCGATACAGACTGTGGCAAATCACAAAGCAAAATATTAAATAAATAAGGGGCAATAACTGACCCCTGTGGGATTCCCATTTTAGGAAATCGTAGGGTGGAATACTTGTTGCCAACATTTGTCTGCATGCTTCTTTCAGATAAAAAGTTCTTAATATAACCAGACATATTTCCAGATAAACCAATACTTTTTACTATAAGAAACAAAAGCAATAGTCCTCCAATGGGAAGAAAACATTATAGAAAAATCACAATGCCACTCATCTAATTTTCGGCCACGTGGCCTTTTTCAAGAGAAAAAAACAAAAACAATCCAACTACGTGATGTCCATCTTTGGCAACTGGTCAGAGCAAAGAATTGACGTCATAAATATAATGCGCAAGTTCTGACATCATAATATGTGATGTCATCAACAAGGAAAGGGGAAAAAAAAAAAAAAGGGGGGGGGGGGGGGGAAAAGGGGGTGCAAGTTGTGTGTGGGTGTGGGTGTGTGCGTGCGCGCGCGCGCGCGCGCGTGTTGTGTGTGTGTGGTGGGGGGGGGGGGGTAGTTATACTGTAACCAATGTACTTCAAAAACATAGCAATACGCTCCATAAATCACAATGAAAATGAAACCATAGAATAATGTGACCATAGTCCTGTCTGTGACTGTGCATGGCATACAAGAACTGTCATATGAATATATATATATATATATTATATAATATATATAATATAAAAATTTTATGCCAATCATCAATGTTGTTCGTAGGTAAATCTGGATAAGGTTGTTACAAATTTGTCTTAACATTACATCCATTTGGCATCCTAGTATCTAATGCCCTTATCCATTTTTCTTCAGTAATAAGTCTGAAGCTTTTGCTTTCACCATAAGCTTTTGCCAACACTGCAACAGCAAGGTCTCCCACTGAATGCTGAAGGAAATGTCGCATTATTGGCTTTTCTCTTTGGAACTTGATGTCACGTCTGTGTTCCGCTATTCTTTCTTTCAATGAACGTCCGGTTTCACCAACATAAACTGTCTTATTACACCGTTTACACAACAGAGCATATATCAAATTTCTATCAGCACATGTCACATTACTAATAACATTGTGTGAATATTTCTGCTTTGTGTCCAACACTGTGGAAGTTACTAGTGAAGAACAGGTGTCACAATCACAAGTTTCTGTTTTTTCCCTTCACTGCTCTTTCAGTTTTCTGGTGAACCAACGTATCACATAAATTTTTATCCCGTCTGTATGCAGGCATCGGTAGTTTATGGAATACTTTGCGCATGTATTCTGACTTATAGAGCGTATCACTATGTCTCTTTAGTACAGCTTGTACATCTGGCAATAATCTTGAAAATGTCAACACTAGTGGTACTCTTTCAGTGTTTTCTTTCTTCTTTTTCTGAAGAAGTTGGTTCCTATCTGTGTTATCAACTGTTTTCAACTGACCTTCTATGAGTTTGCTACTATAGCCCCGTTTGCGCAACTGATTCTTAAGTTCAGATCTGTGTTTTAGATAGTCCTCATCTTTTTCACAGATTCTTCTCAACCTAACACCCAAGCCATATGCTAGAGATTTTTTTTGTATGTGGGGGGTGACAAGAATCCTGCCTGAGGTATAACTGTTTATCAGTATCTTTCTTGAATAGATCCGTGTAGACATGGCCATTCTCTAACTTAACCAGAGTGTCAAGGAATTCAATTTGTTCTCTACTCCATCGTAGAGTGATTTTTATGTTGGTATGTATGGTGTTGGCATAATCTGTGAAACGTAAAAGGGAGTCAAGGTCACCATTCCAAATGCCAAACCCATCATCAATGTAACGTTTGTAGAAATAAGGTTTCTGTTCAAACTCCAAAAGCTTCTCATCCCACTTCCGCATGTATGTACAAGCAAAGTTTCTCCCTAGTCTGGACCCTATGGCTATTCCATCTGTCTGTCTGTAGTGTGAATCCCCTAAACTGAATCCATTATAATCTAAAACAGTTTCAATCATTTCAACTGCACAGTCTGTTGGTACGATGGGTCTAGGTCTGCTTTGTAAAGCTTCTATACATGCTTCTATTCCCTCTTTCCGAGGCACAGAGGGGTACAGTTTCTCTACATCAAAGCAAAACAGAATCGCATCGTCTGGGACAGGACAAGCACATTCTTTTAATTTACTTATGAAGTCTGATGTATCTCTTATGTAGGTGGGAGAGTTAATGACGTAATCATTCAACTCATGCTCTGTGACTTCTGCAAGTTTTTCTGTGGGAGTGTCTATACCACTGACAATCGTTCGCAATGGTGCACCTTGCTTATGTAGTTTTGGGTTCCCCTTCAGTTTACCACCTTTTGGGTAGCGTGGGAGGAGGTACTGTTGTAGGTCTTTGGATATAACCCCTTCTCTATACATTCTATTCACTATCTTTTTCACCTTTTTTGTTGCTATCTCAGTGAGGTCTTTCTCTATCATAGTGTAGGATTCACTTTTGGTCATTTCATTGTGCAGCCCAGAAATGTAACCATCTTTGTTCATAACAACAACCCCAGATCCTTTGTCTGCTGGTCGAATGATGATGTTTTCATTATTTAGAAGTGCATAAAATGCATCTTTTTTCATTACGACTGAGGTTCAGTTTACCATTTTTCTTCCAGTTGTTCATAATATCATTCTTTACAAGTTCAATGTACATATCTAACCAATGATCCCTACCTTCTTTTGGTGTGAAAGTGCTCTTAGTTTTTACTTTAAACTTTTCCTCATGAGACTCCTCTTCTTGTTCTACTTCATCATTGCTATCTTTGTCAAAAAAGTATTCTCTGAGGCGCATCCTACGTTCCCACTCATCTAAGTCTGCCAAAAGTTTTGTAGTATTTACCTGTGATTTATCCGGTACAAACTTGAGCCCTTTAGAGAGCAGGGATATCTCTGCATTCGTGAGTGTGTGATTGGACAGGTTTGTAACATTTTCTTTGTTGTCGTTATTCGTTCTATGTTTCTGTGACTTAGAGCATACTTTTCTCCCTGTGTGCTTATGAATGCTATGTGCAGTATTTTCTTTACTAGCAACTTGATTTATACTACCCTGATCTTTTTTGTGCGAGGTAGGTCCTGTGAGAATGGTCTCTGTTTTATGAGGAGCCAACCGTGTCGAAGGGTTACCACACATGTTGCTACCTGTAGTCTGGGCATGACTGTCTTTTCGAGTCTGAACAGTTCTTAGTTCATCAGTTTTGTTGTCACAGCCATTTTGTTGTCACAGCCATTTTGCACACAATCAACAGTTGTTAGTTCATCAGTTTTGTTGTCACAGCCATTTTGTTGTCACAGCCATTTTGTTGTCACAGCCATTTTGTTGTCACAGCCATTTTGTTGTCACAGCCATTTTGCACACAGCCATTTTGTTGTCACAGCCATTTGTTGTCACAGCCATTTTGTTGTCACAGCCATTTGTTGTCCACAGCCATTTTGTTGTCACAGCCATTTTGTTGTCACAGCCATTTTGCACACAATCAACAGTTCTTAGTTCATCAGTTTTGTTGTCACAGCCATTTTGCACACAATCAAACCAGTCAATCTGCTCCTCACTGCTGAAAACTAAGTTCGGTTTCTGAAGTCCTTGAATCGTCTTTTCATCCGGTTGTTCACACACGATGAGATCATAATGGTTCACACACGATGAGATCATAATGGTTCACACACGATGAGATCATAATGGTTCACACACGATGAGATCATAATGGTTCACACACGATGAGATCATAATGGTTCACACACGATGAGATCATAATGGTTCACACACGATGAGATCATAATCGTCTTTTCATCCGGTTGTTCACACACGATGAGATCATAATCCTAACCATTATGATCTCATCCTGTGTGAACCATTATGATCTCATCGTGTTTGAACCATTATGATCTCATCGTGTGTGAACCATTATGATCTCATCGTGTGTGAACCATTATGATCTCATCGTGTGTGAACAACCGGATGAAAAGACGATTCAAGGACTTCAGAAACCGAACTTAGTTTTCAGCAGTGAGGAGCAGATTGACTGGTTTGATTGTGTGCAAAATGGCTGTGACAACAAAACTGATGAACTAAGAACTGTTGATTGTGTGCAAAATGGCTGTGACAACAAAACTGATGAACTAAGAACTGTTCAGACTCGAAAAGACAGTCATGCCCAGACTACAGGTAGCAACATGTGTGGTAACCCTTCGACACGGTTGGCTCCTCATAAAACAGAGACCATTCTCACAGAACCTACCTCGCACAAAAAAGATCAGGGTAGTATAAATCAAGTTGCTAGTAAAGAAAATACTGCACATAGCATTCATAAGCACACAGGGAGAAAAGTATGCTCTAAGTCACAGAAACATAGAACGAATAACGACAACAAAGAAAATGTTACAAACCTGTCCAATCACACACTCACGAATGCAGAGATATCCCTGCTCTCTAAAGGGCTCAAGTTTGTACCGGATAAATCACAGGTAAATACTACAAAACTTTTGGCAGACTTAGATGAGTGGGAACGTAGGATGCGCCTCAGAGAATACTTTTTTGACAAAGATAGCAATGATGAAGTAGAACAAGAAGAGGAGTCTCATGAGGAAAAGTTTAAAGTAAAAACTAAGAGCACTTTCACACCAAAAGAAGGTAGGGATCATTGGTTAGATATGTACATTGAACTTGTAAAGAATGATATTATGAACAACTGGAAGAAAAATGGTAAACTGAACCTCAGTCGTAATGAAAAAGATGCATTTTATGCACTTCTAAATAATGAAAACATCATCATTCGACCAGCAGACAAAGGATCTGGGGTTGTTGTTATGAACAAAGATGGTTACATTTCTGGGCTGCACAATGAAATGACCAAAAGTGAATCCTACACTATGATAGAGAAAGACCTCACTGAGATAGCAACAAAAAAGGTGAAAAAGATAGTGAATAGAATGTATAGAGAAGGGGTTATATCCAAAGAC
>CM065734.1:6558839-6571339 GCA_033310375.1 Conus canariensis
CGGAGTGTTGTCGATGGCCTATGCTCACCCTTGAGCTATGGGCCTAAGTAAGTAAGCAACCTGCATGTAGGGTTCATTCCTCATAACTTGGCTGTAGTTTGGCAAAGTATGAAGCAGCCTAGGTCCAGTTCATACTCTTCATCTGATGTTCCTGTGTCAGCTTCATGCAGATTTTTGCGTCTCACTCTTTGGGCTGCGTGGATGCTAAGAAATAATCTATCACCTCCATTCCCTGGTCTTTCCTTCGCCTTGAATAATAATCCACCTCCTTCCCCTAGTCTTTCCTTCGCCTTGAATAATAATCCACCTCCTCTCCCTAGTCTTTCCTTCGCCTTGAATAATAATCGGAGGTCCATCGTAAACGATAATGACGTCAGTGACTCCGTAGGTGAACATGCAACTCAAAGTCACAAGCTGCCCCTTTCCCTTCGTCTCCCCTTCTCCCTGAATACAGCGTTAGTAAACCCCTAATCGTCTCCCCTTCTGCCTGAATACAGCGTTACTAAATCCCTAATCGTCTCCCCTTCTCCCCGAATGCAGCGTTAGTAACCCCCTAATCGTCTCCCCTTCTTCTCCCCGAATGCAGCGTTAGTAAACCCCTAATCGTCTCCCCTTCTCCCCGAATACAGCGTTAGTAACCCCATAATCGTCTCCCCTTCTCCCCGAACACAGCGTGAGTAACCCCATAATTTCCTATCAAGCAAGAGGCGTTCTGATCCTGTCCTTTGTGATGAAGGCAATGTTCTTCTGCTGTGTCACATGTACAATTTTTTTCCCCGCTGTCAACTTCATCTCCGGTCGTGACAACCAGCTATAGCGACAGACTGAAGCAGAAAACGAAACAGTAGATTGTAAAATGTTAAAAAAAATAAAATAAAAAAAAAAGGGGGGGGGGGGGGGTAATGGTGCAAAATGAAGGGAAACTACTCTAAAGACGCTGTGCTCCATTTCAGGTCCTCCACGGCATTTCCTTTTCCACCAGTCGAAATCCACCGTTTTCTTTAAACTGACAGCATTTTACGGGTCAAAATCCACAGAAGTCGCTTCTTCCACAGCATTTCCTGTTCGAAAAGTCCAAAATCCACTGTTTTCGTCGATTTCACGCATTTCCCATACTTCGGGTCAAAACCTACAGTTTTCTTTTATTCCACTCCGACTTGAACTGGCTGATAACACTCTGCTGGGATGGAGCTGAGAGCAGGTGAGAGTTCTGTACTGGACTCTTAGAAAAAGAACACTTTCTGTAGGCTGAAACTCACCCAGACCTGCTGGCCACACACTGTCAGCAACAGCGACCTCTGGGCAGAGATCACAACGAATACCACACAATGACCAGATCAGCAACAGCGACCTCTGGGCAGAGATCACAACGAATACCACACAATGACCAGATCAGCAACAGCGACCTCTGGGCAGAGATCACAACGAATACCACACAATGACCAGATCAGCAACAGCGACCTCTGGGCAGAGATCACAACGAATACCACACAATGACCAGATCAGCAACAGCGACCTCTGGGCAGAGATCACAACGAATACCACACAATGACCAGATCAGCAACAGCGACCTCTGGGCAGAGATCACAACGAATACCACACAATGACCAGATCAGCAACAGCGACCTCTGGGCAGAGATCACAACGAATACCACACAATGACCAGATCAGCAACAGCGACCTCTGGGCAGAGATCACAACGAATACCACACAATGACCAGATCAGCAACAGCGACCTCTGGGCAGAGATCACAACGAATACCACACAATGACCAGATCAGCAACAGCGACCTCTGGGCAGAGATCACAACGAATACCACACAATGACCAGATCAGCAACAGCGACCTCTGGGCAGAGATCACAACGAATACCACACAATGACCAGATCAGCAACAGCGACCTCTGGGCAGAGATCACAACGAATACCACACAATGACCAGATCAGCAACAGCGACCTCTGGGCAGAGATCACAACGAATACCACACAATGACCAGATCAGCAACAGCGACCTCTGGGCAGAGATCACAACGAATACCACACAATGACCAGATCAGCAACAGCGACCTCTGGGCAGAGATCACAACGAATACCACACAATGACCAGATCAGCAACAGCGACCTCTGGGCAGAGATCACAACGAATACCACACAATGACCAGATCAGCAACAAAACAATGGGAGTGAAATCCTCGTCAAACATCAACAGTTGGGCCGGCCTTGAAGTGGAGCCCCCAATCAAGCGGACGCGAGGTCGACCCAGAAACATCTGGCGTGGGGACGTTGAAGCAGACCCCCAACAGATGGGACACACCTGGGAACAGGTGAACAGAAAGGTCCAGGATAGGGAAAGGTCCCTGTGAAGGGAAAGGGGGGACCTTGAAGCAGACCCCCCACAGATGGGACACACCTGGGGACAGGTGGACAGGAAGGTCCAGCACAGAGGACTGCTGCTGAGGGTCTAAGCTCTGGGAGGGGCGATGGGCGATGGCGATGAATGTGTACTTAACCCTTGAGATTTTAGCACGGACCCTTACCCTCCATTGTTTGAACCTTGCAGACGGCAAGATCTGCAGCAGTCCACGAGTGCTGCCGCGGAATCTGCTGGACGTCTACTTCACTCCAGTCACGGGCATCCGCGGGGCCACCGATCCTTCCGCCAAGCTCAGAGAGTTCCTGGCCAAGTTCTCGCACTTTGCCCAAAGTCTTCGCTGCCAAGAAGACCCTTTCTTCCAAGGTCAGTCACACTCACTTTCACAGCTCCGTCATGTACAGTGTATTCTGCCTCTGACTCCACGACTGCTTCTGACAGAAGGCATGCCTCTCTTGATTCTCAGTAACATGCACTCCGCTATTGCACGGGAATGCCTGTAGCTTGATAGGATATTTTCAAGATGCCAGACGTGTAAAATTTCGCTTTAACACACTTCTATATATTCTCCAACACATTCACTTTCTATTCTGAAAAGCTGGTGTCCTCGTGTGATTCACAGCTCACACATCAAAGTCGCGTGACATCGATCTAGTTGTTCCGTTTGAAAAACACAAACAAACATACAAACAAACAAAAACGCACGCGCAGTGGGTTTGTTGGCTAACGATGTTAATGTGATTATCAAATTGAACGGAGACCAGCATTACATAAAACACACTGTGAAGGGAAAGGGGGAAGTGAGGGGTTCTGGTTATTTGTTTGGTGGTGGTGGTGGTGGTTGTTGTTTTCTCTCTCTCTCTCTCTCTCTCTCTCTCTCTCTCTCTCTCTCTCCTCTCTCTCTGTGTGTGTGTGTGTGTGTGTGTGTGTGTGTGTGTGTGTGTGTGTGTGTTGTTGTTGTTGTTGTTGTTGTTGTCGTTATTGTTATTTTCTGTTCAGCGGTACCTGTTCTGATCCAACATACACCCCGCCTTTATTTGTTGGTGTTTGTTTTGTTTACTTGTTTTAACGCGATGTCCGCCAACCCACATCTTCTCCTGTGGCTCCCAGACCTGGCTATCGTCAGCCAGGGCCCGGCCCCCGTGCACAAGGTGGAACCCTACATCGAGGAGCAGACCTTCCTCACCGTCATCCGCAAGTCGCAGGGGCTGCCTCCAGGCTACCTCCACGCCGTCCACCACCCCGGCTGCGACGTGGAACTCGCCAGACGCCCAGCTCGCTGCAGGAGTCAGGAGGAGCTGGGCTCCTCGGCCGACTGCTGCTCCAACAACGGCGAGGACTTCCTGTACGAGGAGCCTCTCAACCTGTGGCCCAGCAGGAGACCGGCCACGCCTGCCTTCAGCGACGGAGCCGCTTCCTGCGCGGGGATCGAAAGCCTGCCGGACTCCGACTATCGGTCGCAGTCCTCGTGCGGGAGCACCGGCGGGACCCCACCCGGAGAGGTCAGAAGAGCGTCCCACGCGCGGTCGTGGAGCGTCACGCCGCCGCCCGTGCCGCCGCGTTTAGTCGGCGGACCGATGGGCGGAAGTTACGTGGACCTGCAACGACCCGAGAAGGAGAACCCGGCGGTACCCACCCGTCTGCGCGGCGCGGCAAGGGGCGTGTCCAGCGACACCGGACCGGAAGCGGACGGTGGACGGGCAGAGTGGTCGCCCAGGCTGACGCCACCTGCCTTCCCCCCGCCCCCGCCCTGGAAAGACGTGCTGGACACCTTCTCCGTGGACGACCTCACCGTGAAGCTGAAGGAGCTGGGGCTCCAGAAGTACCGCAAGAAGTTCCGCAACGCCCGCATCGACGGCGTGCTGCTGCAGAAGCTGAGCGAGGACACGCTGAGGAAGGAGTTCCAGATCAACAACCTGGAGCTCATCCGCCTCAACACCTTCATCGCCGACGGCCACGTGCCGAAGAGCAAGGTGAAGAGGTCCAGGTCCTGCCGGACCGCCCACTCCCGCTAGGTCACCACCGGCCGTCATCGGCCTGGACTCCGTCAGCGACGGGATTTTTTTTCTCTTTTTCAGTTACTAGATGTGATTTCCTCCATTTATTTTACTATTCCTCTTTTTCCTTTTCTACCGCCCCCCCCCCCCCCCCCCCCCCCCCCCCCTCTTTTTTTTTTTCTTTTTTTTTTTTTTTCAGTTAGTAGACGTGATTTCCTTTCTTTGTTTTACTATATTTTTTTTTCTTTTCCTTTCTTTCCTCCCCCCCCCCCCCCGTCCCCCCCCCCCCCCCCTCCCTTTTTCTGTCTTTTTTTTTCTTTCTTTTTTTCTTGCAATGCAGCGAAGAAGGGAGGAGGTTCAAACGTTCATTTTTTTTTCACTTTTAAAAATTGAATTTCAATGTTTTTTTGCCTCCAACCTATTTTTCCACGTTTTCTTTTTCTGTAGTGTGTGTGTGTGTGTGTGTGTGTGTGTGTGTGTGTGTGTGTGTGTGTGGTGTGTGTATGCACGCGCGCGTGCGCGCTTAGTGGGGCCTCCATCCTCCTATTTTTTCTTACCCGACTTTTTTGTTTTGCCTTCTTCTCCGCTGACACTTGCTCACCATGCACAGCTGTGTGTTTTGTTTCCCGATGGACGTTCCAATGCAATGTCCGGCCTTTTTTGGAGTTTGATAACAGCGTCTGGGTTTATTTCTGAACAAATGAAATTTCATTCATTACTCTTCTTTTCATGACTCTTTTGACGTCTGATTTTGTGGCACAGAGAGGCGAAATGTTAGCGATAACGCACCGCCAAAAAAAAAAAAAAAAAAAAAAAACGTAGTCAAACGAATCACAAGACAAACCACGACGCGTTTCGACCTCTTAGGTCTCCTTCAGGCAAGATACACACCACTCAGGACAACGAAAACGAACCAACGCCCATCTTGCGCTGAAGTGGATGAAGACAAGCGACTGCTCGTTCATTTCCGTCGTCCTGAGCGTTCTGTATCTTGCCTGAAGAAGACCTAAGAGGTCGAAACGCGTCGTGCTTTGTCTTGTGATTCGTTTGTCTACGTGTTTTTGGCGGTGCGTTAAGACTAACAATTACAATTTCTGATTTGGGATATTGGTTTGATTCATTTCGAAACTTGCATGTTGTATGTGTGCGTGCAGGTAGGAAGGCGTTGGAGGTGGGGAAGAGGGGTGAGTGGGTGGAGAAGACAGTGATGGTTGTTTGCTACTGCTGATTTTCTTACCGTTGTTCCTGACTGTCGTATTGTTTCGAACCCTAATCCCGGTGACCGATTGGTTGACTATTTTATTTTACTGTGCGTGTCATGAGGAAGTGACGACCCCAATACGTTACTGTTTTTTTTTTTGGATGTTGTTGTATATCGTGCTTTATTAAAGTCCAGTTTTGCCCGTCTTGTTTAATGTAATGGAAGAGAGACATTGGTGTGTGTGTGTGTGTGTGTGTGTGTGTGTGTGTGTGTGTTGTGTGTGTGTGTGTGTGTGTGTGTTTGTGTTTTGTGTGTGTGTGTGTGTGTGTGTTTGTGTGCGTGTGTGTGTGTTGTGTGTGTGTGTGTGTGTGTGTGTGTGTGTGTGTGTGTGCATCCGCGCGTGCATACACACGTGCGTGTTTGGCACATACGTGCAAGTATGTGCACAGACATCTGACAAGCAATTCTGTAAGCTGTGAGGCCGTAAGCAAACAACCAAAAGAAAGAAAAAAGAAAGACTCCCTGTCCACGTGCACTATGGTTCCAGTAAAGTTGCTGTCTGTCTGCCTGTCTGTTTGTCAGTCTGTCCGTCTACCTGTCTGCCTGTTTGACTGCTTCACTAACATACCAACGATGCCTGTTTGAACGATCACATTACTCATCACATTCATCAGCAGGTCAGCCTCGGCGCACGAGCGCTGTGTGTCCCAGTCTTTTCAGAATGGTCAGTCTCCAGAATGATCAGTCTTTAGAATGGTCAGTCTCCGGAATGGTCAGTCTTCTTCAGAATGGTCAGTCTTCAGAATGGTCAGTCTCCAGAATGGTCAGTCTTCAGAATGGTCAGTCTCCAAATGGTCAGTCTTCAGAATGGTCAGTCTTCAGAACGGTCAGTCTCCAGAATGGTCAGTCTCCAGAATGGTCAGTCTTCTTCAGAACGGTCAGTCTTCAGAATGGTCAATCTTCAGAATGGTCAGTCTCCAGAATGGTCAGCCTCCACAATGGTCAGTCTTCAGAATGGTAAGTTCTTCAGAATGGTCAGTCTTCAGAACGGTCAGTCTTCAGAATGGTCAGTCTCCAGAATGGTCAGTCTTCAGAATGGTCAGTCTTCAGAATGGTCAGTCTTCTTCAGAATGGTCAGTCTGCAGAATGGTAAGTTCTTCAGAATGGTCAGTCTTCAGAATGGTCAGTCTCCAGAATGGTCAGTCTCTAGAATGGCCAGTCTTCAGAATGGTCAGTCTTCAGAATGGTCAGTCTCAGTCGGCCAGAGGGATGGCGCACATGTCAGGTTTCAGCCGAAGTCCTTTTACGTCGTTGTTCACAGAGGAGTCAGAGAGTTCCTTTAGAAATAATGAGGTTACTATAAGTAGTCAGAGAGTTCCTTCAGAAATAATGAGGTTACTATAAGTATTCAAAAAAAGAGTGACATGATTTTCAAGTGACAGTGGGAAGTGTTGGGGGTTCCAGACCAGACAGCTTCCAAAGGTTAGTAGCAAAGCGAGGTGACGTCAGGCGGAAATGGAAACAAACTTTAGGAGAACATTTACATGGAAACAAACTTAGGAGAACATTTACACTGTAACAAACTTAGGAGTACATTTACATTGTAACAAACTTAGGAGAACATTTACATGGAAACAAACTTAGGAGAACATTTAGATTGAAACAAACTTAGGAGAACATTTAGGAGAACATTTACATGGAAACAAACTTAGGAGAACATTTACATTGAAACAAACTTAGGAGAACATTTAGGAGAACATTTACATTGAAACAAACTTAGGAGAACATTTACATTGAAACAAACTTAGGAGAACATTTACATAGAAACAAACTTTGGAGAACATTTACATAGAAACAAACTTAGGAGAACATTTACATTGAAACAAACTTAGGAGAACATTTACACTGTAACAAACTTAGGAGAACATTTACATAGAAACAAACTTAGGAGAACATTTACATGGAAACAAACTTAGGAGAACATTTACATGGAAACAAACTTAAGAGAACATTTACATGGAAACAAACTTAGGAGAACATTTACATGGAAACAAACTTAAGAGAACATTTACATGGAAACAAACTTAGGAGAACATTTACATGGAAACAAACTTAGGAGAACATTTACATGGAAACAAACTTAAGAGAACATTTACATGGAAACAAACTTAGGAGAACATTTACATGGAAACAAACTTAGGAGAACATTTACATGGAAACAAACTTAGGAGAACATTTACATGGAAACAAACTTAGGAGAACATTTACATGAAACAAACTTAGGAGAACATTTACATGGAAACAAACTTAGAGAACATTTACATGGAAACAAACTTAGGAGAACATTTACATGGAAACAAACTTAGGAGAACATTTACATGGAAACAAACTTAGGAGAACATTTACATGGAAACAAACTTAGGAGAACATTTTACATGGAAACAACTAAACTTAGGAGAAACATTTACATGGAAACAAACTTAAGAGAACATTTACATGGAAACAAACTTAAGAGAACATTTACATGGAAACAAACTTAGGAGAACATTTACATGGAAACAAACTTAGGAGAACATTTACATGGAAACAAACTTAGGAGAACATTTACATAGAAACAAACTTAGAAGAACATTTACATGGAAACAAACTTAAGAGAACATTTACATGGAAACAAACTTAGGAGAACATTTACATGGAAACAAACTTAGGAGAACATTTACATTGAAACAAACTTAGGAGAACATTTACATGGAAACAAACTTAGGAGAACATTTACATTGAAACAAACTTAGGAGAACATTTACATGGAAACAAACTTAGGAGAACATTTACATTGAAACAAACTTAGAAGAACATTTACATGCAAACAAACTTAGAAGAACATTTACATTGAAACAAACTTAGAAGAACATTGACTGTTCTGCCGTTCTTGTCATTTGTTTGTCTCTGCCTCGTTCGGCGAAACAAAAAAATTGGCATTAGAGGGGCATCTGGGAGCCATGACCTGGATGTGGCTCGGCCCCCTTAGAGTGTAAGGAGTTCAGGGCCGAAACACTTGTCTGAGGGGGGTTCTTCTCTGAAGACCTGCTGTCAAGCTCTCCCTAGAGTGTCTTTATACTCTTTGTTCTTTCGTACGGCGGAACAGTAATTTTTTTTTTTTTTAAATAAAAGTTAACCTCTAGAGGGTTAAACGACGCCGGTACGAAAACAAAAACAAGCAAAGAACATCTTAGACGAGGCAGGGAACAGTAAACAGTAACTAACGAACAAGTAGGGTATAAGTCTTGTTCTCATCATGAAATAAATACTCGCCCCCATCATTCCAAACGACTGTTGCTTACGACACCGAATTACCAGACAGAAATGACAACACAGAACAAACAAACAAACAAACAAACAAAAAGTTACTAAATTGAACATGAAATGAGGCAGGGAACAGTAAACAATAAACAATAAACAAATAGGGTAACTCTTGCTCCCATAAGAAAACCTAACTCAGAGTAACTTTCATTCAAGACTGGCACAGCCTTTTAAACTTGAATAAAGTCAGACAAATACAAAGACGAACAATCTAATAGTGGGTGAAAACAAACGCACGCCAGCAACCCCTCTGTCATCACAGTAATGACCTGGCAAAGATTTGAACTTGGGGGGGGGGGGGGTGAAGAAAATGGGAACATAAAATTAAGAAAAGATATTATAAATATGAAAACTCTTCACTAGCTGCATGAGGGAACCATCGCAATCCCTCTCAAAGGCAGATCTATTTGTATTGCCTGCTCCTAGGCCTTTCGTCCGCTGGCTCTGTTGTAATTTGTTCGTCTCTTTCGGTCGACGGAACAGTGATTCTTCCTTGTTTGTTCTGTGTTGTCATTTTTGCCAGGGGATTCGGTGTCGTAAGCAGCGTCGGTTTGGAGCGATGGTCCTGGACTTATTCCTTCACGGGAGCAAGAGTTACTACCCTACTTGTTCAAACCAACAAAGACAGATGACGTCATCTGACTTAGCGTGTCTGAGAATGACGGAGACAGCGGTCGTGCCTCGAAAGGTTTGAGGTATACTGGACTCAGCAGAAGAACGGTGCGTGTGTGTGTGTGTGTGTGTGTTGTGTGTGTGTGTGTGTGTGTGTTGTTGAGTGTGTGTGTGTGTGTGTGTGTGTGTGTGTGTGTGTGTGTGTGCGCGCGCGCGCGCGTGCGCGCGCGTGTGTGTGTTCCCTCAAATATTATGGTCAGACACCATCGCCACCAAACTTTACACCGGAACCACAGAAGTGATGCACAGGCCACACACACCACACTTTTGGATTTTGCACTAAAACACTATAATTATAATCCATGTAAGCGTCTTGAAGCCTTCCATGGATTTGAGCCAGCATTCAATGTTAAACTGAAAACTGTTCAAAAGAACAACTACCCACCAATTATTTCCCTTGTTTGGGGCGATCTTCATCGATGAAATCGCAAACAATCTTCAAATACATGACCTTCACCTTAGTTGACACACATTTCAGGCCTTTGCACTCACCCGTGACCCCAGCTTTGCGCCAGCTCCAATCGCCCAAAGTAGTCCCATTCCTTTGATTTTAATCTGTCTGCTTGGAACCACTTGGCTTATACCTTGATGGCCTTATGAAAGAAAATGAGAAGAATCAACTTTCAGACACAATAAAAATTCTCAAAAACAACCCAGTTACGCCAGTCTATAAATACTCGACTACTTAAGCAAGGCCTTGGCGCAGGACCAACGTCAAAACAGCTCAGAGTGGCCTGGTCGATGATATGCCTGCTTGAGATGGCAGAAGAGATGTCCCAGATTCTTAGAGCACAGAGCGGAACCTACGGCAAGAAGACAGCTGTCGCTGGCTTCAAGGTTAAGGTTAGGTTAGAGGTCCTATAACCTGTGGCCTGCGGAGAGCAGTGGACTGCCTGGTGAGGTTCACTGTGTCTAGGGCACGGCGTGATGGAAAGCGGAACCCATCCCTCTCATTCCGCCGTCTTTAACTTTCCCCGAGCTGAATCAGATAGCCATTGACTGCTGGGTGAACGGAGGTTCTCCAAGCCGAAAATAATCCGACCTGCGGGTGGTTCGAACTCATGGCCGTCAGTTTCGCTGTCGAACACTGACCACTTGACTACGGGCCTCTGTATGTCGCTGGCTACACTCTCAAACAAACTGACCCTTTCTGACAGGTAGAACGAATACACACACACACACACACACACACACACACACAACACACACACACACAACACAACACAACACAACACAACACAACAGAGAGAGAGAGAGAGAGAGAGAGAGAGAGAGAACAAGAGCTGTACCAACTTTACCTCCCCTCCCTCCCCGTAAAGGAAGATTATCTATTGACGGAAAGAAGTTTCCGGGATTATTTGTTGCGCTTCATTCCGCCAATGGACTGTCTTCTCCTATGGGGAGCTATGTGGATATAGTACAACAACAACGTGTGCGCGCAACACACACACACACACACACACACACACACCACATTCTACACGGTATCTTTATACCATCTTGACGCGCTTTCCATTGTTGAGCAGCTCGAATTTGAACCAGAAACATCTGTTGTGACAACTCTACACCACGCACGCTCTAGAGGAGTCGACCTCTAGATCTAGAGGACTCAACCTCGATAAAAAAAATTTTATAATAAATTAAAAAAAAAAAATCTTCCAAACCAAGCTCTAACGGCAGAACAGGCGGATGAGAATGCAATTTCCCAACAGCTGTGAAGGCGGAAGACAGCGACACCCTGCTGCAATTCTCAGTAGTGGGGGGTATGAGTATGAGTTTGGGCTTGCCTACCTACGCATGCAGACTGGACGCCGGCGAACACTGTGGAAGAAACCTGTATGGTTCAACGGAGAGAAAGGCGGTTACAGCAATGCACGGTGGAGTGCACAGAGCTGGATGAGGCACGTACAACATCTAGGTCATCCACTGCATCCGTCTCCATCTTCAACCGTCTCGACCTTGTCTTGCATTGGATGCCGGTGGTCTCGGACGAGAGAGAGAGAGTGAGGTCGACAACGACGCCGCAACTCTTCCTCACTTTCATCAAAGTCATCGCGCATGTCATCAGTCATCCTTCATCCTATCCTTCGATCCCAGGATGATGACTAGATGGTCTTCGTCGTCTCGACGGACAACAACTCACTTCGCTCAACTACATTACAGTATACTACACAACAATACATTACACTGCATTACACACATTGGAATATAGTAAAGACAGTGTCCTGAGACCAAGGACAACTAATATGGACGGTTTGCACATCCAGTTTTACGTCGGTTCCCATCTCGGATCACGCATCCGATAAATTACCCCCCTTGAACCCGTCTATACAACGCCACAACCATAACCTTCACTTTGGGCTGCGAAAATGCCAGTCTGTTTTTCGAAGCATCAGGGGACAGAACTAGCAATCTCCCGAATGCACGCATGAGAATGACGATTACTCCAAGCATCAATCAGCAAAGTCACTGTTTAGGAGACGTGAAAAAAAAATGGCGGAACTTACTTTAAATATCGATGCTCTTTCCGAACTCAAACAGCCCTGACAAAGAACGTTTACTTCGTTTGTACAGGAGATCAGGTGGGTCTACATGGACATTGTTGAATAAGCCATGAGCTGTTTAAAATTCTTCTTTCTTTTCTTTTTCTTCTTTCTTTTTCTTTTTGTTAAAGATCTTCGACTCTTCTGTCTCTACATATAGATCAAAACTATGTGTGTCTGCACGGTTGCGATAATCTACTTCTTCGCCTTGGTCATGAAATCTTGCCTTTCACGTGCCATGTGCAGCCTGCGCACAATCTTCCGCCGTCTATACCCTCAGCTGAAGTCTGCTCGGCATATTTTACAACCCTTTATCAATCTTAGTGCCGTGCACGCATCACGCACGCCATTGGTAGA
>CM065734.1:6573839-6597121 GCA_033310375.1 Conus canariensis
GGTGCAAGCGTGCTTCACACACACACACACACACACACACACACACACACACACACACACACACACACACACACACAGACTGACAGACAAACAGACAAACAAACAGACAGACAGACAGACTTACCGGCCACTCCTTCATAGTCCCACCACGTGGCCCAGGGCGAGTTCGAACCTGCAACAAACACAGACAAAATGGTGGTCATTTTTTTGTTTTCCTTTCTCAATTTCAAACTGCTTCACGGCAGGACGCAAACCCTGCGCAACCCTGATCCAGCTTCCCTGCACGAAGAAAATCAACATTTCAGAACACACAGGCGCACAGGTTTGTCCATGAAGAATTGATGATCAGGTTTACAATTAGAAAATGTAACTTTGGTCCAGCAGCCGTCAGAATCCCTCTGCAGTCTGTTGCGAACTGCATTGTTGCACAGCGCATCCTCAGGCTTTTAAAGACTTTGCTGCTCTTAACGTTGTATACGTTGGTGACTGAAGACTTGATTGTACTGTCCTCAACATACTGTTCCATCTGCGTGTACGGCTCTGATCTCGGTAGCTGACCACCTCTATGTACTGATCCTGGGGAACTTTTCGGTCAAATAACACTGAACCCCCCCCCCCCCCCCACCACACCACCACCATCACACCCCATGCATTCTTCTAACCCCCCCCCCCCTCTCCCTCCGCTTCCCCCTTCCCCTTTCTGACTATTTTCCAGCTGGTTTTATTTTTGAGCTTCCATATACGTGCAACCCATATAATAATCTCTTTGATTTAAAAAAAAAAAAAATTGTATTTTTGGGTGCTGTCTCCGCCCCCCCCCCCCCCCCCCATCCCCCCGCCTCCCCCCCCACGTTTCAACAGAAAACAAATAACAAGCATGAAAAACAATCAAATAAAAAATAAAAAACACGAACCCAATCTCTCTGTTCTCTGTCTGTCTGTTCTGTCTGTCTGTCTGTCTGTCTGTCTGTCTCTCTCTCTCTCTCCTCTCTCTCTCTCTCTCTCTCTCTCTCTCTCTCTCTGGAGATGCTCAACTCATTGGATACATCACCTCGTTCTATGTGATCTCGTGGAATTGGAAACAGATAAAATTAATTCTTGTAGATGTGTTCACGTGCAGGAACCTCTCAGATATCTTTCTCCATGAGTTCTGCAGTCAAGGGATGGTGCCAGACCCTGCTGTGTTCACGTGTAGGGTCTCTCAGATATCTTTCTCCATGAGTTCTACAGGTCAATGGATGGTGCCAGGCCCTACTGTGTTCACGTGTAGGGGTCTCTCAGATATCTTTCTCCATGAGTTCTACAGGTCAATGGATGGTGCCAGACCCTGCTGTGTTCACGTGTAGGGGTCTCTCAGATATCTTTCTCCATGAGTTCTACAGGTCAATGGATGGTGCCAGACCCTGCTGTGTTCACGTGTAGGGGTCTCTCAGATATCTTTCTCCATGAGTTCTACAGGTCAATGGATGGTGCCAGACCCTACTGTGTTCACGTGTAGGGGTCTCTCAGATATCTTTCTCCATGAGTTCTGCAGGTCAATGGATGGTGCCAGACCCTGCTGTGTTCACGTGTAGGGGTCTCTCAGATATCTTTCTCCATGAGTTCTACAGGTCAATGGATGGTGCCAGACCCTACTGTGTTCACGTGTAGGGGTCTCTCAGATATCTTTCTCCATGAGTTCTACAGGTCAATGGATGGTGCCAGACCCTACTGTGTTCACGTGTAGGGGTCTCTCAGATATTTTTCTCCATGAGTTCTACAGGTCAATGGATGGTGCCAGACCCTGCTGTGTTCACGTGTAGGGGTCTCTCAGATATCTTTCTCCATGAGTTCTACAGGTCAATGGATGGTGCCAGACCCTGCTGTGTTCACGTGTAGGTTCTCTCAGATATCTTTCTCCATGAGTTCTTCTGGTCAATGGATGGTGCCAGACCCTGCTGTGTTCACGTGTAGGGGTCTCTCAGATATCTTTCTCCATGAGTTCTACAGGTCAATGGATGGTGCCAGACCCTACTGTGTTCACGTGTAGGGTCTCTCAGATATCTTTCTCCATGAGTTCTACAGGTCAATGGATGGTGCCAGACCCTGCTGTGTTCACGTGTAGGGGTCTCTCAGATATCTTTCTCCATGAGTTCTACAGGTCAATGGATGGTGCCAGACCCTACTGTGTTCACGTGTAGGGGTCTCTCAGATATCTTTCTCCATGAGTTCTACAGGTCAATGGATGGTGCCAGACCCTGCTGTGTTCACGTGTAGGGGTCTCTCAGATATCTTTCTCCATGAGTTCTACAGGTCAGTGGATGGTGCCAGACCCTACTGTGTTCACGTGTAGGGGTCTCTCAGATATTTTTCTCCATGAGTTCTACAGGTCAGTGGATGGTGCCAGACCCTGCTGTGTTCACGTGTAGGGGTCTCTCAGATATCTTTCTCCATGAGTTCTACAGGTCAATGGATGGTGCCAGACCCTGCTGTGTTCACGTGTAGGGGTCTCTCAGATATCTTTCTCCATGAGTTCTACAGGTCAATGGATGGTGCCAGACCCTGCTGTGTTCACGTGTAGGGGTCTCTCAGATATCTTTCTCCATGAGTTCTACAGGTCAATGGATGGTGCCAGACCCTGCTGTGTTCACGTGTAGGGGTCTCTCAGATATCTTTCTCCAGAGTTCTACAGGTCAATGGATGGTGCCAGACCCTGCTGTGTTCACGTGTAGGGGTCTCTCAGATATCTTTCTCCATGAGTTCTGCAGGTCAATGGATGGTGCCAGACCCTGCTGTGTTCACGTGTAGGGGTCCTCAGATATCTTTCTCCATGAGTTCTACAGGTCAATGGATGGTGCCAGACCCTACTGTGTTCACGTGTAGGGATCCCTCAGATACCTTTCTCCATGAGTTCTACAGGTCAATGGATGGTGCCAGACCCTGCTGTGTTCACGTGTAGGGTCTCTCAGATACCTTTCTCCACGAGTTCTACAGGTCAATGGATGGTGCCAGACCCTGCTGTGTTCACGTGTAGGTGTCCCTCAGATATCTTTCTCCACGAGTTCTACAGGTCAATGGATGGTGCCAGACCCTGCTGTGTTCACGTGTAGGTGTCCCTCAGATATCTTTCTCCATGAGTTCTACAGGTCAATGGATGGTGCCAGACCCTGCTGTGTTCACGTGTAGGTGTCCCTCAGATATCTTTCTCCATGAGTTCTACAGGTCAATGGATGGTGCCAGACCCTGCTGTGTTCACGTGTAGGTGTCCCTCAGATATCTTTCTCCATGAGTTCTACAGGTCAATGGATGGTGCCAGACCCTACTGTGTTCACGTGTAGGTGTCCCTCAGATATCTTTCTCCATGAGTTCTACAGGTCAATGGATGTGCCAGACCCTACTTCGCCTTCCGCTTGTTTTCATGTTGGGTCCTTTTTTGATCTTCTGCTTTGACCTGTGACCTTGACCCACGAGACACTGAGGTCATCTGCACATCAAGGTGTGGGTCAAAGGCGAACCAAATTCATAAACAAGTACGTGTCCCACACACACACACACACTAATTGGAAACCTCAAGCGGCACACGCACGCACACACACACACGCGCGCACGCACACGCACATACACTGTCAATGAAACAACATACACCCATCCGTTTGATCTAATAAACCCTCTTCGCATGTTGCCTTAAATCTGATCTAAAAGCTTTCTGCAGAGAGGACCTGGCCAACATGCCAAAGCAACAGGCGGACAGCACAAGACAGCAATGGCTCAAAAGCTACCCTGGAGCATCAACCCAACGCCATCCACGTCGACATCCAATGATGAACGCTATATCAAAGCTTTCGGGGCATTGTGATGACTAACTGCAGTGGACATGGCGCGGTGTGTGTGTGTGTGTGTGTGTGTGTGTGTGTGTGTGTGTGCGTGTGTGTGTGTGTGTGTGTGTGTGTGTGTGTGTGTGTGTGTGTGTGTGTGTGCACGCGCGTGAATTTGTGCTGCTAATCTTCCAACTTGAATGCATTCTCTTACCCCGATGTCACAACTTCTTTAACTAAACCAGAACCACTATGACAGAAAAGTACACAGGAAAACATCTCTCTCTCTCTCTCTCTCTCTCTCTCCTCTCTCTCCACACACACACACACACACACACACACACACACACACAGGCGCGCGCACGCGCTCGCGCGCGCGTACACACTGCACGCACACACACACACACACACACACACACACACACACACACACACACACACACACACACACACACACGCACGCACACACACTATGCTCCCGCACACAAATACAGAGCTTAAAAAATAAAGTGATTGGAGGGAGGGGGGGGGGGGGAGGGGAGAGGGGAAGAAGGGATCTTACATTGAACACGTTGTAATTACATTTACAGGTTTAACGCAAAAGAACAGGGGGGGGGGGGGGGGGGGTCGGGGGGGGGGGAGGGAGGGGGTCGACACCCGGATCAAAGCAAACAAACCATAACTGCGTAAGCCACACAACACCCACATCAGCTCAACTAAACGAACCGTTGGCGAGATGCATCCCTCTCCTCCCCCCCCCCCCCCCCCCCCTCCCCTAGGCCTCAAACAACAGATACCGCTGTCCATTAGAATGTGTTGTTACTCACACACACACACACACACACACACACACACACACACACACACACACACACAGCGCGCACTCGCGCTCTCACACACACGCGCGCAAGCAAGCACACGCGCGCGCGCGCACACAACACACACACACACACACACACACACACACACACACAGCGCGCACTCGTGCACTCACACACACGCGCAAGCACGCACGCACTCATCCCCCCCCCCCCCCCTCCTCCTCACGCACAGAGAGACAGAGACAGAGGGACAGAGACAGACACAGAGAGAGAGAAAGGGGACAGAGACAGACAGACAGACAGACAGACAGAGGGAGAGAGAGGGGGGGGGGGGGGACAGAGACAGAGAGACAGAGACAGAGAGAGAAACACACACTTCCCCTTTCCTGTCTCCCTGCGGACGGCTGTTGCTGTCGGCCATATTGGACGTGGGTGTAAGCTGACAACCTGAGTCAACGCGGTCGTTTGTTGCCGATTGCCTGTTGGATGCGAAACTGGAAAGCGATTTTTTCCCCTAGAGACATTTCATGCACGCAACAATTGGCATTAATGTAATACTAGAGATAATGCTCTTTTGTTTTCCTTCATGAATTTATGTTATTGTGCTTTTTATTGATAGCAAACACTGATTCCGAAAAGAACAAACAATGCTCATGAGCATCGATTCCGAAGATGGATTCAATTTAGATGACTGTGAACTCCATCCCACCCCCACCCCCCACCCCCCGTCCCACCCATTCCTCTCCGGTCCCCCTGTTCTTCCTCCAGCCGTCCGTTCCCCCATGATGCCTTTCTCTTTGACCAGAAACTAGGCTGCAATGCCTCAGCATGGCACCACTACAGTCTGCCAAATGTGTCATGGCACTGCTACAGTCTGCCAAATGTGTCATGGCACTATACAGTCTGCCAAATGTGTCATGGCACTGCTACAGTCTGCCAAATGTGTCATGGCACTATACAGTCTGCCAAATGTGTCATGGCACCACTACAGTCTGCCAAATGTGTCATGGCACTATACAGTCTGCCAAATGTGTCATAGCACTGCTACAGTCTGCCAAATGTGTCATGGCACTATACAGTCTGCCAAATGTGTCATGGCACTATACAGTCTGCCAAATGTGTCATGGCACTATACAGTCTGCCAAATGTGTCATGGCACTATACAGTCTGCCAAATGTGTCATGGCACCACTAGTCTGCCAAATGTGTCATGGCACTGCTACAGTCTGCCAAATGTGTCATGGCACTATACAGTCTGCCAAATGTGTCATGGCCCTACTACAGTCTGCCAAATGTGTCAAGGCACTGTGTTCTGTATTGCCCAGCATTTCCTCTGTCAAGTCATTTGCATGGAACATACGGGAAAAGTTTACAACGCTGTACATACATTGTGTCTCATTTTGAGTTTTTGTTTTCCACGATGTTTTGTAGTGCCGTGTGTTGGCAGTGTCTGGTGTGTTCTGAACGGTCTTGAACTGTTCTTCATTGTTGTTATGTCTCCTGATTTTTTTCCTGCTGCAACGGCTTTCTAATTGTACGCTGCAACGCTTCAACGGCATCGCCAAGGTCCTGTCAGTCGCAAGAATGTGGTGTATTGGGTGCGCGCGTGCATGCGTGTGTGTGTGTGTGTGTGTGTGTGTGTGTGTGTGTGTGTGTGTGTGTGTGTGTGTGTGTGTGTGAGCGCGCGCACATGTGTGTGTGTGTGTGTGTGTGTGTGTGTGTGTGTGTGTGTGTGTGTGTGTGTGTGTGTGTGTGCAAGAGTTGAAACTTGAACAGTTTATTAAACTGCTTGTATTGTTATATGCTGATGATACAATTTTATTGGCAAATTCTAAATCAGCTTTGCAAAAAGAACTTAATGCCTTACATATATATTGCACGCAATGGCAGTTAGAAGTAAATCCAAAGAAAACAAAAATAGTTGTCTTTCATGGTCGAAATAGTATGCGTGAAATTTTTTTTCTTTGGGAATGAAAAAATAGAGGTTCTTAATTCAACGAAATACTTAGGCATCGAGTTCAGCAGAACAGGTTCTTTTTACAAGGCAAAAAAATGTGCTTATAATCAGGCTCTCAAGGCAATGTTTTCATTATTACAAACTGCAAGAAAACAGAAATTGCCAATTGATGTTTGCATACAATTATTTTATTTCATAGTTGTACCTGTGTTGTTGTATGGTTGTGAAATTTGGGGTTATGAAAATGTTGATATATTAGAAAAGTTACAGTTACGTTTTTTTAAAGTATTTATTCAGATTAAATAAAACTACAATGACTTCAATGATTTATGGTGAAACCGGAATCTATCCTTTATCTGTACTGATTTAAGTGAGAATGATAAGGTTCTGGGCTAACTTAGTTGTTCCTGATTCTAAGAAGTATTCAAACAAAGTATATAATATCTTACATGAACTATATACAAAAGGAATTTTCGTTTCACCATGGCTTAGTTATGTTAAAAGCATTTTATTTGAAACTGGTTTTGATTGTGTTTGGGAATCTCATTCATTCACAAACAGAAGTAACTTATGTAAGTGTGTTAAAAAGGAGTTGCAAAATAATTATGTTCGTGATTGGCGCAGTTCTCTTGAAAACAGCAACAAGTGTGTATTCTATAAAAGTGTAAAGACTGTCTTTGGAAAAGAACATTATATTTCTACCTTACCAGATATTTATGTTATATCTTTATTTAAATTTAGATGTAATAACCATAAATTGCAAACTGAAATTGGAAGACACCATAATGTTCCAAGAGAATTGCGTATTTGTCGTAACTGTGAAATGGATGAAATTGGAGATGAATTTCATTGCATCATGGAATGTCCAAAATATAATGAACTTCGTGAAAAATTCATCCCTAAAAAATATCTAAAACCAAAGTCTGTTTTCAACTTTTGTAATTTATTTCAAAAAGGAAGACGCATTTGTTTGAATATTAGTAAGTTTCTAAAAAATGGGAAGATTGTTTAATGAGATCATTACAGTTCACCAGAATTCAGCATTTCGCAACTATGTTCACACATTGTTCTGAGTGAGTTTCGTATTTCTCTTTGTTACATTTGTATCCTCCATGCCCCAACAGGGGTCAAAGGATTAAATTTGAATTGAATTGAATTGAATTCTCTCTCTCTCTCTCTCTCTCTCTCTCTCTCTCTCTCTCTGTATGATTCTCGTTGACGGACGTGGTCGTATTTGTTCACCCAACGGACCAAACAGAAGAGGACCGCATGTACTTGAGTGGTATTAACACCAACAGCGGGAAAACAGTTCAACAGCCCCCCCCCTCCCCCGCCATATATATATATATATATATATTATAGTTATATAGTTATATATATATAGTTATATATATATATAGTTATATATATATATATATAGTTATATAGTTATAAGCAATGTGTGTGTGTGGAGGGGTGAGGTGGGGGCCTGTCTGTGTGCAGGAGCGCACTAGGCTTGTGTGTATGCATGTGTGCAGGTGTGTGCAGGTGTGTGCATGTGTATGTGCATGTGCATGTGTGTGTGTGTGTGTGTGACAAGATATAAAGAGGAACAAAGTTCACACAAATTAACAATTCAGCTTCTTTCCCTTTCGAATCGACGAAGTCGTCCACGCTAATATAGATACAGGTTCTCTTCTGATTAGTGATCAGAAAGGACATATTTTCTCATGTCTTACCCCCGGGTTTTGTTTTTTCCTTTTGTCCCCCCCCCCCCCCCCCCCCCCCCCACCCACATGGTTACATTATTTCTACCGCTTGATTCTGTTTAGCGTTCACATGGTTACATTATTTCTACCGCTTGATTCTCTGCTTAGTGTTCACATGGTTACATTATTTCTACCGCTTGATTCTGTTTAGCGTTCACATGGTTACATTATTTCTACCGCTGGATTCTTACAAATTCACTTTCTCTCAGCAGTATCTTTCAACAGCTATTTTCATGAAATGTGCTGGAGCTTTAATTCTCACGCTGTACCCCCCCCCCCCCCCTCCCCCCCTCCCCACCCCCTATTATGTGTAATGGGAACAGCCAACAGTTTTGGGCAAATCTTGCCCAAGGAAGAAACCAGCTGGCGTTCTCGGAGTATTTAAATCGCAGCCCCCCCCCCCCCCCCTCTCTCTCTCTCTCTCTCTCTCTCTCTCTCTCTCTCTCTCTCTCTAATACCCACTTTTGAATTCACTCATGTTCGAAGCAGCAAAAACGTCTTTTAATTATTAACGTTGGAGCGTATAGAAAATGCATGCGATGGAAAACATTCATTACAGTGCAAAAAAAAAAATAAATAAATAAATAAAAACTAATAGAAAAACGACACACCAGCAAAAACATACCGCCAAACAGAAAAAGACAAAATACATCAAAAAGAAAAAGAAAAACAAGCGATGATTTAAATCACACAGGAGCACAGAGGTTGCGAATACAAACGAAAAACATACCACCAAATAGAAAATGGGGGAAATTCGTTACTTCAAGGAAAGGCTAACGATTTAAACAACGCGGGTAGGCTGAGATCGCGAGTTGCAAACTAAGACAAGAAAGCATGACTTCTTAAAAACAGTTTTCATCTCTTTATTTAACACTTTCATTTATTTCAATGACATTTTTGTCTTGCTCAACTGTGAAATAGTTCAACCTCTTTATCATACAGATTTAGGTATCTTTCTCCGTCTACATGTAGGGAAATGATTTAACACATTTTAAAATATCAAACAATTATAATGAAAGATATTTAAGTGATGTCCAGCCTCGTTATACTAAGAAAAATGAAATACTATGTCTTCGTTATATATTCAATAGATCGCTTAGTGTTTACATCAACGTTCTGTGTAATGTAATGTTTAACACAAATGCTTATATATAAAGAGAAAAAATGCCTAAATCCGCAATTCTATTCTCGAAAAAAAAAGATATATAGTGATGTATACTATTTTACAGTCTTTTGTTTTGCAGTCCCAATATACACCACGTGCAACAGTCCTATGATTGAGATTTGACCAGAAAAACATTATTTCTATGGCAACGTACAGGTTATAATCCAATGAGCTGACGAACAGATTCAAATTGTAAAACAAAATCAGTATGAACACTGGATAACTGATGGCCATCCTTTATCCAAAGGACCGCAAGTATCACCATATCAAGGACATGTTCTTGTTACACTCCAAGCCAGTTCATCCTTATGGTGTCAGACGTTTGGAAGACGCTGGAATCTGTTCCGTGTCAAACTGGATAAACACGCATACAGTACACCCCAAAACTGTTCTGAAATTACAAAAGGCAAAAAACACAAATAAAAAAAATGTCTAGAAGTATTCCACTGTCCGATATAAAATTTGTTTTAATTGTGGTACCAAAAGTAAATAAATAAGTACATAAATAAATGAATGAATCAATAATAAATAAATGAATAAGCTACACTCATGTTTGCAGAAACATGATGGATTTTCTTTTCATACCAGAGCCTTCCTTCTCCCAAACCTCTCCTCCCTACAATTCACTGCAATTCAGCCGAAATTTCCCAAAATGAAATGAACATGACTGTCTTGGAAAACGGAGTTAAACTCCTCGTCAGCATACACAAACGAATAAGGCCAACAACAAAAAACAACAGGACCCTCGGTCACTACAAACCCAAAGCATGCAGCACAACTATCCTGAACTGCTCCCCCGAATCCAGAAGAAACGAGACTCTGGTCACAAGCGCAGACAGAAAAGTCTGTGACCATTCCTCAAAACTACTTCCAATAAACTGCCATGTACAACCCGCAGTGAGGGAGGGAGTGGAGGGTGGGGGTGGGGTGGGGATGGGATGGGAGACCTATTACATTTAAAGAAAAACAGAAAATCTCACACTCTCCCAAACACTTAACGCTATGTAAATTGAATAATAATTAAGTAAAAAAAAAAAACTGTTTTCAGTTCAGGTAACAGAAAAGGAAAGATTCTTGATAACCCCAGAAACAAAGTAACGATGTGTGTGTGTGTGTGTGTGTGTGTGTGTGTGTGTGTGTGTGTGTGTGTGTGTGTGTGTGTGTGCGTGCGTGCGTGCGTGCGTGCGTGCGTGCGTGCGTGCGTGCGTGTGTGTGTGTGTGTGAGTGTGTGTGTTGACAGGTGGTGGCAGGGGACAAAGATACAAAAAGAGTGAACTATCCATTTTGCTTGGGTCGCTTACTGCCCTGTTTGCTTATTATACACAACCACCAACTTTATAATATACACAGAAACTCCAAACAGCATCAAACGTTCATCATCATCAAACCTTGCTACGGGCTATTTTAAATACAACATGTTTCTCTTACAGCAAAGACCAAACTCCAAAGCAGATTTGCACGGCCTCACAGCGGGACACTGACCGTGGAGGACCCTGGGGGGGGGGGGGGGGGGGGGAGGAAATCACACCACGGCTTATTCCCTTGCCCCTCGGGCAGCCGGCGGACCCTTGGTCCTTGGCCCTACTTCTTCCTCTGCATGTACTCTCCCAGCTCTGAATACTCCTGGTCCGCCAGGTGCAGTTTGTCCGCCACGTGCTTCAGCTCCTCCTGGCAGACGGCCCCAGCATCCAGCAGCATCTTGGCGAACTGGGCGTACTCCAGGCGGACGGTGTGCGTGGACATGAGGGGGAAGACGAGACGTTCCAGGGGGTAGAGGTAGTTCTTGGCACAGACCAGGTACCGCTGATACTTCCTGAGCTCCGTGTCCGAGGAGGCTCTCTCCTTGACGACCCCCGCGTGGTACGGGCCCAGCTTCAGCGGATCTTCCAGCAGCGTGGCCAGGGTCTTCCGTTTCAGCTGCTGCGGGGTGCTGTCCTGAAGGATGACCGTGTCGATGAGGGTCAGGCCCTGACGCAGCTCTCGGGGGTAGGCGCCCTTCTGGACGAAGTACAGGAGGTGCTGGTGCAGGCCGCTGGCGCACAGCATGTGCAGCGCCGTCCAGTTGTGCACGCCGGGGTGCCAGGTCGGTGTGGCGATGAGGGTCGCCCCCGTCACCAGCTCCACGACCATGTCCACTTCCCAGGGCTTGAAGCTCGGATGCATCAAGAACTGCAGGGCCGCTTTGCCTGCCGCGTCCTGGGCGTTGACGTCAACTTTGTGGTCGATGAGGAATCTGACGTTCTTCATCACGATCTCAGGCTCCCCGTGGGTCACGGCTAAATGCAACAGAGAGTCTCCGGTGTCGTCCACTGCGTTGACCAGCTTCAGGTTCTCCTGAAAGGCAGACTCCGTGCTCCCCAACAGGAACTCCCCCGTCTTCAGGGCTTCGTGCAGGGGGGACAACTGAACGACAGGTTCGGTCATTTTCCTTCGTTTAGTATCAGTGGGCCCATCGCCGTCGTCTGCCTTGGAGTCTGACGTGGGACGTGACGTGTCACGCTGAGCGGTGGACAGAATCGTGTCCTTCTCCTTCTGGACGATGTCTGCTCCCAGCTCCACGCACTCCGTGAACACCGCCCAGTCCCTCATCCGGGCCGCCAGGAGGACCACCTGGTTCAGCTGCATCTTCGACAACGTGTCCTTGTGGGCCCGGTACAGCGGCTTCATGGCGGCCCAGTCATTTTGTTGAAACGCCTCTCCGATGGTGCTGGGCTTCACCTGGACCTTCTTCAGCTCCTGCACGAGCCTGGCGTGCAGATCCGCCAGCTCGCTCCTGTCCCCAGACCGGTCCTTGCCTCGCCAGTCAAAGAAAGCTTTGCGTGAAATCCGAAACAACGAAGCCAGCACATCCTTGCGGTACTTTGTCAGGTCAGTGTCGTTGAGCAGCTCGTCCACCACGCCGGATGCCTCTTGATACTGTTGTTTCACCAAGAAGTCCCTGAAGGAGTTGATGCTTTTCAGGTACGGCTCGACGGCCTGCATTCTTTCTCCATCAGTCACCTCCGCCTGCAGACAGCCCTTCAGGCCCAGTTCTTCCATCCTGCGGTGGAGCTCCTCGCACCAGTCGCCCCTTTCCCATGTCGTCAGGTCGGTGGTGAAGCATGGGCCTTCCCCGTCTGTGCTCTGCAGGATGTCTGTGTGCTTAGCAAAGCTGTCCAGTGCCAAGGTCTTGTGCAGCACCGACCCCGGATTGAGGTCCCCTGCGACGGTGCTCCTAGGCCCGGAATCCTGCTCAGCATTCGGTCCATGTACTGCCCCCAGCTGTCCAAGAGACCATTGTGACCCGTCTCTTTGGCCTCTGTGGCCGGTTCCTCTTCACACGGCGTGCTCACAGATGGCTCATCTTTTTCGCTGGGGTGAGGCGGCACAGGCTTTGCAGACGTGTCCGCTTCTGAAGCCATGGCCTGGTTTGTCAGGAACGGTCTTCCAGTCTCAGGTTCAGCTCTTCTGATGAACTAGGCTGGGTCACTCTGCACATGGCAGAGGTCAGAAATGTGAAAACACAGCAATGAATGGTCACGCTGGAATGTGAAAACACAGCAATGAATGATCACACTGAAATGTGAAAACACAGCACTGAAGGGTCACACTGAAATATGAAAACACAGCAATAAAGGGTCACACTGAACCGAACATGCTTAAATCAACATCAAAGACACACCGGTCACTCGTGGTTTATCATTCCTATGATCGGCCACTCTCGTGTGTTAATATGTACTCGTTTATCAAACATTTCAACCGAAACGTCTCCTCGTCTATTCTGTATGCTGAGTATTGTCATTTCTGCGAGGCAACTTGCTGTCGTTGGCAGCATTCGCTAGGAGTTATGGGCCTGTACATATTTCATCACAGGAGCAAGAGGTGCCCTATTTCTTTGTTATTAGACACTAGTCGACAGGAGATACTGCCCAGGTCTCGGGGCCAGGGACCCGGCAGCTCCTCCATGGCCTCTGCGTCTCCTGGCAACAAGAAAGCCAGGCCTACCATGGCCTCTGCGTCTCCTGGCAACAAGAAAACCAGGCCTACCATGGCCTCTGCGTCTCCTGGCAACAAGAAAACCAGGCCTACCATGGCCTCTGCGTCTCCTGGCAACAAGAAAGCCAGGCCTACCATGGCCTCTGCGTCTCCTGGCAACAAGAAAGCCAGGCCTACCATGGCCTCTGCGTCTCCTGGCAACAAGAAAGCCAGGCCTACCATGGCCTCTGCGTCTCCTGGCAACAAGAAAGCCAGGCCTACCATGGCCTCTGCGTCTCCTGGCAACAAGAAAGCCAGGCCTACCATGGCCTCTGCGTCTCCTGGCAACAAGAAAGCCAGGCCTACCATGGCTTCTGCGTCTCCTGGCAACAAGAAAACCAGGCCTACCATGGCCTCTGCGTCTCCTGGCAACAAGAAAACCAGGCCTGCGATGGCCTCTGCGTCTCCTGGCAACAAGAAAACCAGGCCTGCGATGGCCTCTGCGTCTGTTCACCAGACCATCTGCAGGTGTCCATGTTGTACCCCTTCCATTTTCCTGTGAGACTAGCCATCCGCTGGCCTCCACTGGCCTGTTCTTGTGGTGTGCCCAGGTGGGTCTGTTGGTGGGTCTGTTGGTGGGTCGCAGAGGCTGGGGTGGGGGAACTAGCTTGCTATCAGACGTTGGGAGTTTAAATCCCACTGGCACTCCCCCTTCTCCACCAAAACAAAAAGTCATGTTTCGCCGTTTTGGTGGTGAAAAACGTGACGTCAAGATGGACCCCGCCTTACACCAAGTGAAACCTGAATGTAACTTCAATCTTTCCGATGATTCACGTATCATAAAATACTTTCTGAAACTAGAGTCACGAAAGGAAAGATTTTGCCCTCTGACCTCATCGAACCAGTAGATTCCAATATAGGATGGTGAAAAGCTTGCTGAAATCGTTGTCATTCTGTTTCTGTTCACTTTGAAAACAGCGGCCATTATTGTTCTTTAGCGTTATGTCTTCTTTTTAAGTCGACGCCGGGGTGGAGGGAGGGGGGGGATGGGGAGCGCATGCTTTTTTTTTTTTTTTTTTAAATCTACGGGAGATCCATTTCTTTCAGTTTAATGATATACCGATGCAAATGAAGTTCAAGACGAATGATGGTAGAAGAGGTGAATTTTGTTATAGCAACGATCAACATTTCCGGCAATCCCAACTTCACACTCTATCTTTGGAGCATGCAGGGCGGACATGGAAAAACGGGTGTCAATCTGCGAAACTGGAGTTTCTGTGGTGGGGGAAAGGGGGTGGGGGGTGGGCGGTATAGTAGGGAGCGGGGGGGGGGGGGGGGGGGGGGGCGCGGATGATTTCGAGCGTATCGTACTTTAGGATTTCCTCTCATATCCCCTGCACCGTAAGAAGAGCATCTTTCAGTCAAATACTATAGCTGTGTCTTGAATGAGCACCATCCTCTTAAATTTTTCATCAACTGTTTCTCTGTGACGCACACTCACAGCAGGAAATCGACAGTTTAAGAACAAAGCAAAGATCGAAAGGAAGCCGTATTACAGTTCTTACACTGACATTGAATCACACTGATGTTTCCTCAGCGTTTGGAGCACTTTCGACATCATCTACAGTAAACTGACATCGAGTTTATTAGACAGAATGTTTGCACGGCAGGAGGTACCAAAAGGAAATCTGTCCGTCATTCGTGCTTGTCTTGCAGTTTCCCTCACCGCATCAGATGCCAACAAGAAGGGAATGAGGACACAAATCACTTCTTCTTCTTCTTCTTTCCCTTGACTACCGCCTTCATTTTGAAGATTCTGTAGACTATACGGGGGTTGCACGAAGTTGAAGTTGCTTGAGGTAGTGTTTGCTGGGCCGAGGGGATTTTTTTGGGGGGGAGGGGAGGGGATCAGATTAGAGATTTGAAGCCCTCCAGGGTGGGGCTGAGGGCAACCTCAGCAGGAAGGCTGTTCCAGTCGGGTATGGTCCTGGGGAAGAAGGATTTCTGTCTATACAGAGTCCTGCAGCTGGAAAGGTGGTATGTTGCTGGATGGGACCGTCGGGTTCCTTTGGGTGCGGAAGGATTTTGAGAGGGTTTGTGGCATGTGTTAATCATGAGGCTTCCGTTGTGATATTTGTAAAAGTTCACTAGTCGCGCCTTTCTCCTTCGTTCTGTGAGGGGGGGGGGGGGGGGGACCACTGTAGGGTTTCAAGCATATCATGTATGCTGGAGGTTTTCCGGTGTCGATGGGTGACCCAGCGAGCAGCTCGGCGTTGGATCGCTTCCAACTTCTTAATGTCCCTCTTTATGTAGGGGTCCCACACAGAGCTGAGTGACACTGGAGGGCTCCCTTGTTTCCAGTCTGCCCCCTCGCCCTGCCCTCCTCCTCCCCCCCCCCTCCCCCCCACCCCCTCTCCCCCGAGTTCGTTGATGATATCTTCAGTACTGGTCTCTTTCAACCACATCCTGATTTTTGCATTAAAGTACGATTTGTCTCCGCCGTGTTTTCTTCAAGTCGAAATCAAATTTTATTTCACTGGAAATACGCGAAATGTTTTATTGATGCCAACAAATCACCAAGCTGGCGTATCTAAAAATTCTGCCTGTATATTCGATGGAAAGAGTGTTTTTTTTTTGTTTTTTTTTCTTAACTAAACACGAAGCGATTCAGTTTCGGACGAACAGTATTGCTGAACATTGGTCAAATTTGCGCAAAGTATTAACAGCTTCAGGGAATCTTCTGGACAAAATTTTTAAAAATCTGAAGAACTTTTCGATGGCTTTGACTGTCAACCAACTGACCGATTTATATCATAACCAGACCCCAGTTCAAACCGATTTATCAATGAGGGGCCGTTCATAGGCCGCGTGGCCTAGGCTAGGGAAGCCAGTCCTTTCTGCTGCCACTACAACCTCTACTCCCACTACAGCTGCTACTACTACTACTACTACTACTATTATTACTACTACTACTGCTACTACTACTGTTATTCCTCCTCCTACTACTACTACTACTGCTACTATTGCTACTACTACTACTACTACTATTACTACTACTACTACTACCACTGTTTTTTCCCTGCTTTATTTTGCTTGGATCTTTTGCCGAACAAAATGTGTTCAACAATATGGATGTCATTTTCCCACCTCGCATTATAAACGTTCGGAAGAAGCCGGCCTCTATCTAACTCGAAGATTTCCATGACATGAATGAAATTCGGCCATTTTGTATGGGGAAAAAAAAAGAAAGAGGATTCTCTCACCTTGTGGGCAGCCGGAGTCGCGCAGGTGTAGCGTGATACGAGCTTGGGGTCGTACACACAACGACTGAAACTGGAGTCTTCGTGGCGTGAACGGATCTCAACACTTGTACAAGTTTCACAGACCTTGCACGGATGGATGGACAACTGCCAGTTCAACATTCTCCTCTCCTCTCTTTCCCTTTCCACTCCCTTCTCCTCCGCGCGCGCGCGCACACACACCACACACACACACACACACACACACACACACACACACACACACACACACACACACGGCTTATACCTCTAAGGTCGGAACTTCACGGACCTCCAGGAATCTGAAAAAGACAGCTTCACTGATTGATACCCGACATGCGAGGACTTTCGTCAGCTTGTTTCTCAGTTTCTGTACAGCTCATGTGTAACATCATGCTGTTAGCAAGAGCACGTTACTGTTATCATCAATCAGAGCATGCCGATGTTATTCAGAGCGCAAACCAACGAAAAAAAAAAAATGATGAGAGATATTCGACGCTCATATTTTGCACACTGTAGTGCTGTAACTCTCAAACAAACGCACTGTCACAGATACGCGCGTGCTCACCACGGAAGAGAGAGAGAGAGAGAGAGAGAGGAGAGAGAGAGAGAGAGAGAGAGAAGAGAGGAGGGAGAGTGAAGGAGAGAGGTAGAGAGAGAGAAAGACAGACAGATAGACAGATAGACTTACAGACAGACAGACAGAGACAGTCAGACAAGACACACAGAGAAAGCTTTAGCTTTGTCTTAGCACGCATACACACACACACACACACACACACACACACACACACACACACACACACACTGTAGTGCTACTCTCAAACAAACGCACTATCACAGACACGCGCGAGCTCGCCCACGGAAAAGAGAGAGAGAGAGAGAGAAGAGAGAGAGAGAGAGAGAGAGAGAGAGAGAGGAGAGAGACAGACAGACAGACAGACAGACAGACAGAC
This sequence comes from Conus canariensis, assembly GCA_033310375.1. Lineage (NCBI taxonomy): Eukaryota > Metazoa > Mollusca > Gastropoda > Neogastropoda > Conidae > Conus > Conus canariensis. The sequence continues at coordinate 6,591,512 of CM065734.1, forward strand.
TACCGACAGACAGACAGACAGACAGACAGACAGAGACAGTCAGACAAGACACACAGCAAAAGCTTTAGCTTTGTCTTAGCACACATATATACGCGCTTGCGCGCACCTACACACACACACACACACACACACACACACACACACACACACACACACACACACATTTGCATACTTGTATTGCTGCTTATGACGACTTGACATTTTTCTTGTAGTCTAAATTCGCACAGACATTCAATCGAAGGACATACACAAAGGCCGCACGCGCACGCGCGCGCGCACACAATCGAAGGACACACACACACACACACACACACACAACACACACACACACACTGTGTTTCAATTGTTCTCCGTCTTAAGGGGCGGGGGGGGGGGGGGGGGGGGGGTTGTCGATCTCGGCGTCGATTGCTGAGAGAAAGCAAGCCGCCGCAACATATGACCCCGAGGAGAATGGAGACCCGGCAAAAACTACGGATAATGCCCCGCCCGCAGAGAGTCGAGCGCCGGATGCCGGAAATCCGTCAGATCCTTTGAACTGTGCTACACCATAGCAGAACGTGCAGGTCCACGTGACCTTTTTTCCCCCCTTAAATTCGTATGACAATGGTTACAGTTGCGAAGAAGTACACAGATGACTTGTGACTTATATACTGTACTGAAAAACAAAATGGCCCACTGAACAGCGACAGATGTACTGTAGGTTGGTTCAGGATACCATTGTACATTGGTTTGACACTGTACTGTGATTCAACGTCTTGGGGGAAACGATGGTGGATCTAATGATTGAAAAATGACAGTGTGGAATTTAATTAGCGGATAACTGAATCATTTATGCAAAACTGGATGTGACAAAAATATACATGAGGACTATATGTTTTATTTTCATCGGATTTGCTAAATGCTATCTATATCAGTAGGATTTACTAAAAGATATCTATATCAGTATGATTTGCCAAATGCTATTTCTATCAGTACAGAATGGCATAAAAAAATGTCCTCGACTGCAAGTATTCTTCAGTAAGCTGAAATATGTTAAAACTTAAAAACATACTGCTTGAGAAAAAAAAAATTGTGCGAAAAGATTTCGTTTCCAGATGGTCCCCATGTAAGCCGATGTTTGCAGACCCAGGCTAAATTATGAATGCATGTTGACTTCGTACATTATATTATTATCGATACGACTATAGCCCTCTATAACTGTTATTTTGTTGTCCACAACAGCCCCAGTGAAAACTGAACAGAAACTTTAGAAGAAAAAAAAATGAAAACTTTCTTAATACGCTCGGCTTGGCTCATACTCTCTCTCTCTCTCTCTCTCTCTCTCTCTGCCAGTCAAATATTCATGAATCTGTTGTCTTCATAATGTAAACTGGTGTATAATTATGACCGATGTGCTCTCCATGTACTTCTCTATTATTTCTTTTCCCTTGACCTTTACTTAAGATGCATTCTACGACCGATCTTGATTAGATATGCCTTCTTGAAGAAAAAAAATCGTGTAAACTACATGCACCTGCAATTTTGTAAAAGAAGCGCGTGGGGTGGTATTTCAACAGTGGATATCATTCCCTTTGCCAAACTCATGCTGATTGTTTGGGTCAAGCTTTAACGTTCCTACAAAAGGGAGATTAGAAAACAAAATGTAAAAAAAGGTTTAAATTTCAATTTGGAGGCTTCCTAGAAATAATGGCAATTGAACTTTAAGGGGGAAAAAAATATTTCATTTTTCTCATCCATAGCATTTTGCAACACTCAGCTGCTGGAAGCATCTCACCAGCCAACACGTTTTAGTCGAAGCGAAATAATTTTCCAGTGTAGGTTGCTGCCCTTTGATGATGTCTCGACTGACAAGAAGTTATGCGCCTTGGCGATGAAAATGCTTGAGTACAAACCGAACTCTGCACGGCATTTCATGTATGTTTGCAGTCACGGCAACGGTCTAAATGAAATGCTGACGTCCAAAGGCGATCTCCCTTTCGTGTTCTACTCCCTTCCGTCCATCACATGTGTCACGTGACAAATCACCGACGTTGTTTTGGCAGTGAAAATGTGCAGAAAATCTAAACGTTTTCCAGATACATTTCCCCCTTCTACCTGCAACGATAAATGTACGCTGTGAATGAATTCATTACCCAATCCACTTTCATTTTAAGATCAAAGACAGGGATTTCTGAACAGTTTGAATTCGGCTTTCATGCACCTTTGAGAACAAAGCGTCCGCAAAATCTATGTAGCCTATGCGTATAAAGCTTCGAGAAGAGAACCACCGATGCATCTTTTTATCCCTGTTATTTTGACCAGTGCGCTGCTCTCCCTTGGAGGGCATATAGCCTACACATGTTTTTCAAAAGCAAAGAACTGGTGTGTGTGTGTGTGTGTGTGTGTGTGTGTGTGTGTGTGCGGGGGGGGGGGGGGGGGGGAGGGGGGGGGCATGTGGGGGTTCATGTTTCTGAAAAGAATCCTAGAAAATAAGTTGCAACATACAACGTGTGCCTCTTTGACTGGCGGTGGAAAAAGCTCAGTAGCATGTCACTGAGCCTAAACGAAAATCAGCAAGTGGATATTAGCTTAATGAACTGGTTGCTTCTTCTTTCATTCTTTCTTTCTTTCTTTCTTTTAGATTTCTGTTTGTTTCTTTGTTTGGCTGGTTTGTTGTAAAACAGTTTTGAAGTTTTAGCTTCTTTGAGCTCTGTAAACCGTGCCATTGGTCAATAATTGTTGTTCTGCTTATCTGTTGAAATTGCGTGTGTCACATCCCGTGACAAATACGTCCTTTTTTTTTTTTTTTTTTTGCATCTCTTCTTTCATCCATCAAGTCGGTGCCTGGTTGGTTGCAGTCAGACCTGAGTTCGGACCCCACTGACACCCAGCATTAAAGTGGTTGTGTCCTCTGCTCATCGTCAGGTGTTGTCGTTCTGGTGGTGCGGCGTAGTATAATTACCTTCCTCTGCCCTCTCCCCAGACTCTCTTGGAGTGGTTATTTCCGTCGGCGTGATCTATCACCTGATCTGGGTGAGGACGTTGAACCAGCGTGTAACCAAACCCGCCACGTGTGGAATCAGGTGTCCACGAAGACTGTGCAAATCGATCTTCACCTCTAACAGACGGCGTGGATTAAGAAGGGAGAGGATATGACTCTTGCCTCGCTCTCCCAGTGTTTGTGGAGTCCTGGTCGCTCGCTCAAAGTTATTGCCCACTTCCGGGCACCACAGTCATTGCGTGCTGCGAGAGAATTGTTCAAATGACTGGGCCGCCCTCGAGAGTTACCACGTATACCGTCTTCTTCTCGTCCGCTTTTCAGCGAGGTCGGCTCACTGCGCGCACATAGCCTGACTCCCGCGCGCGCTTTAAACTTGAAACGGAAAACAGCCAAGCCGTGAACAGAACGCAGACAGCGAGCGACACAGAGGTAAAAGGCGAGTGTTTTTCTATGCGCAGTGAACTTCTCTATAAACTCATTCTACATAGGAAGGCCAACTTACTTATCCTCTGTCCTCTTGGTTTATGAGCCCAGTACTGCTTAAAAAAAAAGAAAAAAGAAAAAAAGGTGCATGCTGACTGCGGCGAATCTATATCTTATTCATAATAAACGTGAGACGCGTTGTGTCACCTGTCGTGTGTGTTGTCGCTAACGTAAACCATCTTCACAAATGGGTACACAAACGTTAAACTGCGCAAACATCATGTCAAATAATTTCAGAATTAGTTTATAACTGACTGGAATGCCATCTATCTTTTTCATATCAAAGCCGCTGTAAACGACATTAAACAGGACTAAACAAACACACACACACGAACAAATATTTTAAAAAGTTCACAGGGGACTTCGAACACAAAATGAGCACCATTGAGCTGTACCGAGGGAACCAGCCGGATTTGACCTGAACACAGACCTGGGCTGCTGGCTAGAGACGAAGATGACGCAGACCTTAACATGGACATCGTGCACATCATCAGGCTTCGTCCCGTGGGCATCACTAGTTGTGTCTGTATGGGAGCTCATTCGATACACACTAACAAGATTTAGATTTGGGCTTTCTAATTTATCAGTGCACAGTTCAAGATATAACAGGGATAGCGAACGTGTCGTGAAATGCCCATGGTGTAGATCTGCTACAGATGATGAAATTCACTTTGTTTTTGTTTTTTTGTTGCCCTGCTTTTGATGATTTAAGACACAGTTTAATACATCCAAAATACCATAATAATCCTAGTGATTTCAGATTAACATTACTTTTAGCATCACGAAAGGCAGAAGTCGTTAAAAAATCTCGCTGTATATCTTTACAAAGCCTTTAAGAGAAGGGAAATAGCTACCTGTATCTTGAATCATCAAATTTGTTGTTGTATGAATGTGAATGTGTTAATTAAGTCTATAAATGTGCGAATGTAATGATTTTCTTTATTGAATTTCCATTAATTTCCTTTGTAAGTTGGTAAACTGTTTTCAGTCTTGCATTTGGCCTAGTTCTCATGCTTATAATGGGATGACAGTGTCATTCATATTTGTATCATATATTCACTGCTATTGTTCACACCCCTTCAAATGGGGCTTTGGCCTTTTTGAATAAAGTTCTGTTCTGTTCTGTATCGGAGCTCGGTTTGTTTGCTGTTTGGGGCAGAACACGTTAGGGACAGCACACACGTGCGCGTGCTGTGTGTCACAGTAATAGGACGACAGGCGTGGTAGATGCAATGATTTATGTTCAAGCGCAGGAAAAAATACAAACTCACGTGGGTACGTGCGGGCACCTGCCACCCCTAAAGAGAGAAGAGAGAGAGAGAGAGAGAGAGAGAGAGAGAGAGAGAGAGAGAGAGAACTTGATTCACAAACATCTCCAACAGTGCATCGTCTTCACTCCCCCAGCCTTGTCCTCCACATCTCTTGACCTTGTTCATCCCACATCTAACAATCCTCAACCAATAAACATCTCTTCTTCCCCCTCTCCCCCTCTCCCCCTCCCTCCCCCCCCCTCCACCCACTCTCTCCTCTCCTTCCTCTCTCAAGGACAAGCTGATGGGCTGAGAACACTTCCTTGTGTTAGTCAGTCTGCTGACTGACTTCTTTCCTCACCTTGAACCCCCCCCCTCCCCCAAATCCCCCCCCCCCCGCTCCACCTCCCCTACCTCCCTCCTTCCCCACAATGGCTTGAAACTCGGTTCGTTTCGTCAACAACCTATCGTGTGTGCGAGCGCGCCGCGCGCGTGTCTATGTATGTGTGTGTGCGTGCGTGCGTGCGTGCGTGCGTGTGTGTGTGTGTGGTGCGTGTGTGTGTGTGCGTGTGCGTGTGTGTATGTGCGGGGTGTGTGCGTGTGTGTGTGTGTGTGTGTGTGTGTGTTAAAGCAGGAGAGAACTATAAAATGGCATTCTGGCTCACCCACCTCCGCCAGCTCCAACCGGCTAAAGCCGGTTTCGCTGTTGCTCCGCCGGCTTACCCAGAATGCCTATTTTATAGTTCTCTAATAGTAAAACACTTTACAAACATACATAATGTGTAGGATTATCTGTTTTTAACACTAATTTAGAAAACTTTTGAGACTTAAGTTCTTGATCAACAAAACATCATTTTTACGCATACATTCATCAAATGTGAAATAAATTTCTGCAAA
>CM065734.1:6602221-6614721 GCA_033310375.1 Conus canariensis
CACCACACACACACACACACACACACTCACACACACACACACACACACACACACACACAGATCTCTCTATATTCTAAACATTTTTTTTTCCAACCGAATGGAGGAAAAGACTACACACACACACACACACACACACACACACACACACACACACACACACACACACAAGCGCGCGCGCGCACACACACACACACACACACACACCACACACACACACACACACACACACACCACCAAAGAGTTAACTACAAAATCCCCTCAAGCCAACCACTGAACAGTAGTACTCCCTCCAGACCACGTTAATTGTCCGCTGTGAGTCTTCGCCAGCACCAAACAGTAGGCCTACCGGAAGGACGGCCACAGGCAAGATTGCTACAAACCTCCGAACATCCCCGTTCCCTCCGTCTCCGCCCCCTCCCCTCCCTGCCCTCCGCCTTTCCACCCCTATCACCTCTTCACGCCCACAATTCACCCCCCTCCACCACTCACTAGGCTATCGACGCTCACCGCAAGTCAATGGTATGTCGGCTTTAGAGGAAGGTGGAAGGGGGAGTGTGTGTGTGTGTGTGTGTGTGTGTGTGTGTGTGTGTGTGTGTGTGTGTGTGTGTGTGTGTGTGCGGGGGGAAGAGGGGGGGACGGAAAAGAAAAAAAAAAAGGGAAAAAATCAGACCGCCACATCTGCACCAGTTTAACTTGAAAGAGGAGAGAGAGAGAGAGAGAGAGAGAGAGAGAGAGAGAGAGAGAGAGAGAGACCGGCCGACCGACCGAACCGACCGACCGACCGACCGACCGACAGACAGACAGACAGACAGACAGACAGACAGACAGACAGACAGACAGACACAGAAAAAAAAGGGAAAAAAATCAGACCGCCACATCTGCACCAGTTTAACTTAGAGAGAGAGAGAGAGAGAGAGAGAGAGAGAGACCGACCGGCCGACCGACCGACCGACCGACCGACCGACCGACCGACCGACCGACAGACAGACAGACAGACAGACAGACAGACAGACAGACGACCGACCGACCGACCGACAGACAGACAGACCGACAGACCGACAGACAGACAAAAGGGGAAAAAAAAGGGAAAAAATCAGACCGCCACATCTGCACCAGTTTAACTTAAGAGAGAGAGAGAGAGAGAGAGAGAGAGAGAGAGAGAGACCGACCGACCGACCGACCGACCGACAGACAGACAGACAGACAGACAGACAGACAGACAGACAGACAGACAGACAGACAGGCAGGCAGACAGACAGACAGACAGACAGACAGACAGACAGACAGAAGCGAAAGAAGAAAAAGTAAGAGAAGAAGAAGCGAAAGAAGAAGAAGGGGGAGAGAAGAGGAGGAGGAGGAGGAGGACGACGACGACGACGACGACGACGAGATGGAGGATGAGGAAAAGGAGGGGAGGGGAAACGTAGGACGTCAAAGAAAGGGAAGGAGGGGGGAGGAGGAGGGGGAGGAGGAGGAGGAGGGGGAGGAGACATCCATTTGCTTCAGGACAAAAAAATAGGACAAGACAATGACCACGGAGCCAACATCGAAGTTTGCACATTTCTGCTTGACAATAATCTTCATAAAAAAAAAAAAAAAAATTAAAAAAAAAAAGCACAGAATATCGGTGCAGATCAGGAAGCGCAATTGACAGCTGGGGTGAAGGACGGTCACCTTCAGCAGCACCAGCCCGTGGTTCCGCTCAGTCAGGGACCGCTCTTCCAGCACCGTTCCGTCATCTGCCACCCTCCCACCCGTCCAGCTGCTTTGGGTCTGTGTGAGGAGTGGTCAGGTGACAAACGGAATGTCCTGATGCTTTCACTCCTCGCTTCACTACTGCTGCACTGATGAGCTACACCACAGATGGAAAGGACCCTCAACTACGTCCTAACGCCGCTGGCGGTATAAAAGGACCCTCAACTACGTCCTAACGCCGCTGGCGGTATAAAAGGACCCTCAACTACGTCCTACCGCTGCTGGCGGTATAAAAGGACCCTCAACTACGTCCTACCGCTGCTGGCGGTATAAAAGGACCCTCAACTACGTCCTGACGCTGCTGGCGGTATAAAAGGACCCTCAACTACGTCCTACCGCTGCTGGCGGTATAACAGGACCCTCAACTACGTCCTACCGCTGCTAGCGGTATAAAAGGACCCTCAACTACGTCCTAACGCTGCTGGCGGTATGAAAGGACCCTCAACTACGTCCTAACGCTGCTGGCAGTATAAAAGGACCCTCAACTACGTCCTAACGCTGCTGGCAGTATAAAAGGACAGCTACAACGTCCTGACGCTGCTGGCAGTATGAAAGGACCAACTACAACGTCCTAACGCTGCTGGCAGTATGAAAAGGACCAGCTACAACGTCCTAACGCTGCTGGCAGTATGAAAGGACCAGCTACAACGTCCTAACGCTGCTGGCAGTATGAAAGGACCAGCTACAACGTCCTAACGCTGCTGGCAGTATAAAAGGACCAGCTACAACGTCCTGACTCTGCTGGCAGTATGAAAGGACCAGCTACAATGTCCTAACGCTGCTGGCAGTATGAAAGGACCAGCTACAACGTCCTAACACTGCTGGCAGTATGAAAGGACCAGCTACAACGTCCTAACGCTGCTGGCAGTATGAAAGGACCAACTACAACGTCCTAACACTGCTGGCAGTATAAAAGGACCAGCTACAACGTCCTAACGCTGCTGGCGGTATGAAAGGACCAGCTACAACGTCCTAACACTGCTGGCAGTATGAAAGGACCAGCTACAACGTTTCTAACGCTGCTGGCAGTATGAAAGGACCAGTTACAACGTCCTAACACTGCTGGCAGTATAAAAGGACCAGCTACAACGTCCTAACGCTGCTGGCAGTATGAAAGGACCAACTACAACGTCCTAAAACTGCTGGCAGTATAAAAGGACCAGCTACAACGTCCTAACGCTGCTGGCAGTATGAAAGGACCAGCTACAACGTCCTAACACTGCTGGCAGTATGAAAGGACCAGCTACAACGTCCTAACGCTGCTGGCAGTATGAAAGGACCAGTTACAACGTCCTAACGCTGCTGGCAGTATGAAAGGACCAGCTACAACGTCCTGACGCTGCTGGCGGTATGAAAGGACCAGCTACAACGTCCTAACAATGCTGGCAGTATGAAAGGACCAGCTACAACGTCCTAACACTGCTGGCGGTATGGAAGGACCAGCTACAACGTCCTGACGCTGCTGGCAGTATGAAAGGACCAGCTACAACGTCCTAACGCTGCTGGCGGTATGGACCAGCTACAACGTCCTAACGCTGCTGGCGGTATGGACCAGCTACAACGTCCTAACGCTGCTGGCGGTATGGACCAGCTACAACGTCCTAACACTGCTGGCAGTATGGACCAGCTACAACGTCCTAGCGCTGCTGGCGGTATGGACCAGCTACAACGTCCTAACACTGCTGGCAGTATGGACCAGCTACAACGTCCTAACGCTGCTAGCGGTCTGTTTGACGAGGGGGGACCGGAAACTGGCACTTGTGGCAGACACGGCCCTTCCATGTTCTCTGGGAACCCCCCTACCCCACCCCACCCCACCCCCGCCCTTTCCCACCCCCTTCTCTACATCTTCTCCATCTTGAAGGGATAGGGGTGTTATGGCATTAGTAACCAAGTGGAGTCTTGGGGATGTCTTACCTCTAAAGGATCCTTTTCGTGCTCATCCAGGTCAGTATGAATACAGATTTACACACACGCATACACACGCACGCGCGCAAACACAAACATGCGCACGTGCACGCACCGCGCGCGCGTCACACACACACACACACACACACACACACAACACACACACCACGTCTCTCTCTCTCTCTCTCTCTCTCACACCACCACACAACACACACACACCACACACACACACACACACACACCACGCACGTACGCACGCACGCACGCACGCACGCACGCACCACCACAGCACACACACACACACACACACACACACACATACACACACACACACGCTAATCTCCTAGAACTTTTTAAAGTGCAAATACATTAAACTTAAGAACGTGTAGGGAGGCTGTAAACGGATACGAAAAGCTGTATGGCTATAATTGCGATAGTTTTTTTGTTTGGGATGATATTTTCCAACAATATAGTAGCAGGTGCAAATGGTTTGACAACGCTGAGCGATAGAGCGTGCACGATCAGAAGAACGCCTATCAAGTGACAGGGAGCAGGTGATCCAAGTGGACAGAACATCGGTGAGCTGAACTTTGTCACACAGTCTGTTTTTAACATACATCTGCGTTTATCAAAATCAGCTCTACCACACACACACACACACACACACACACACACAAATTTACCACACACACACACACACACACACACACACACACACACACACCACACACACACACACCCCACCCCCCATTCCAAATGTGAGAAAAAAAAATGATCTCACAACAGGGGAAAGAAATATACTGACCTACAATTTTTTTCTTTCTTTTTTCTTTTTTTTTTTTTTTTTTTGCAGATTTCATCATACACCTCCAAAACGTATGTACGTGAAACTTACCAGCACCACGCACTGGGTTTTGTTTTTAACGTGATCCATACCCCTGGTTGTGTGGTTCAATACCCCAGATCGTGTGTGCCAGCATCGAGCACGACCTTTGTGCAGGTGGGCGGGCGCACCCTATGCGTGGTGACGACACCTTTTGCTTTGAACTGCTGAAGAAATGCTTGACAATGTCAGGTGACATTGATACACGGCGAACGTCGCTGGCAGGAGTCAATCGCCGTCAATCTCACCTGTACCAGATAAAAGGAGTGTACATGAGTATGCCACAGTCTGAATGAATAGATCTGTTCCCCTCCCCACTCTCCCCACCCCCAATCCTCCCCTCCCCCCTCCCCCTTCGGCTCATACCATCCCTCCCTCTCCCCCAACTTCAGTTTCAATCCACGTTGTCAGCTGACTAGCCCACCACAGACAATGCCCCAGGAATTAGTTTGCTCCTCAATACTAACAACAACAACAACAACAACTAAAACAATAGTAAAGAAATCATAATAACAGTAAGCACTGCTCATAAAAATTACTATGACAATGATAACAGTAAGAAGAAGAAGAAGAAGAAGAAGAAGAAGAAGAAGAAGAAGAAGAAGAGAAGTAGAAGAAGAAGAAAAAGAAGAAGAAGAAGAAGAAGAAGAAGAAGAAGAAGAAGAAGAGAAGAAGAAGAAGAAGAAGCAGAATCAGAAGACTTACACAGCATATGCAGAAAAACCATCCGACATATGCCACTTGACGCTCATAGAGAGTAACATTAAAATAATGTAAATACATACACACATATGAATCAACGTAAAGTATAAACAATCGTCAAATTCATAAACTGACACAAGCACGCACGCACGCACAAGTTTGCAGGAAGTATTGAACGCGGATCATGTCTTCTGTAAACAATACAGGCGTTGAAAAACACATTATTGCGAGTTTACAACTGTCTCACACATAAAAGCATCGCAACTATCAAAGGTGAAAAAAAAAAATCAAGTACTGGACTGTTACAACTGCCATTCAAATCAAACCTTGACAGAAAGGACAGACTTCTGTCTGATGCGGTTTGTTTGACAAGTGATGTAAACTGTTTTTAAGGTAGCTGTGTTTTGCATGTATATCTAGAGTGGCCGCACATCAAATGCTTACAACGCCGGCCTGTGAAACTGACTGTCGTGAGTTCCAACTTCACGAAGGGTTGGATTTCTATTTTTCGGCTTCAGAATCCTCTCTGCCTACCCATCACTAAAGGCATACCTGAGCCAGTTCAGGGAAGGTTATAAAGCTGGCAGAAAGAGAGAGATGGGCTCCGCCTTCCATCATGCCATGCCCTTGAGACGGTGAGCATGTGACAGTTCAAGGCCCCTGTGGCCGAACGCTAACTGAACTTTGACCGTTTAACCATTTTCAATTTCACACGTGAAACGAACAGAATGGCGGTGAACTCCAGAGCACTGGCGCAAAGAAAGGAAAAAGGCGAGCGCTGCCAGTGATGACAGGAACAGTGAGTGGCTGAAAGGAAGTGACGCAGAACAGGAAAGCAGGAAGAAGGGGAGTCCACAGAGACCGCCAGGCTGGGAGGTGCCATTCCCCTTGACCATCACCCATTGCAGCCATTCCCCTTGACCATCACCCATTGCGGCCATTCCCCTTGACCATCATCACCCATTGCAGCCATTCCCCTTGACCATCACCCATTGCGGCCATTCCCCTTGACCATCACCCATTGCAGCCATTCCCCTTGACCATCACCCATTGCAGCCATTCCCCTTGACCATCACCCATTGCAGCCATTCCCCTTGACCATCACCCATTGCAGCAGACCTGATTCGATTCCAGCATTTTCTGTGAACCCGGACTGTTCCTTTGTACCACCTCCTGCTTTCCTCCCGCCCACCACTTTGTCCGTGTGTCCACTGGCCAAGGCGCCCACCACTTTGTCCGTGTGTCCACTGGCCAAGGCGCCCACCACTTTGTCCGTGTGTCCACTGGCCAAGGCGCCCACCACTTTGTCCGTGTGTCCACTGGCCAAGGCGCCCACCACTTTGTCCGTGTGTCCACTGGCCAAGGCGCCCACCACTTTGTCCGTGTGTCCACTGGCCAAGGCGCCCACCACTTTGTCCGTGTTTCCACTGGCCAAGGCGCCCACCACTTTGTCCGTGCGTCCACTGGCCAAGGCGCCCACCACTTTGTCCGTGTGTCCACTGGCCAAGGCGCCCACCACTTGTCCGTGTTTCCACTGGCAAGGCGCCCACCACTTTGTCCGTGTGTCCACTGGCCAAGGCGCCCACCACTTTGTCCGTGTTTCCACTGGCCAAGGCGCCCACCACTTTGTCCGTGTGTCCACTGGCCAAGGCGCCCCACCACTTTGTCCGTGTGTCCACTGGCCAAGGCGCCCACCACTTTGTCCGTGTGTCCACTGGCCAGGCGCCCACCACTTTGTCCGTGCGTCCACTGGCCAAGGCGCCCACCACTTTGTCCGTGTGTCCACTGGCCAAGGTCGCCCACCACTTTGTCCGTGTTTCCACTGGCCAAGGCGCCCACCACTTTGTCCGTGTTTCCACTGGCCAAGGCGCCCACCACTTTGTCCGTGTGTCCACTGGCCAAGGCGCCCACCACTTTGTCCGTGTTTCCACTGGCCAAGGCGCCCACCACTTTGTCCGTGTGTCCACTGGCCAAGGGCGCCACCACTTTGTCCGTGTGTCCACTGGCCAAGGCGCCCACCACTTTGTCCGTGTTTCCACTGGCCAAGGCGCCCACCACTTTGTCCGTGTTTCCACTGGCCAAGGCGCCCACCACTTTGTCCGTGTTTCCACTGGCCAAGGCGCCCACCACTTTGTCCGTGTTTCCACTGGCCAAGGTGCCACCACTTGTCCGTGTGTCCACTGGCCAAGGCGCCAGAATTGAATCGGCTTTCCCGACAGAGTAGTTTTCTAGTTTACAGGGCTTTGCGTGGCGAATCAGCTCCAGGGATGTGTTGGGGGTTTGTGGCTGCATGAAATCTGAAAGGGTTAACAAAACAGGCGACTGTGGTTGATGGTTGGCGTTTCATCCGCCGTTCTTTTCAACAGTTCGGGAAACTGCCTCGTAATGAGTAGAGGTGTCTCCCAAAGGCGTGTGCTTGTCTCTAAGTCCACGTCACTAATGTTTGCTCATTTTCTCCTATCCTCTAACTAACAGTTCTGACCCAAATCATGACGTCATATGAAATCCAGCTTAAAGTGCTCTCGGAATGGCACAGACCTCTGCCAAGGTCAAACAGATCCTTTGATGCGCATCCAACTACAGATCCGTACCTACAAATGACACCTGCGAATAATGGGTTCTTTCTTAACCCACAATCCACCTTTCTACAAAGTTTTTTTTTTATGTCCACTTGTTTTCACGTACTCTTGCTGAACGGATCCACCCTTTAATCTGGATCTGTCCGAAGTTCCATGGATCCACACAAAAACGTGAAGGATTCATCCTTGCTCCACATTCTTTCATTTCAACGAGGTTCGTTGAAATCTGTTCGGTACTTGTTGCATAATGTTGCTGACAGATAGGTAAACAAGCAAACACAGACACAAACTGTGACTCTTTGGTCAAAATAACAAAGGTGTCACTTAAAAAAAAAAAAAAAGAAAGAAAGAAAACCCAAACAAACACAAACCCCTTCTGACGAACCGTTTACTCCTCAGCAACCCCAGAGAGACACTCAGGCCTACAGTCCAACAGAAGATTTCATTATTTTCGTTGTTTTTTTTTTTGTTTTTTTTACCTGAATGACGAAGGTCCAGGTTCAGATCACTAAAACATACTGGTGCCTTGATATTCACCGAGCCTAACAGCTCCGTAAGTCTGTCAAAGTCATCAATGCAAAGCTCACTGACCGCAAAGCAAAGTAGCAAAAGTTGACTGTAGTGTACACATAGACAAGAGACCTTGAATGTTTTTAACAGCAACCGTCTTCAGCTAGACGGAAAGACATCGACAATTCAATTCGATTATCAATCATCAACTTTTTGTCCATCGGAAATTTTTCTTCTGCTCCACATCATTTCACACAAGTACATAGGACATTACAAAAAGACATTTAAATTGTTACATAAAAGTCTGTGTTACATATATATTTGTATATACATCAACACTCACACACCCCTCCCCACCCCATACACACACACACACACACACACACACACACACACACACACACACACACACATTAAATTGAAGACAACAGCAACAACAACAACACACACACACACACACACACACACACACACACACACACACACACACACACACACATACACACACACACACGCATACACACATGAAATAAACATTAAATCCATAAGACATAGAACATTACATAGACTATAAAAATAATACATAAAAACACAAACTCATCCGCACCAATGCCCAAACACTAATACACACACACACATATGCGTACCCCCCCCCCCCAACCACAACACACACACACACACACACACACACACACACACACACACACACACATACACAATAAACAACAAACAAGGCAAACAAACTTTTGCTACCATCGTGAAGCACTAACAGGCACAGAACGCCGCAGCACTTATGCTAACGGTACCAAGTTACCCAGCGCACATGCAACAGAAATCACACTGAACCAGAAAGAAACTCTTTGGGGGCGTTTCCTGGGATGTTCTGCATGCCTCTGTGCTGGATGTGCTCGCGGTGAATGAGCAGCGCAAGTGACAGTAGTCTTGAGTTGTATGTTTTACTGCAGAATCAACGCTTCCTTCCTTCTTCATTATATTACCTGTTGTAAATAGTGCTGTGAAGGCGCCGAGAGACAAAGGTAGGAGAGAACAGAGGACAAAGGCTCTGGAACAATGCAGGTCAGGGTCTGCAGTTCCCCTCACCAGTCACGACGCTGATTCCGTTACAACAGACATGACGCTGATCCCGTTATACCAGACATGACCTGATTCCGTTACAACAGTCATGACGCTGTTTCCGTTACAACAGTCATGACGATGATTCTGTTACAACAGACATGACGGTGATTCCGTTACAACAGTCATGACGCTGATTCCGTTACAACAGACATGACCTGATTCCGTTACAACAGTCATGACGATGATTCTGTTACAACAGTCATGACGCTGATTCCGTTACAACAGACATGACGCTGATTCCGTTACAACAGACATGACGCTGATTCCGTTACAACATCAGACATGAGACACGCTGATTCCGTTACAACAGTCATGACCTGATTCCGTTACAACAATCATGACGCTGATTCCGTTACAACAGTCATGACACGGATTCCGTTACAACAGTCATGACGCTATTCCATTACAACAGTCATGACGCTAATTTCGTTACAACAGATCATGACGCTAATTCCGTTACAACAGACATGACCTGATTCCGTTACAACAGACATGACCTGATTCCGTTACAACAGTCATGACCTGATTCAGTTACAACAGTCATGACCTAATTCCGTTACACCAGTCATGACCTGATTCTGTTACACCAGTCATGACGCTGATTCCGTTACACCAGTCATGACGCTGATTTTCTGGTATCAACAGTCATGACCTGATTCCGTTACAACAGACATGACCTGATTCTAGAGTTCCCAGTTGACGCTTCCCTCTTGTCTAAACTCTCGCCTTCCCTCCCCTCCCCTCTCCTCTGTTCAAATTTGTCCCATCAGCCACCCTTGGCAAGCGGCACGCTAAAATTGGATCCCCCCCCCCCCCCCCCCCACCGCTCTTCAGATTTACCACAGCCCGCCACACTGAAGGAGGTCAGGAACTGTATCAGCCACACTGTGACAATGCACAGGGTGTAATCTGAAACTGGGCAAACGTAGGATGGTGATTTTTTTTTTTTTACCCGGAATGCTGGTGGTGTGGAATCCGAGGGAGGCCACTGTTGAAGGCAGCTCTTTCCTTTGTCATCTTTCCGACACTACTCTCTCCCTCTCACTAGCTAGACCTGAGAAAATACTGGAATATCAGGGAGGGGGGTGGGGAACACACACACAGCCTACAGGGACTTAGGAGATGAAAGAGAAAGGAGGACACAAAAACATGTCACGGCGTTCGGATTCCCAGTGAGCTGAAGCTTCTTTATCCTTTTTAAACTCTCAAGAAAAAGGAACAAACAAACAAACGACCCAAAATTTATGTTTGACTGAAGACAGCACAGCATCACTCTCAGTGCAAAATGAGAGCTGCTACAGACTGTTCTGCATCCTCAAATGTTATCAGTGGTTTACCAAATATTAGAAAATTTTCCACAAAAGAACTGTCTAAAACGTTTTTGAACAGTCTTCCAGGCAAAATCACATGTTTCAAAGACTCATTGCCGCAACGTTTTAATCCTGTCAACTAAAACATGAAAGTGGTGTGTGTCACGAAGGCCAATTGCAGGGTAGCTCTTATTTTCCCACCAATCCACAACTGCATGCTGGCTTTCTGCTTCAGAGTACATTGTTTTCTCTCGAGAAGTATGAAACAAGACTTTTCAATTGATACTAGTTGCAAGACAGGGACACCAATGTTTTATTTTCTACGCCAAAAACGTACTGTGCAGATGGTCAGAATGTACAATAATAATGCCAGAGCAAACAGCTGCGAGCCCAGGTGTCGTTTGCCAAGACTGGCATCACTCAGCTGGTTTCTGTTTCCACACAGTGAAAGACCTGGTACACGGTTTTACTGGCTTGTTGCTGATGGAGCTGATCGACTGAAATGATAAGACCATACTGAAGGCATATGTTGACATACAATACTTGTCATTTCCGCATCCCCTTTCCCGTCTGCAATCGTCCTTACCTTCTCTCTCTCTCTCTCTCTCTCTCTCTCTCTCTCTCTCTCTCTCTCTCTCTCTCTCCTGTCGTCTATTTCTATGTTCCCACAGTGGCATTACGTCTCAGGCGTTCATTCCAGCACGACGTCACCAAGAAATTCATGAAAAATCAGACTCAGTCATTGTTCATACATACCAAAGATAACGGCAGAAGTTGCAGAATTTGGCCTGAGTATAAAACGTTGAAGTCTGGACATTTGTACAAGTCAAACCAAAAGCATAATTTGGGTTGTGCATTGAAAGGTGAGTTCGCACGTGCTCTACCACTGCCTACACATTTCTGCCAGTTTCATCCCAATTTCATGTCTGTGTAGTAAAAACAAACACTGTGTGAGTAATCCGATCCTCTCTGTAGCATGGTCAAGCTTGCCAAGAATGCCACAAGGCAAAAGCTGATCAGGTTTACTGTTCCTCACACTGATCTGAAACCCCAAACACAGGCCTATGTCAAAGACCTCTGGCAAGAGGAATGGACCTTGCAGATGGATAACAAACTGTTTAAAATCCGTCCAAACCTCAACGAGTTTTCACCATGTTCCAGAGGCGGCCGTAAAGAAGAAGCAGTCTTGTGCCGCTTGCACACAGGCCACTCGTTTTATACCCATTCTTATCTTTTAAAAGGTGAAGAAGCTCCGTGGTGTATTTCACGTCATATTCCACTCACAGTGAAACATATTGTTTTAGATTGTTGGGACTTGCATGATGTGAGACATAAACACTTTACAGCAGAGTCCATGAAAACTCTGTTTAGAGATGTCCCACCTGACGTGATCTTTGGGTTTCTGAAAGAGATTAACATTTTTCATCTGATTTTACGGAAGACAGATTTTTAACGAAGTTTCTGGTGCCTTTTTAGAAGATGTATTTGAAAGAGATGTGTGAAAGTTTTTTGTTGTTTTTTTTGTTGTTGTTGTTGTTTTTTTGGATGACTTGTGAATTGATTTTACCGTGGTGACAGCCCTGATATGGCCCTTTGCGGTCGGCTGGGTTGTAAGCAACATTACCTTACCTTACCTTGTAACACGGTCTTAGGACTGCTTTTCGGGATGACTCTGAGCCTTGGCACTGACGACATGGCAAGGCTGAGATTCACTCT
>CM065734.1:6617221-6629721 GCA_033310375.1 Conus canariensis
CATCATCATCATGACGTATGACAGACAATGTACATAACATATTCAGAGAAAAACTCACTGGCGCATCCATCCTTACAACACTGCAATCATATAGAATGACAATGACCAAATGACAACAGACAAAAACACATGATCTAGCTGCAAGCTTCTAACAGCCTCGTTTTCATCCAACGCCTACCTTGCGCTGAAAAGATCAAAGCTAAGTGACAAGCTCGTTCATTTTCATTGTCCTGTTTGTTTGTGTCTTGCCTAAAGAAGACCTAAGAGGTCGAAACGCGTCGTGTTTTATCTTGTGATTCGTTTGTCCACGTTTCTCTTGGCGGTTCGCTAACATTTATCTAAGATTTGTTTAAAAACACATGAATAAGCATCTGGTAAAAAGCAATCATAAACCATACAAGCACACACTCAAAAATAGCAGAGTGCTGGAAATAAACCATGTCTGCTGCAACAGCAAATGATATGTACGTCGCAAAACACAACGAATGGCAGTTTACAACTATCTTATGTGCACCCCAAATATGAAAGGTTGAAAAGAAAAAAAAAGGATTGGACCGTTACAAGTGCCATGCAAATCAGACCATCACAAGAAGGGCGGAATTCCGTTTGATGCGATCTCTGTTTCATTTGTAAACTTACACTGCATCAGTCTACGCTGAAAAGGGGCACATTTCTGTTGAATGGAATTTATTCATTTAACGGGTATACAAATCAAATAAAAGGGCAAGGAATTCCAGAAAGATGCCGAGCAGTAAGTAAAGGAGGAGGAGTCAGGTAAGGTAAGGTAAGGTAAGTAAGGTAATGTTGCTTATAGCCCAGACGATCGCCATATCAGGACTGTCACCACGTTGAAGTCAACTCACAAGTCATTAACAACAACAACTCGACTCACAAGTCATTAACAACAACAACAACAACAACAACAACAACAACAACAACATTCACACACCTCTTTAAAATACACCTTCTAAAAACGCACCAGAAACTTTGTTAAGAAACTTTCTGCCGTAAAATCTTAGATCAGATGAAAAATGTGAATGTCTGCAAAGATCACGTCAGGTGGACTTTGTTAAGAAACTTTCTGCCGTAAAATCTTAGATCAGATGAAAAATGTAAATGTCTGCAAAGATCACGTCAGGTGGGACATCTCTGAACAAGGTTTTCATGGGTCTGCGGCAAAGTGTTTACGTCTCACACCGTGCACGTCAAGAGTCAAGAGTGGGAGTCACAAATGGTCACAACTACAGTGAGGGGGCGGCACAAAGATGGTTTCGTAGAAAGGGAGAGTAAGTAGAAAGGGGTCTGCAGACACCACCAGCCCGGAGGTGCCATTCCACTTGACAATCACCCATTGCAGCAGACCTGATTCGATTCCAGCATTTCCTGTGAACCCGGACTGTTCCTTTGCACCACCCCCAGCTTTCCTCCCGCCCACCACTTTGTCCGTGTGTCCACTGGCCAAGGCGCCCACCACTTTGTCCGTGTTTCCACTGGCCAAGGCGCCACAATTGAATCGGCTTTCCCGACAGAGTAGTTTTCTAGTATGCAGGGCTTTGCGTGGAGAATCAGTTCAGGGAATGTGTTGGGGTGCTGTCGCTGCGGAAGTCTGAAGGTGACAACAGCGACTGAGCTGTGGGGTTGATCATGACACTGTGTGTATGGGATCTGTCGTTCAACTGACACTGTAATGTATGTGATCTGTCGTTCAACTGACACTGTAATGTATGTGATCTGTCGTTCAACTGACACTGTAATGTATGTGATCTGTCGTTCAACTGACACGTAATGTATGTGATCTGTCGTTCAACTACACTGTAATGTATGTGATGTGTCGTTCAACTGACACTGTAATGTATGTGATCGGTCGTTCAACTAACACTGTAATGTATGTGATGTGTCGTTCAACTAACACTGTAATGTATGTGATGTGTCGTTCAACTACACTGTAATGTATGTGATTGTCGTCAACTAACACTGTTATGTAGTGATGTGTCGTTCAACTGACACTGTAATGTATGTGATCTGTCGTTCAACTAACACTGTATGTATGTGATTGTCGTTCAACTAACACTGTAATGTATGTGACCCTGTCGTTCAACTACACTGTAATGTATGTGATCTGTCGTTCAACTGACACTGTAATGTATGTGATCGGTCGTTCAACTACACTGTAATGTATGTGATTGTTGTTCAACTGACACTGTAATGTATGTGATCGTCGTTCAACTAACACTGTAATGTATGTGATCTGTTGTTCAACTAACACTGTAATGTATGTGATCTGTCGTTTAACTCACACTGTAATGTTGTGATCTGTCGTTCAATTAACACTGTAATGTATGTGATCTGTGTTCAACTGACACTGTAATGTATGTGATCTGTTTTCAACTGACACTGTAATGTATGTGATCGTCGTTCAACTACACAGTAATGTATGTGATCTGTCATTCAACTGACACTGTAATGTATGTGATCGGTCTTCAACTGACACTAGTAATGTATGTGATGTTCGTTCAACTGACACTGTAATGTATGTGATCGGTCATTCAACTGTATGTGATCTGTCGTTCAACTAACACTGTAATGTATGTGTCGGTCGTTCAACTGTATGTGATCTGTCGTTCAACTGACACTGTAATGTATGTGATGTGTCGTTCAACTGACACTGTAATGTATGTGATCTGTTGTTCAACTGACACTGTAATGTATGTGATCTGTCGTTCAACTGACACTGTAATGCATGTGATCTGTCGTTCAACTGACACTGTAATGTATGTGATCTGTCATTCAATTGACACTGTAATGTATGTGATCTGTTGTTCAACTGACACTGTAATGTATGTGATGTGTCGTTCAACTGACACTGTAATGTATGTGATGTGTCGTTCAACTGACACTGTAATGTATGTGATCTGTCGTTCAACTAACACTGTAATGTATGTGATCTGTCGTTCAACTGACACTGTAATGTATGTGATGTGTCGTTCAACTGACACTGTAATGTATGTGATTGGTCGTTCAACTGACACTGTAATGTATGTGATCTGTCGTTCAACTGACACTGTAATGTATGTGATCGGTCGTTCAATTGACACTGTAATGTATGTGATCTGTCGTTCAACTGACACTGTAATGTATGTGATCGGTCGTTCAACTGACACTGTAATGTATGTGATCTGTCGTTCAACTGACACTGTAATGTATGTGATCTGTCGTTCAACTGACACTGTAATGTATGTGATCTGTCGTTCAACTGACACTGTAATGTATGTGAACGGTCGTTCAACTGACACTGTAATGTATGTGATCTGTCGTTCAACTGACACTGTAATGCATGTGATCTGTCGTTCAACTGACACTGTAATGTATGTGATCTGTCGTTCAACTGACACTGTAATGTATGTGATGTGTCGTTCAACTGACACTGTAATGTATGTGATCTGTTGTTCAACTGACACTGTAATGTATGTGGTGTGTCGTTCAACTGACACTGTAATGTATGTGATCGGTCGTTCAACTAACACTGTAATGTATGTGATCGGTCGTTCAACTGTATGTGATCTGTCGTTCAACTAACACTGTAATGTATGTGATCTGTCGTTCAACTGACACTGTAATGTATGTGATCGGTCGTTCAACTGACACTGTAATGTGTGTGATCTGCTGTTCTGTTCAAAGAGGTTAGGGAAACTGCCTTACATTGAGTAGACATTCACTGAAGATGTGCCTGCCAAAGACGCATGACTGTTGGTAACTCCACGCTCATTTCACACGTTCTGTAAACAGCTAAAACCAGAAGCAATGACGTCACCTGACATCAAACTAGGAGTGCACCAGGGGAGCGCAGACCTCCGCCAACCTCGAACGGATCCTGGATCCGGCCTTTGATCCGGATCCGCACCATACATACGCATCAAAATGGACTGGTTTTGTCAATAATCCAAATCCCACCTTTTCACCAAGTTTCGTTCAAATCTTTGTAATCTTTCTAACAGGCAGACAAACAACAGGTATGAAGGGGGTGAAAACTCCTTTGTGGAGGTAACATGTGCGTTGCTAAAACTGAAATCAACAACAGGAACAAGACCCATCCTGACGACTTTTTACTCCCAAACAACTACGATCCAACAATCCACTGGAACACCATTTTCAATTTCAATTTTGAAACTGAACTGATACTGATGACCACTGGGCCTCAGATCATTACAATATGGGTGTGTTGATATGTTCAGGGTCTACATGCCATACAGGTCTGTCAGAGTCATCAATACAAAGTTCACAAACTGCGAAGCGAAATCATGGATGCTAACAATGGGATATGTGCACACACTAGATATTAAATGTTTTAAACAGTGGTAATCTAAAGAGAGGTGGGAAGACGCGAACAAGAAGTACTAAACAAGGGAGACAACTTTTGCTCCCATGGGTAAAAAAAAAACCCAATAAAAGGCACAGAACTCCACACCGATTATGCTGACGGTGGCCATTCACCCAACACACATGCAGACAAAGATCAAGCAAAACAATTTTTTTTTTTTTTTTTGGGGGGGGGGGGGGGGGGGGGGGGGGGGGGGATTTCCCTAGTTTGTTCTGTGTTCCCATGGTCTGTATATGTATGAGCCACGCAAGACGCTTTGTTTTGCCTGACGTTCCTTTAACTTTGTTTCACTGCGGAAGCAACTGCTCACTTCCTTCTTTGTCATTTGCTATTTGAAGCAGTGTGGTCAAGGCACCAAGAAGGAAACAAAGACGGACAAGGACAAAGAGACAGGGAACAACAGCGCGGCAAAGCTGCAGATTAGGATCCACAGTGGCGCGGACCGGCCGTGACGCTGATTCACTTACACCAGACATGATCTGATTCTGGGGTTCCTGGACGACACTTCTCCCTGCTCTAATCCTCTGCCTGTCTCCTCCCCCCTTCTGTCTCATTCGTCCCAGTCAGCCACTCGGCCCGTGTGTCGCAGGCGGCAAGTTGAACATTGGATTGTCCTCTTCCCACAGCTTGACCACAGCCCGCCGCGCAGAATGAGGTCAGGAATTGTATCAGCAGCACTGTGAAAGTGCCATGGATTGTCCTCTTCCCACAGCTTGACCACAGCCCGCCGCGCAGAATGAGGTCAGGAACTGTATCAGCCGCACTGTGACAATGCCATGTGCAGGGTGTGAACTGGAACTGGGCAGCAGAGGTAGGCGCAGGGTGATGAATTTTTTTTCTTTTTTTTTTTTAAATTCCGGAGGTCTAGTGGCAGCAGAGTAAGGAACCGTTGGAAGGCCAGTTCTTTCCTTGTTTTCTGGCACCTCTCTCTCCTGGCTAAACCTTGGAAAATACTGGAACGTCAGAAAATACTGGAACACCAGAAAATACTGGAACGTCAGAAAATACTGGAACACCAGAAAATACTGGAACGTCAGAAAATACTGGAACATCAGGAAATACTGGAACGTCAGAAAATACTGGAACACCAGAAAATACTGGAATCTCAGAAAATACTGGAACGTCAGAAAATACTGGAACACCAGAAAATACTAGGACATCAGAAAATACTGGGACATCAGAAAATACTGGAACATCAGAAAATACTGGAACATCAGAAAATACTGGAACATCAGAAAATACTGGGACATTAGAAAATACTGGAACATCAGAAAATACTGGGACATCAGAAAATACTGGGACATCAGAAAATACTGGGACATTAGAAAACACTGGAACATCAGAAAATACTGGAACATCAGAAAATACTGGAACATCAGAAAATACTGGGACATTAGAAAATACTGGAACATCAGAAAATACTGGAACATCAGAAAATACTGGGACATCAGAAAATACTGGGACATCAGAAAATACTGGGACATCAGAAAATACTGGGACATCAGAAAATACTGGGACATTAGAAAACACTGGAACATCAGAAAATACTGGAACATCAGAAAATACTGGGACATTAGAAAATACTGGAACATCAGAAAATACTGGAACATCAGAAAATACTGGGACATTAGAAAATACTGGAACATCAGAAATTACTGGGACATTAGAAAATACTGGAACATCAGAAAATACTGGAATATCGGAAAATACTGGGACATCAGAAAATACTGGGACATTAGAAAATACTGGAACATCAGAAAATACTGGAATATCGGAAAATACTGGAGCATCAGAAAATACTGGAATCTCAGAAAAAGATACTACTACAGGGATTTACGAGAAGAAAGAGAGAAGACCAACCAAAAAAGATCCTGCACTGTTTTGATTTCAGGCGGGTGAAACTTGTTAGGCGTTTCTTTAAAACTCTCAGCAAAAACAAAGAAACGAAACGATTTCAGCCTGACTGAATAAGCATTGCTCAAAAGGCAAAAGAACAGCTGCTGCCGTCTGTTCATTTAGGCATCCTCCAGTATTGTTAACGGTTCGCCATTGCTGATAACAATTTTCCGAGCAAGAACTGTCAAAACCTTTTTGAACGGTCTTCAAGACGAGCACATTTTGAAGTCTCATTGCTGCAGCTTTTTAATCCTGTGAAACGGACGTTCTCACAGAAGATGGGATTTTAGAGAAAGGAAGAAGTGACTAATTTCTTGGAATCATCACTCCAAAATCGTGTGCCCACAGTTCAGTTCCAACTCCCCGTTTCTCCGTGAAGTGCCAGACAGATTTATTCAGCGACAAACAGGACAGCGACACCAACATATCGTTTCCTAACGTCGGTAACGTACTGTACAGATTGTCAGAATAGACAATAACATCGCGGGAGCAAACGGGTGCGAAGCCCTGGTGTCGTTTGGTGTCTGTGGCAATTTGGAATCATTCGGCCGGTTTCTGTTGACACATAGAGAAAGGCTCACGGTTTCGCTGAATGATTGCTGATGGTACAGATCAGTGAAATGATGAATGTTGTACTGAAAACATCTCGACATAAAACCATCCTAATCTCTCCCTCCCCACTCTCCTTCTGCGCTCTCTCTCTCTCTCTCTCCTCTCTCTCTCTCTCTCTCTCTCTCTCTCTCTCTCTCCTCCTCCCCCCCCCCCTCTCTCTCTCTCTCCTTCACAAGGGGCTGTGGCCTGTCATGAATAAAACATGTTTCCATTTTTCCATTCTCTCTCTCTCCTCTCTCTCTCTCTCTCTCTCTCTCTCTCTCTCTCTCTTCTCTTCTCTCTCTCTCTCTCTCTCTCTCTCTCTCTCTCTCTCTCCCTCTCTCTCTCTCTCCTTCACAAGGGGCTGTAGCTTATCATGAATAAAACATTTTTCCATTTCTCTCTCTCTCTCTCTCTCTCTCTCTCTCTTCTGTCTCTCCCCCCCCCCCCCCCCCCCCCCCCATGCCTTTCCATAGGTATCACTCTCACGCTGTTCATGCTGGCTCCTCATGCACAGCCACGCCCGTCCTTGTGACGTGGCATCCCCAGCACCGGCAGACCACAGGGAGCACTCAGTATCAAATCGGAAAGGAGGCCACCCGCCGCAGAAAACACTGCTGCACGGTCACTTTGATGGTGTTCTGGACGCTTTTTCTCCGTGTGTGGAAGCGTGCGTCTGTGTGAGTGAGTGAGTCAGCGCGCGCGCGCGTGTGTGTGCGAGTGCGTGTGTGTGTGTGTGTGTGTGTGTGTGTGTGTGTGTGTGTGTGTGTGTGTGTGTGTGCGTGCGCGCGCACTGATTCTACATATAAACATAGGAGGCGAAGGGGCGGGGGTGGGAGAGGGTAGGAGCAATGGGGGAGTGGGAGATCGTAGCCTCCAGAATGAATCTTCTTTTGTGTTTCTGCTGTCTTTTTCCCTTTTCTCTGACAGTGAACTTGACCAAAGACCCGACTCCATAAAAAAAAACACACCCTGAAGTTTCGGTGCACCATGTTCCTAATGGACACAGAAATAGCCCTACCCCCCTTCCCCCCCCCCCCCCCCCCCCCCCCCCACCCACCGACATAAAAACCAACGTTCACAAAAGATCAATCTTCGCCCGATCGTGACCCACAATACCGTACGCTTTTCAGACCCACAATGCAACGAAGGTGAAGGACGGTTCACGCCGCATTGACAGTGGTTCCCAGAAAGGTGGGGGAGAGGTGGGGGGGGGGGGGTTGGGGCGGGTAAGAGTGGCGTGTTTATGCGATAGAGATAGGAACGTCAATAACAACAGTGTAAGACTCTCCTGTTCCGGGAACATGACCCTTAAGCCTATCCCTAACCGAACCTAATCCTAACACTAACCTTGACTGTAACATCATCCTGGTTGTATAAAACCTTGTTTAAAAAGAATAGAAAGAAAGACTGAAAGAAAGAAAAGAAAGAAAGAAAGAAAGAAAAGAAAAGAAAAGAAAAGAAAGAAAGAAAGAAAGAAAGAAAGAAAGAAAGAAAGAAAACAGAAAAAAAAAAAAAACTTCCATGATAAATTGTATTTCCGGTTTTTTACCCACTGGAGTTGTCTTCTCCTTTGTCCATCGATGCACAGGAAAGAGCGTCGCCTGTGTCCGGACTGGCCCCTCACTGGCCGTGGGCACTGAAGGAACGGGAAAAGACTGCAGGAACTCGCTCCACGTGTTCCTGGGTGTGGGGACCAATGGGGAGATGGGAACGTGCCTCTCTCTCTCTCTCTCTCTCTCTCTCTCTCTCCCTCTCTTTCTTTCTTTCTTTCTTTCTCTCTCTTTCTCTCTCTCTCTCTGTTTGTCTGTCTCTCTGTCTGTCTGTCTGTACCATCATTCGATCAACAACTTTGTCAGCAATACCAAAGTACAGTAAGCTGGAAACATGATCTATCTGTTGAAGAAAGCCACCAGTTCTTGTGACAAAACTTCTCTTTCTCCCTCCCTCCCCCCCCCCTCTCTCTCTCTCTCTCTCTCAGACAAGCGCTCACACACACACACACACACACACACACACACACACACACACACACACACACACACACACACACTCACTAACTCACTCATAACATATACATACACAGGAGCGCACGCACGCTTTCAAACGTATAGAGTAGAGGCAGACAGACAGACATAGACAGACAGACAACCAGAAGACTGACTGACCAACAGATAGACAGACAGCGACAGCGGACACAGAGAGAGAGAGACAGAGACAGTTTAGGACTGAAAAAGAACAATGATGTATTTGATACATTATTAAATGGGGAAACGTCCTGAGAGAGAGAGAGAGAGAGAGAGAGAGAGAGAAGAGAGCAGGACGAGAGAGAGAGGGGGGAGGGAGGGGGAAACAGACAGACAGAGACAGTTTAGCACCTAAAAGAACAAAGATGAAATGTGATACCTGTAATTTGGACGTCTCTAACGGGGGGGGGGGGGGGGGGGGGGGGGGGGGGGGGGGGGGGGGGGGGGGGGGGGGGGAGCGAGAAGGGGCGGGGGTGGAGCGGGATGGGGTTGGGACTGGGAGGTGGAAAAATTAAGATCAACAGTCAGCCACAGACAATGATAGATAAGTTTCATCAGTAAAGATTGATAAATCAAGATAAACAGTCAGCCAGAGACAATGATAGAGAAGTTTTATTAGGAAAGATCTCCACACAGAGAGAGGAAGAGACACAGCCGAGGGTGAGAGCAGGGAGGAAAAGAAGTGCGTGAAAGTGGATATTTCCTCAGAGAGAGAGAGAGAGAGAGAGAGAGAGAGAGAGAGAGAGAGAGGAGAGAGAGAGAGAGAGAGAGAGAGAGAGAGAGAGCTCAGAACTCAAAAAAAATCTTAATTCGATCAAGGTTTGAGATTTTCGGCAGAGCCTATTCTTCCGATCCGTCCTCAATTTATCATGAACTTGCACATTAATCAAATTCGATTTATTATTTTGAAGAGAGAGAGAGAGAGAGAGAGAGAGAGAGAGAGAGAGAGAGAGAGGTGACAGACAGACAGAGACAGACAGACAGACAGACTGGTCACATCCAATCAGTACTTATCCCCTAACAAAGACGAAGCAGGGAATTCTAAGCTGTGCTCTTTCTGCTCAATCGGAAAGTTAGACACAGGCCCACAGCGAAAACCCTGACTGTCTGGCTTGCAGGCTGAGCCTGATTTCTTTCCTTGCCATCAGACAGACAGATAGACAGTTTACTGAACACAGCGAGAACCCTGACTGGCTTGCAGGATGAACCAATTTCTGCCCTTGGCACCAGACAGACAGACAGTTTACTGAACACAGCGAGAACCCTGACTATCTGGCTTGCAGGATGAACCAATTTCTGCCCTTGGCACCAGACAGACAGACAGTTTACTGAACACAGCCAGGCCGTGAATGTGCTAGCTCACGTCTACATCGCCCCACCTTGGGTCCAGCACTTGGGACAGACAGACAGACAGACAGACAGACCAGAAGACCAGACGGAGAGACAGACAGACAGACAGACAGTCAGACAGACAGACAGACCAGAAGACCAGACGGACAGACAGACAGACAGACAGTCAGACAGACAGACCAGAAGACCAGACACAGTGAGAGAGAGAGACAGACAGACCATAAGACCAGACGGAGAGACAGAGAGACAGACAGACCTTCAGACGGACGGACAGACAGACCGACAGACAGAGGGAGAGAGAGCGAGCAGACAGACAGACAGAGGGAGAGAGGGAGGGAGGGAGGGAGGGAGAGTCCTGAAGGATGGGAAGAATGGCCAGAGGACGTCCACGGCGTTGGAGAAGGACTGTGGGATGAAAGTCAGGGGGGGAGGGGGGTGGTGGAGGAAGGGGGGGGGGTCTGAACGAATCCTTTCAGCTGCTGTGTTTAAAGAAAATACAGGATTGTCGACGACGGTGGGGGTGGAGGAGGGCTGAGGTGGTGGTAGAGTGAAACAACACTTCATCCACACCAGTTCTTGGTAGTGTGACATACAGAAGTCATGGTTTGCGGTTCATTCTGCCAGTCTTACCAGTTTGCACAGATCACCGATTGCAGTTCAGTCCGTTGATGCCCGTCCCCTCCACCCCCTCCGTCACCCCCCCCCCCCCCTGCTTCTCTCCCCTCCTTCCCACCCTCTCCCTCACTCACACCCTCACCCACCGTCAATTCATTCTACAACGGCTGAGTTGAATCAGCTTTCATTGAAAAACTTCATGTGTTTTTGGTAAAACGTCGTAAACACACAGAATTACACGTCGAAATATTTGCGATTATTGACATCCCGTGGACTTAAGATGTATTTCCACCGAAACGAAAATAAATATGAAATGAGGCTGGGAACAGTAAACAATAAACAACAAACAAGTAGGGTAACTCTTGCTCCCACAAGAAAACATAACTCCAAAGGAATGCTGCTTCCGACACCGAATCGCCTAGCAGACATGACAGCACAGAGCACACAGAACAAACAGCCAGTCTTGAATAAAAGTTAATTTATATTTGGTCATTTCTCCAGTTCTTGTTGCTGTGTAGATGTGTTCAGTACAGGGTATATGGGCAAGCTTGGAACATCCTTCTTGGGGGATGTTTCCTTGTTTGTTCTGTGTGCTCTGTGCTGTCGTGTCTGCTGGGCGATTCGGTGTCGTAAGCAGCATTCCTTTGGAGTTATGTTTTCTTGTGGAGCAAGAGTTACCCTACTTTGTTGTTTATTGTTTGCTGTTCCCTGCCTCATTTCACGTTTACTTTCGTTTCAATTAAATCGAGGTGATTTGTGTTAGTTTCTGTTTGGCTTTGAACTTGTCTGACTCTATTCAAGTTTTAAAAGGCTGTGCCAGTCGTGAATAAAAGTCAATTTATATTTGTTCTTTTCTCCAGTTCTTGTTGCTGTGTGGATGTGTTCGGTACAGGGTATATGGGCAAGCTTGGAATATCCTTCTTGGGGGATGTTTCCTTGTTTGTTCTGTGTGCTCTGTGTTGTCATGTCTGCTAGGCGATTCGGTGTCGTAAGCAGCATTCTTTGGGAGTTATTGAACAGTAAAAACCACCAACACCCAATAAGCATGTTTGCAAATTTTCGGTTTATTTATAAAGCCTTTATCAAGCATAAATAACCAAGGGCCCGCTAAATGACAGCCCGAAGCACAGCATTTATATCCTGAAACTGATTATTTCTCACTCACAATTTACCCGAATTCTCACTCACTTCTTTTGGAGTTATGTTTTCTTGTGGGAGCAAGAGTTACCCTACTTGTTTGTTGTTTACTGCTTACTGTTCCCTGCCTTATTTTATATTTACTTTCGTTATAATAAGAAGTTTGATGAAAGCTTTCATAAAAAGGTTTGATGAAAGCTTTCAAAAAAAGGCTCCTGTGTGCGTGTGCTGCAACGTGGACAAGGTTTTGCAGCAGAGACATTTGAGTAGATGTGTGAAGGGGTGAAACTCCTTCCGTCAGGCTTTGAAGGCTCTGAGTGACAAGGGTTTAGAGTGTGAGAGGAGACAGGATAAGTGGCAAGTCAGCAGCACAGGCATCACAAGGTCCTCGACTTGCACAGGTCCTAAGCTACAGTGAAGCAGATCAAAGCTATCCAGAATGTACTGACAGGGAACAGAAATCGGCCAGGACACGTAGGATACGGGGTTCAAACCTTAGGTAGCGA
>CM065734.1:6634721-6644721 GCA_033310375.1 Conus canariensis
GGTGATCATACCCCCACTGCCTCAAATCCCGCTCCCCCTCTCCACCTATCATCATTCCCCTACAGGCTGCACACCAGAAATGAATGCGCCAAGGCCTTGCTTTAAGTAGTCGAGTATTTATAGACTGGCGTGATTAGATTGTGTTGAGAATTTGCATTGTGTCTGAACATAGATTCTCCTCGTTTTCTTTCGTATGGCCATCAAGGTGCAAGTCAGGTGGTTCCAAGCAGATGAATTAAAGTCACAGGAATGGGACTGTTTGAGGGAAACCAACTAGAGCAAAGACAGGGTCATGGGCGAGTACAAATTTGACGTTAGCTAAAGGGAAGGTCTGTACTTGAAGATTGTATGTGATGTCATCGGTGTAAATCCCCCCAAAACAAGGAAATAATCAGTGGGGTGTTGGTCTTTTGATCAATTGTCAGTTTAACATGAAATGCTGGCTCCAAAGTATGGCCGGCCACAAAACGCTGACATGGACGATCTCGTGACCTAGCGCATCACAATCCTAATTGTGGCGTGTGGCCACAACGTAGCCTGCCACCTCACTCACGGCATCCCTGCGGGCGGTCAGGGATTACGAGGCTATGATCGTTCTGTGTTGGCCCGGAGACGGTGGAATAATTCACAGACACTCCCCGTTTATCCCGTGCCATCATACCGTCTGCTCTGGGACAGATAAATATCGGGGCGAGCTGTCGGAACTGGTCGTGAATATTCATCAGGACATGGAGGCCGGCGGGCCCGCATAGTGAGACACTCTGTTCACTGAATGGTGCCATCACAGTGGGCAGATTCCCTGCACCGTGTCATAGAGCAGAGTGTTTTCAATGAACCCACGCCGGAGAGATTCTCGCTGGCAGATCGCGAGTGTCATTCCTCCTACCAAAACGACGATCGTCCCGTTTCTGTCCTTGACGAACCCCGAGTCGTCAGCCCAAATATCGTATCCACCCACTGGGAAATGTACACTGCTATGTGACTGAACGGAGAGGCCAATTATTGTGTTTATACTGAATTAGTGATTGATGGCCCGTTTGACTGGACGCACGCACATGCACGCGCACATAACTGTCGCATTGGCGCACACCATGTCAGCCAGGCCTGTTTCCTGGACTTCATGCGTGCGTCAGGCGACTGCTAAGTCTTCTTTATGACCCCGTCTCCTTACCTATTTCCTTAAGTATTAATTCAGTTATTCATTAATTAAAGTTAGTAATAGCCACTGTGCGTTGAGATCTCATGGAGACATGGTGTAAGTCCACGTCCCTACACAGTGACTCCTCTTGAAGACAGGGAAACTGAAGCTTTCTGTTAGAAATCAATGCCGGCGTCCAGCATGAAAACGGCACCTGGCAACTGTGGCTGACGTGGTTCGTCCCATCCTCTCTGGAGCTGAACGGATGTGCTGGTAAACATATATCATTCCAGACCAGATGTTCAAATGGGTCTGGCTTCCTCTTCGTGCCGGCCCACGTCAATACAGCCTTCGCCCCCCCCCCCCCCCCCCCCCCCCACCACACACACACCCACTCATCCTGGCATACGTCAGCGCAGAACCAGGAAGAGACATGCCGGCGGCAGTAACAACAACAGCAACATCAACAACAAACCATCTTCCACGTTCGTAATCCATATATGTAAACATTTCCTAACGGCACGTGACCTTTTTATTTTCATCCGCCAACATCTTCGACAGTATCGACTACGACCTTTCCACATGTGGGCGGAAGCCGCTATAGCGCTGATAGGTAACTCTGTGGCTGGCTGCTGTCTGAATCGATCTGATCTGAACCGATGAACCATGACCTCACACACACGCACCTGCATCGATGCATGGGAAACCCGGCTTTCCGAGCGAACTGCGCACACACCAGAATGAAATACGGCGCACAGGCAAAGGAGTCTCCACCATGCGTACACTACTATTCAATATACCGTGCTTTTTTTCATTGGCATGAACATCGTTAGGAGAGCTGCGATAGCAAGGAAGTAACGACCTGAGAATGATGACAGTCAAGAGTCTGCGGACATCGATGCTGGTGTTCTCCGCTCCCCTTGGCCCTTACTCCCATTCTGTTGCCGTCGACCTCCTTCGATCTTGGCTGTTCGAGTGCTTACTGTCGCTGTTCCTTCTGTTCTACAGTCTGGCCGTCGGCATGTCTTCAATGGCGAACTGCAAACTGGACTGGCTGCTCCGACACATTTTTATAGGCCAGTGTGGTCAACGGTTGTGTTGAAGGTAGTCTATGACATTTTACTGACGTCGAAATCAGGTTTTTACATCTAGTTGCAAAGTGAGACGACTGCAGGCGGAAATCTAAACAAATCTTACATAAATGTTGGCGAACCGCCAAAAAAATAAAGTGGACAAACGAATCACAAGACAAAACACGACGCATTTCGACCTCTTAGGTCTTCTTCAGGCAAGATACAAAACAGTTAGGACAACGAAAGTGAACGAGCAATCACTTATCTTCAATCACTTCAGCGCAAGATAGACGTAGATTCATCACTTGCCGAAAGCGGTTCTTATGACGGCCAAACATTTGTTTTCACTGAAAGCAATTATTCTTAATGGTTTTGTCCCAGGCCTGACCAGCGCAGTGGAATAGTGTGTGCACGTCAGGAATCTGTTAAGCCTTGTCCAAGAGACCCTCCTCTCCAATCTTTACACTTCAGATATTCATTGGTTGGCCACCGTGATGTCATGGCTCAGCCGATACGGTGTAGCGTACATGGACTAGCCCGCAAGCCGGGACACCTCCTCGATGAAACTGAGCTCACGCGGATCGTGCCTCTTCTAAACAGGATCTCCGTGAATGGTGAAGCGAAAACGGTGGCCCCTGACAAATTGTTCACCCCTGACTCTCAGATCGCCATTCCTCTCAGCTGAACCATCTTCATGGCTGGCGTGTGAAACTGGCAGTTGTGTGCCCGTGGTTCTGACATCTCCTCTCCTGTCCACTGAATCATCTTATGACAGGTGAACGGAAATGTGGACATTGACCAGTGCTTGTCTACAACTCTCAGAGTCTCTACACAAAGAGAATACAGAAGAAGGGAGAAGAGAGAGAGAGAGAGGGGGGGGGGGAGAGAGTAACAGAAATACACAAAGGCAGACAGACAAATGAAAAGGAAGGGCGAGAGGGAAAAAAAAGGAGAGGAAGAGAATTGGAGAGAGAGAGGGGGAAAGAAGAAAAGCGAGGAGCAGAGAGCGAGAAGAGAATGAGAGAGAGACAGAGAGACAGAGAGAAACAGAGAGAGAGAGAGAGAGAGAGAGAGAGAGTTTTGGAGGGAAGGAGAAAGGGAGAGAGATTCACACACACACACACACACACAACACCACACACACACACACACACACACACCACGCACGCACGCACACGCACACACACGCGCGCACACACACACACACACACACACACGCACACACACACACACACACACGCACGCACGCACGCACACGCACACACACGCACGCACACACACACACACACACACACACACACACACACACACACACACAACACACACACACACACCAAACACACACACACACACACAAACACACACACACACAACCAGCAGAGACTATCCTACGAGTCAGATCCCGACAGCTACTGACTGTAAAGCTCACGTGCCACCTCCACGATGCCGCAGAGAGCGTATGACGACGATATCAAAACCAGACTCCCTAATTATCCCACCTCGCCAGATGACTGCCATTTCATTCGTTCTAAAATACAAGCGCGTTCACCAAAAAGGCAAACAAAATCTATGGAAATCATTCCAGGTAATCAGAGAACCGCCACTGAGGAGGAAGAAGAACAAGAAATAGGGAGAAAGAAGAAGAAGAAGAAGAAGAAGAAGAAGAAGAAGAGAAGAAAAGAAAGAAGAAGAAGAAGAAGAGTTTTGTTTTGTTTTTTTAAAGGCAAACAACAGAAAAAAGTGAAGATCACGTTTCCTAAAAAAAAAAGACACAGCCCCAGATTTCCTCCAACTCAACAACAGAGTAAACACAGCTTCACATACAAAGAGATCACGATTCCAGAAGGTGATGACGACTTTCAACGTCAGACACAGCAGCAGCAGCAGCAGCAGGAGGAATGACAGACAACAGACCGACAACAATCGTTTGGAAAAACCAGACTGGCTTTAAATCTGCGTGAAATCAATGATACTGAGTTGTGATTGAAACTGGACTACATCCTACTCTCTTCTCTCTCTCTCTCTCCTCTCTCTCTCTCTCTCTCTCTCTCTCCTCCTCTCCTCATCCTGCTCCTCCTCTCTCTCTCCTCTCTCTCTCTCTCTCTCTCTCTTGTGAAATATGCTTACCGCAAACCTATATATTGAATGTCTATGAGTCCTACTACATGTTTTAACAATATGGTATGTTGTGTATTTTTTTGCCTTCCCCTTGTCACCCCCCCTCCAGATATTATTGCATCGTATATACATAATGTAGCTTAGCAGAGAAGATTGGAAGAATAGGTTTTCATCCCTTGCTTGAATACTTTTTTCTTACTTTTTTCTGAGATTCCTCTCTCTCTCTCTCTCTCTCTCTTCTCTCTCTCTCTCTCTCTCTCTCTCTCTCTCTCTCTCTCTCTCTCTCTCTTTTTCTCTCTCACGCGCGCGCGCGCATCTCAGTCTCATTTCATTCGTTCACCCATTTCCCTTACACTATCGCGCGCGCACACACACACACACACACACACACACACACACACACACACACACACACATACACACATGCACGCACGTGCGCGCATGCGAGCACACACACACAACACACACATACAGACATGCACGCACGTGCGCGCATGCGAGCACACACACACACACACACACACACACACACACACACACGTACGCACGCACGAACGCACGCACACACACATACTCTCACTCTCTCTTCTCCTCTCTCTCTCTCTCTCTCTCTCTTTCAAATGCAGAGACAGACAGACAGACAGACAGACAGAGAGACAAAAGCACAGTTCACCATTGCCAGTAGTAGTTCTTTAATGAAAGCTTTATTCTGAAAGCAACGAGCTGGTCTGTAAGCCAGGCCTGTGCAAACTGTCTGGCTTTGGCACGGAGGATTCGGAGAAGTGCGGACGTCTGTCCCATCTTCTGTATCCAGGGCGATTGACGCCGGATTCGGCTGTGTTTGTATCACGTGGTACTCCACTGATTAAGAGTCCGCAGCGCTCTGTCATATTTGTACAACCAAAGAAGAAAGGAAGGAGGGAAGGACAGAACTAGGGCGAGAGCGAGCCAGCGAGCCAGCGAAAGACAGAGAGGTGGGAAGGATGAATAGAGGGAAGAGGGAGGGGAGACAGAGAAGAGGGGGGGGGGGGGGGAGACAGACAGACAGAGAGAGAGAACACGTGCAACTTGAGAATCTGGACACATCTAATTTGTTCGGTAACAAAGATCAAGTGTCGAGTTTCGACCTCTATTCTCTCAGTACAAACAGAAGCCCAGACCCTGGTAAACACGAAGAACCCACACAGTCTCCCGTGAAAGATGAGTTGGGGACTGAGATACAGAGGAGGACTGCAAACAAAAGCGATGCCAAGACTAAGAAACTCACCTCCGCACCACACCCCATGGGAGGCTATAGAGAGAGAGAGAGAGAGAGAGAGAGAGAGAGAGAGAGAGAGAGAGAGCGTCAGATAGGCAGACAGACAAAATGAATCACAAGCCCGGGAACGCGCACGCACGCGCGCGCGCGTGCGCGCGCACACACACACACACACACACAACACACACACACACACACACACACACACACAGAGGCATGTAGGCAGGCAGGCAGACAGACAAACAGACAGACAAGAGAGAGACAGAGACAGAGAGAGAGAGAGAGAGAGAGAGAGAGAGAGAGAGAGAGAGACTCGAAAAAACCGGACACATCCATTTAACATTTAACAAAGACCACGTATCGAATTTTGACCCGTGTTCTTTTTTTCTTTTTTTTAAATACTTTTTTTTATTTCTTTCCTCATTCTCTCTTCCATTCCACAGTTCCTTCTTTCTCTCTTCTCCATTCTTTCATCAACATGATCTTTCTCTTTGCTGTACATTTCCAGATGCAAATTATCACATATTTTTTGTTGTTAATCATATTTGTACATGTCTGACAATATTGTAGTAAATAATCCGTGAAACTTATTAGTAACGAGTTATCTTTTTTTCGGTTTGAATGGATTTGAGTGAGAGTTCAATGTATGCCGAGGAAAGGTTGTTTTTCTTTTTGTTGGATATACACACATACACAAACAAACAAAAATCACTATGCACAATCCTCTGAGTTCTTACAAACTACAAGCACATAAAGGCAAACAAACACACCCGCTCACTCCACTCACATCCCCTCCCGTCCCTACCCACCCACACCCCCACTTTCTCTCTTCTTATGAATTAATAATACTTAAACAATATGCATAATTATACAATTTATAATAATGAAGTCATGTTTTCTCCGTGTGGTACTATGCGATAGCTGTTGTATATAACGCATAACATAATTATGTTCACTGTAATGATCCTTCAAAATATAGATTTAAACAGACTTAAGCATTTCCCAGCTGAGTGTGCACACCAGCACCGAAATCCCGTCCATCGGTGTCTTTATATTTCTTTAACAATCAAAAGAAAGTTAATTATATGTTCTTCAGCCCGCTACCAATATGACACCGCTACACACAGCCGTGACCCGCCGACCAACCAACAAGCCAACCTACCAGCTAAGTTGCCGATCGGCCTACGGGTCCCAGCCGCGGTATCGCCATGCCAGACAAGCAGCGGGCCACAGCTACAACCACACTCAATGATATTTGAATACCTTATGAAATTACCCACACATCCTGAACATATCCTGTCATGCACGTATTAAATCCAGGTATCTTATGATTTTGATTATCAATTTTCAAATAATACTTCATAATTGATCCAATTAGTGTTAAATTTTAGCAGATTCAATTGTACAGTTGCTATGTATTTTTCAAGATTATATCTTCTCTTTAGTATTTTTAGAAATACTGTTATTGAAGGCTTACATTTGTTTATTTTACAGCTAAAAATGTAGTGTTTGGCTATCAAATTATAAGATCGAATGTAGTATCAGTTGTGGAATTGTCATCTGCTCCAAATATTATTGTGTTTTCAGTCAGAGACAGATTATTCGCTATTAAACACTTTCCTTTTATTAATTCTTGCAATGATTTCCAAAAATCATTGACGCGTATGCATCTCCAGAACATATGTTCAATGCTGTCTTTTTTCCTCTTCACAGAAACTACAGTTATAACTTTCCACTATTCCCATTTCTTTCAGAGCTACATTAGTTGCAATTATTCGATGCACTATTCTCATTTGCATCCATTTTAGCTTAATATCCTTAATTTGATGAATTTTTCTAAAGCATTTCTTCCAAGGTATCTGTCTATTCAGCTTCTCCGTCCATTTTGCACAACAGTTTGGTTCCCAGTTATCTTTTACTATAATTCTGTAATAAGTTTTGGAACCTTTATCTACAGAATATATTATCTTTAGTGCTGTGTTGACTTCTGCTTCAATGTTATCTTTTATCTCATTCTCAAATCCTTGTTCTCTGGTGTATCGTTTAATGGATAATATACATCCACCATAAGATAGGAAATCTATTTCAATGTTATACTTTGTTCTGAATTCCTCATGGGATAGTGAAATGACCCGTGTTCTTTCTGCACAAAACAGAACAGAAGACCTTCACAAACGCTGCTAACACTGTCTCCGTTGCCAGGTGAACTCACGCCAACAGAACAGAAGACCTTCACAAACGCTGGTAACACTGTCTCCGTTGCCAGGTGAACTCATGCCTACAGAACAGAAGACCTTCACAAACGCTGCTAACACTGTGTCCGTTGCCAGGTGAACTCACGCCAACAGAACAGAAGACCTTCACAAACGCTGCTAACACTGTCTCCGTTGCCAGGTGAACTCATGTCTTCAGCCGGAGGCACGGAACAGAGCAGAGTAGTAGGCTCGTTGGCTGAAGTGACGCTGCGGCTTTGGAGCTCACGTCCAAAGGACATCCTCGGAACGGTCAAAGCCTTCTTCGATCGTGCCAGAGAGAATCTTGAAAGATTGAAAAGGGTTTAGGAGTGGAATTTAGACTACGGCTATCAAATGCACATGGAAAAGAGCAGATGAGTATAAAACTGATTGAGAGAGAGAGTAGAAGTGGAGACATTAGACTTTTACGTTTTGAAAAAAAAATGGGTAAAAAAGAAAAGATGAAGAATTTGAGAGGGCTGAGGGCTGAAGGTTAGAGGAAGAAGGTTCTTGGAACTGCTAAAAATAAAGAGTGAGAGGGAGATATATAAAAACCCCAGAAGCTATTTCCAAAGTGGAGGACAGTGGGGGGTAAGTGTTGTCGGGGGTAATGGAATAAATAAAATCCTCAGGACAGTTTCAAAGTTGGAGAAAGAAAGCGGGGCTGAAAGTGAGGAGAGAAATAAAGTCCCCCAGGGCTGTGTGCACAAACAGGGGAGAGAAGGATTAAAGAGGAAGAGGGTGAGTTAAGGTTCTCGGAGCTATCATGATGATAGAGAAAGGAAGGAGGGAAGCGGTTGCAAAAGTGGTGGAGACAAGAGATATGGATCCTTTAAGGAAGAAAGAAATGAGGTTCTTGAAGTTATCAACAACAACAACAAAAGATGGAGAATGGACAGAGGGATGGAAAGGAATGTGGGGTGGGCGGGGGGGGGGGGGTGTTAAAGGTGAGGGAGGTAAAATAAGGTCCTCGGAGTGGTCGAAAGGTGGACAGAAAAAAGAAAATCAGAAGTGAAGGAGAGTGTAACGAGGTGCTCGGTACTGTCTTAAGAAGTGGAAGACAGACTGCAGTCAGGGAGAGAGAAATGAAGTCCGGTGGGCTATTTGAAAAAAGGCGGAGAGATGAATAAACACTGGGGGCCGGAATAGCTCAGTTGGTAGAGCGCTGGACTCGTGATCCTGGGGTTGCGGGTTCGAATTTCGGTACAGGAGGATTTTTCCCTCGGAGTTAACATTGTTTCTGACTCCATTCCCATACAGTCCTTCGAATGAGACTATAAACCGAGGTTCCGTGTGTGAACGCACGCACATCTTGCACACACGTCAAATCCCATCACCAACTTTCGGAAGAGAAGGCCAGTTTGACCGTTGGTATGGATGACACGTTACACATAGCATGCACCTTCCCCGAAGATGGAGTATGGCTGCCTTAATGGCCGGATAAAAAAAAAAACGGTCATGCACACAAAACTCCACTGCCTGTCTATACAGGCAGTGTCCGCAGGAGTATCAGCCTGCGTACGCAGAAAGAAAGAAAGAATGAATGAATGAATGAACACACGACAGACAGTGGAATAAGGTTCTTGCTATAAACACTAAGGAAAAAAAAAACCAGAGGGGGAAGGCTAGAAAAAAAAATGAAGGGAAGAAAGGTATAAGGTCCTTCGAGCTTTTTTTTTCTGATGGAAGTACATGCCAGACATGGTCAAATAAGCTCCATGGAGCTGTCAGGAAAAAAGAAGGGGGGGGGGGGGGAGAGAGTGCAGGGTGAGGGAGGGCAGTAAAAGCTAAGGGAGGTAACTAAGGTCTTTCTAGCCATGAGGGGAATGAGCAAGGGAAGGGGGTTCCAAAGTGTTGTAAAGAAAAAAATGCTCTTATAGCTGTCAAAAAGGAGGGAAGATGGAGGGGGAAGGAAGGGGAGGAAGGTGGCTAAAAGTCTTTTCATTAAAAAAAGAAAGGTAAATACGAGAGGGCATAGAAGAAGGTTCTTGGAACTATCCAAAGAGAGACAGACAGACAGACAGACTGACAGACACACGCAGACAAAAAGACAGAGAGACAAAGACAGAGAAGAAGCAGACAGAGACAGAGACAGAGACAGAGAGAGAGAGAGAGAGAAACATGCACACAGAGAGAGAGGTTTTTCAGTTAATGGCTATGGAGAAGGGAACTATGGGCG
>CM065734.1:6647221-6652221 GCA_033310375.1 Conus canariensis
TTAATCGAAAGTTTCTTTTTAGTCACTCTCTATATCGTGATCATACTTTTTCCGTCTTTGCAACGATCTTTTTCTTTTTGTTAAAGAAACCTTAGAGTGTTTCTGACCTTTCAAAACGCTTTCCAAATGTCAATGGCCGATCATCTTACAGTCTGCAGTATTACTCGGGCATTACATTTGTTCCGTCGAATTATACAGGAATGGGGGGAATGCAAAGTATCAAGTGACAGAACAAAAGACTGCTGGCTTCTTTTTGTTCTTCTGCTGCGCTTTGAGGAAAAGAAAAACCAATAATAGTGTGGCGTTAGTTTTGTTTTGTTTCTCTCCGCATGGTAATCTTCCAAAGACGCGGATTTTAACAGCACTAGACTGTTTTCAAGGAGCCACAGGGAAAATAAAAGGAGGAAAAGGGGGTTTAGAGGCGTTTTTTATTTTTTATTTTATTTTTTTGTTTTTTTTTTTGTTTTTTTTGTTTTATCAGCAGAGTCACTGCAGCTGACAGTGGATTTGGAGCGTAAAAATTCCGACGACTCTTCTTACTAATCACAAGATGTTACTGTTT
Organism: Conus canariensis; assembly: GCA_033310375.1. Taxonomy (NCBI): domain Eukaryota; kingdom Metazoa; phylum Mollusca; class Gastropoda; order Neogastropoda; family Conidae; genus Conus; species Conus canariensis. The sequence continues at coordinate 6,647,784 of CM065734.1, forward strand.
TTCGATGCATGGGGAATAATAACATAATGGGTGAACATAATTAGAAAAGAAAAGATGTTCCTTTTTACCTCTCTAGCTTTAAGACAACATCCGCACAGACCTGATGTAATTTTTTTTTTTTTTTAGCTCTGGAAGAGATAAGCATTGTTCATCTGCAGGGTGCACACAGCAGTTGTCTGACGATGGCGTCTTTTGCCGGTGGGCCCTGCAGTCATGAAACAGGGGCTGGTACACCCATGGGAACGCTCCCGTGGAGGTTCTGTCGTGTCCCTGGATGTGCCATGACATAATGGCATCTGTCAGGGAGTAACCATGTCCCCTGACGTCTTCGTGGAATGCCCTGTGCGTGCCTGCACCCCTATGTGAACACAGCGCAGGCTTCCAAGGGTGGTGCAGGATTGCTTCCAGCTGGTTTGTTCAGCAGTTGAGGACAGTACTTCTCTGAGTCCCACCTGCACTTTCGGGTGTATTTTTTTTAAAGATTTTAAAACCAATTGAAATGTGGTTTTAGAACATCTGTTGAAATAAGTTGTGGGGACGGGATTTTTTTTTTTTTTTTTTTTTTGTAAATGTTTATGTAGAGAGTGACTGTGACGAAGTAACAGCCCTGATATTGCCCTTTGCGGTCGGCTGGGCTATAAACAACGTGAATTAGACTGAATAATGTTTGTATCGAATATGAATAGGATTTGAAAGCGAGAAAGAAGCTGAAACAGAAACAACTTCTTTCTATTCCATTCCATCGCAGTTATTTTGAACTATTGACAGATATGTCGGACTACATATTTCGCCGGATTCTGTGAACTTTCTTGTGATTGGTAGAAGGAGCCGTCGGCATTCCTCTGCTGTTCCGCCCTACACAATGGCCTTGCTGGGTAAGACGGTCACGGAACGCACTGAACAGACAAGAGCGCGTTCTGATTGGCGCACCAAGGACGTCATGTGACCGCTGTCATCTCAACGCTCTCAACCCCTGCAGGTTTAGCTTTGGCAAAGGCAACCACGCTGGGGCACACGCCGATGAAGAAAAGGAGCTAGAAGAAGAAATGACCGTGTTACAACGGGCTTTGTACTGCCATCGTAGAGAACAGGTCAGGAGTTTCGTGCTTTTAATGAACGTCTTTAGGAATGGGAAACTCCTGTTTTCGTTCACACACACACACACACACACACACACACACACACACACACACACAGAGCGATTCTTTCACTTAGCCTTCTCGTTCTAAAGATGTGACTGATTCTGTCATTTTCGATATTTAGATTTTCTCTTTGATTTTCTATTCGTCCATGCTCTTGACGTTTCTTTTTCTTTTTCTTACTGCTTCTTAATTCTGTGTTCTTTCTTCTCTTCATGCTTTGGGATTCATTTTCTCCCGTTGTTTTAAATAAGGAAAAAATAGTCAAAAAGTCGTGTCTCTTTTTCTTAGCCCTTCCCAGCCCCCTCTTCACAACAAACCCCAGAAGGACCCCCCCCCCCCACCCCCCACCCCCCCCCCCCCCCCCCCCCTGGGGAAACTGTAGTTTATCTCCTGTGTTTTCTCAGTCATTTGTCAATCAATAGCAGGGAAACTCTAGTTTTCTGTCAATCAATAGCTGGGAAACTCTTAGTTTTCCGTCAATCAATAGCAGGGAAACTGTAGTTTTCTGTCAATCAATAGCAGGGACACTGTAGTTTATCTCCTGTGTTTCTCGTTAGCTGTCAATCAATAGCTGGGAAACTGTAGCTTTCTGTCAATCAATAGCAGGGAAACTGTAGTTTTCTGTCAATCAATAGCAGGAACACTGTAGTTTATCTCCTGTTTCTCAGTCATCTGTCAATCATCTGTCAATCAATAGCAGGGACACTGTAGTTTATCTCCTGTTTCTCAGTCATCTGTCAATCAACAGCAGGGACACTGTAGTTTATCTCCTGTTTTCTCAGTCATCTGTCAATCAATAGCAGGGACACTGTAGTTTATCTCCTGTCTTTCTGTCAGCTGTCAATCAATAGCAGGGACACTGTAGTTTATCTCCTGTGTTTCTCAGTCATCTGTCAATCAATAGCAGGGACACTGTAGTTTATCTCCTGTGTTTCTGTCATCTGTCAATCAATAGCAGGGACACTGTAGTTTATCTCCTGTGTTTCTGTCATCTGTCAATCAATAGCAGGGACACTGTAGTTTATCTCCTGTGTTTCTCGCTCATCTGTCAATCAATAGCAGTGGCCGCTGTGCGTGCATGCGTGTTTGTTTTGTACGGTCGTGTGTGTGTGTGTAAAACAAACGTGTGTGCGAGAGCCGTCATGCGTGTTCTTGTGTGTGTGTGTGTGTGTGTGTGTGTGTGGTGTGTGTGTGTGTGTGTGTGTGTGTGTGCCCTCCATGCGTGTGTAAACGCGTGTGTGTAAACGCGAATGCGCGCGCGTGCGCGTGAGCGTGCCTACTTGCGTGCGTGCGTGTAGAGTGTGGAGGAGCAAAGACAGGAATCGATGGATTACATTTTGTTTCATTTTGTTGACAACTCATCACGGGCTCTGTCTTCCCCCTCCCCCCCCCCCTCCCCCCAACCTCCCCCCCCCCCCCCCCCCCCCCCCCCCCCCCCCTTCTTTCGCCCAGTGGAACAAGCAGTAAATCGGCTTTGGTGCATGACGATCAGCCAATGGTCCTCCTTTGAAGGCGCGCATAAAAATCCGTATTGCTGAAGAAGAATCTTTTTTGGCCTGCAATATATTTCACATCTTGGTTGAAGATCACACAAAACGATGCACGTTCATGCGAAATCACGCACTAAAATCGAAGCATGCGCTTTACTGATGCAAGCAGGGAAAGCAGAACTCATTGAAAAACGTGCTGGGTATCTGTTCTGCTATGACGAGGCTTGAACAGATGGGGGCCGGAATAGCTCAGTTGGTAGAGCGCCGGACTCGTGATCTTGGGGTTGCGGGTTCGAATTTCGGTACAGGGGGATTTTCCCTCGGAGTTAACATTGGTTCTGACTCCATTTCCCATACAGTCCTTCGAATGAGACTATAAACCGAGGTTCCGTGTATGAACGCACGCACAACATCTTGCACACACGTCAAATCCCATCACCAGCTTTCGGAAGAGAAGGCCACTTCGGCCGTTGGTATGGATGACAGGTTACACATTGCATGCACCTTCCCCGAAGATGGAGTATGGCTGCCTTAATGGCGGGATGAAAAACGGTCATACACACAAAACTCCACTGCCTGTCTATACAGGCAGTGTCCGCAGGAGTATCAGCCTGCGTACGCAGAAAGAAAGAAAGAAAGAAAGAGTGCGTGATTTCACATGAACGTGCATGCTGCACTTGACCATACAAATGATTGTATCATCATTATCCTAGGTGTAAAAATGGATAGAAAGAAAGTCGCTGGAAAATAACCCTACGCACTCAGGCAGGCTGGCTGGTCGGCTCATTTATTTTCACTCATCGTCCAAACTGATGATTTCGAGTTGAATTTAGAATATTATTGCAAAGACAGGAGATCAACAACTACCGATCGAAGAAACAAACAATTAAAAACCAAAACAAACAAAACACAAAATAGAAAGAGGAGGCGGAGGGAGGGATGGGGGGGGGGGGGGGGGGGGGAGGGGGGGAGCGGGGTGGGAGTTGATAAGTGGAGTCTGGGTGGTGAGAAAAGATAACAAGAAAGGACCACGTGGACAATGTAAAACTCCATCAACCAGTTTTAAAACAGAACAATCTGAAGTTTAAAAAAAAAAAAGATTTTCCCCCAAATCACTTCACATCCGAAACGGTCAACACCTTTTCAAAGACTCCAATAGGAAGAACAAGCTGTACATGACCACAGGAAGTTAAAATGTGTTCAGCTGTCAGTTTTGCATCACATAAACAAATGATTTCTGGCAATGTTTGGTATCTGGAGAATTTCAATATAATCTGAACGTTGAAGTTTTGATAACGCTACTAGACCTCGGACATTTCATAAAAAGAAAAAGCATTTATTTGTTTCAGAGTAACCAAAAACAAAAACAAAAAACGAAAGAAATTGACGACATGTCTTTTTCTGTGATATTCTGCTGGTTTTAATTCGCCATAATATACAAAGCAGTTTAACTACATTTGAGTTTTTTTTTGTCCCCTCATTTGCAAGACCATCTGAGTATTAATTTTAAAAAAAAAAATAATAATCCTACAATGCGAAGAAATCCAAGAAAAGTTAACGCTCGTTCGCTTTGTTTTCTGTATATCTGAATGCACTGGAGAACACGCCATATTTCAAAAATAATCTCAGACTCATGGAATACGGAAGAAATGTTTTGCTAAACGGATACAGAATCCCCACAAAGTAAAACTTTTAATGTTTTCCTGTCAAGATGAAAGACACGATACATCAGAAATAACATGTGACTGGAAGAAACACACATCTGGTGTGTAAGGGGGGGCTCGAACGTGCGATCTCCTGTTTTGA
>CM065734.1:6654721-6662221 GCA_033310375.1 Conus canariensis
CACTGACAGTCTGTAAAATCACCTACACTGACAGTCTGTGCCAACACTGCACCAATGCAAGCGCATTAACGACATACAGTAGATCCTTGAGGGAGAAAAAGAGAAGAAAGTATCTGTGAACAACTCCACGGAGCCTTTGCTAGCTGGCTGGTTGGCTGGCTGGTTGGCTGGCTGGTTGGCTGGTTCACTAACGTATTGTCTGTGGATCCACTGTGATTGTTTTCAACTCTAAACTCATTTGAATTATCACTGCATACGCAACAAATCAGTAATTATAGGCCTAAATTGAAAATCTTACCGCATTTTCAGCCGGTAATGATTATCAAAACAAAATATTATTCTATAGCTAGCAGATCAATGAACGGTTATCAACAGAAAATATTACGATACGTCAGCAGATCAGTGACTGTCAACAGTAAATAATATTACTAGTCGGCAGGTCAATATCATCACTGAATAAGCAATCAACTTAATTTCCGAACTCAGCCAAGCGAAACGAAAAGCAGACAGATAAGAAAGGAAAGTCTGATGTGGCGGGGTAGGGGGTGGGCTGGATGGGTATCGAACAATGAAGTATGGGTGAGGTCACATACGTAATGTTCTCATCCCCAGCTGATGCATTTGTACCATAGTGTTCAAGTACTTTGGCTGTTCGGATGATCCTGGAGTCTTTTATCCAGGGTACAACAACAACAACAGCAACAACAACAACAACAACAACAACCAACTGGACAGCGTCAAAGATGATGGGCCACTTCTAAAATAGAACATTTGAAATACAAATATTTCTTTTTTTAAATAATGAACATCCAAAACCAGCAAACCACAATTTAAACATATTCTGAACGTTAAACTTTTGATAATCCTGTCGGTACCTGACGCATGTAACGGAAAGCCTTCATTTGTTTCAGGCAGAACAAAAGCTGACAAGTTCTATGATACTGTAGCTTTCCATTCGCGATAACATACAAGGCCGTTCCACTTCGAAAGAAATATTGCTTTTTCCCTGTTTCACAACATCATGTTAGTAACAAAGAATCCTGCAATGCGAAGACATCCAAGAAAACATTCCTTCTTTTCAAGTTGACAGGTTATGTATTTCACTATAAAAAAAAAAAAAAAAAAATATGACTAAATCCATGAAATTTTGATAAAAGAGAAGCGAAACAGATTTAGGGTTTCTACAAAACAATTGTTTAGGCACACAGGCTCCGACGTAAGCCATGACACACAAGAGGTACAATGAACTGGGAGAACACTGGTGCGTAGCGCGGGTTTAGACCAACACTCCCGTGTTCTGGTGCCGCGCCACGTGACACACCCCTGCGCCACCCATCATCCCAGCATCATGTGGGTTACGGCTCTGCCGACCGCAGTAGTCAGCCATCTCAGGCTGCATGTCACGTGCAACGCTCTGGGACAGACTGCCGCCCGAAAACAGGCGATGCCTGCGGCTGCGGCCGATGACCGTGCCAAAGGGCAACCAACCTCTGACTGCGGGAACATGAAGTCTTTGGGAATTCATGGGTCTGAGGGCAGGTGAGGCAATGCCGGGGTGCGATTCATAGTCCAGTGCTTACATCAATAAGCAGTGTACACAAATGATGTCATACGCTGGTTCTCAACGAGCGGCTCGCACAGTTATTATCCCAGTTCTATACTATTATAGATCCGGAAAGGAAGTCACAGCTAAGGGACGTCACTCTATCAACAAAACTTTGCCGCTCCTTCTCCAAGTGCTTCAGCTATTACTGCTTCTGATGCTCCTTCCGCAGTTCCCACAGAATACTAAAGATGATATCACGATCTCAGTCTGTCCTCGCCAGTAACGATAAAACAGCTGCCAGGTGTTCTAAAACTTTATGGTGGAAGCGGTTTTCACATTGAACGGCCCACACTTCCCACACAGTAAAGCGACACGCGTTAAATGTTAACGAAGCTTGTGTGTTGACGGAAGGGAGAGCGGTGGGTTGAATCAGGAATAACAACAAGGAAACGGATCGAACATATTTGTTTTTAGCTTTCTCTCTCTCTCTCTCCTCTCTCTCTCTCTCTCTCTCTCTCCTCTCTCTCTCTCTCTTCTCTCTCTCTCTTCTCTCTCTCTCAAACATCGGAACACACGCTCACACACAGATACACAGACACACACACAGCTCTCTCTCTCTCTCTCTCTCTCTCTCTCTCTCTCTCAAACATCGGAACACTCGCTCATACACAGACACCTCTCTCTCTCTCTCTCTCTCTCTCTCTCTCTCTCTCTCTCTCTCTCTCTCTCTCTCAAACATCGGAACACTCGCTCACACACAGACACACACACCACTCTCTCTCTCTCTCTCTCTCTCTCTCTCTCTCTCTCTCTCTCTCTCAAACATCGGAACACTCGCTCATACACAGACACCTCTCTCTCTCTCTCTCTCTCTCTCTCTCTCTCTCTCTCTCTCTCTCTCTCTCAAACATCGGAACACTCGCTCACACACACACACACACACACACACCACACACACACACACACACACACACACACACACACATACACACACACACCTCTCTCTCTCTCTCTGTAGTCCCCCACTCTCCCCCCCCCCCCCCCCACACATACACACACACAGACAGTTCAACACAGGAGCGAGGACGGTGTCGGTGTATGTTGTAGCAGGCCCGGCAGCGTTGGGCTGTGGTTTTTACGGCACTTTGGATGAAACATTCACGGCAGGCCCGGCAGCGTTGGGCTGTGGTTTTTACGACACTTTGGATGAAACATTCACGAGGGACCGCCATTAAATGGACTGTGTAAGATGATATCTGATGGTGGGCCTCACACGCTCCTAGCAGTAGTCTGCGTCGTAGGGCACGACCTGTTTGGTCTGATCTGGCCAACACTCGCTGATCATGGCATTGATCACTGGCTGTGGGCGGTCATCAATGTGTCTTCCACAGGGGTAGAACGGAAATGTTCACAGCACCGATAGCAGCTCACACCACCTTCTTTTTTTGTTTGTTTTGTTTTGTTTTGTTCTGTTCTGTTTTGTTTTGCTAGCGTCCTTTGTTAAGCCACCAAAGCGTCCTTTGTCGAGAGACTAAAACATCCTTTGTTGAATACAGTAACTTTAGGTCAGCAAAGAAAGTAGTCCCTTGTTAATCAAAATGATGCGTCCTTTGTCTAAACTATTAGTCTTTGTCAAGCGAGTAAAGGGTCTTTTGTTGAACAGCTAAAGCGACCTTTGGCGATCGAACGAGTAAAGCGTCGTTTTCTCCGTCAACTAAAGCGTCTTTTTTTTTTATTCAAGAGTGAGTAAAACATCCCTTGTTCAAATAAGCCATCCTTGGTCGAGCAGATAAGCGTTCTTTATCAAGTGAAATGGCCGCTATCGAGCTTATCATGCGTCTTTCGCTTAGCAAGTAAAGCGTACTTTGTCGAACGAGTAAAGCGTACTTTGTCGAACGAGTAAAGCGTACTTTGCCGAGCGAGTAAAGCGTACTTTGTCGAACGAGTAAAGCGTACTTTGCCGAGCGAGTAAAGCGTACTTTGCCGAGCGAGTAAAGCGTACTTTGTCGAGCGAGTAAAGTAAAGCGTACTTTGTCGAGCGGGTAAAGCGTACTCTGTCGAGCGAGTAAAGCGTACTCTGTCGAGCGAGTAAAGCGTACTCTGTCGAGCGGGTAAAGCGTACTCTGTCGAGCGAGTAAAGCGTACTCTGTCGAGCGGGTAAAGCGTACTTTGTCGAGCGAGTAAAGCGTACTTTGCCGAGCGAGTAAAGTGTACTTTGTCGAGCGAGTAAAGTGTACTTTGTCGAGCGAGTAAAGTGTACTTTGTCGAGCGAGTAAAGTGTACTTTGTCGAGCGAGTAAAGCGTCCTTTCTCCAAATAGCAGAGCGCCATCTGTCCGGCAAGTGAACTCTCTTTGTCGTCAAAGGAAAGCGTCCTTTGTCAAGCAGCAGAGGAGTTCATTGTTAAACTAGGAAAGCGTCCTTTGTCAAGCAGCAGAGGAGTTCACTGTTAAACTAGGAAAGCCTCCTTTGTCAAGCAATAGAGGAGTTCACTGTTGAACTAGCAAAGCGTCCTTTGTCAAGCAGCAGAAGAGTTCATTGTTGAAGCAGTAAAGCGTCCTGGGTCAACTGGCGAAGTGTCCTTTTGTCGAGGGAGTGGCGCGTCCTTTGTAAACGAGGTACAGTGTCTTTTGTGGCGCAGCTGAGACGTCACGTGCCTACAAATAAACCGTCGTTGTCGAGCAAGCAACCTGTCCTTTGTCGAACGAGTGAAACGTCCTTTTGTATCGCGAATTGAGCCTTCTTTGTCGAGTGAGCAAAACGTCGTTGGTCGAGCAAGTAAAGCGTGAGAGAAAAGCTCTTTTGCACAGCAAGCAATGTGTTGTTTGTCGACCGAGTGAGGAGTCCTTTGTCGTATTAGAGTGTCCTTTGTCAAGTAAGGTGTCTTCTCCAGAGAATTAAAGACTCTCTTTTTTTCACACGTTTTTCAACGCTTCCTTTTTTGACCAAATGAAGCGTCCTCTTTCGGGTGAATGAATACTCCTCTTTGCCCAGTGAGTGAGAATGAGTTATTTGTGTGCGTGGCGCGAATGATACCTGGGTACTCCATACTGTTAATACATCCTTGTCTGCATGCACACACACACACACACACACACACACTCTCTCTCTCTCTCTCCTCTCTCTCTCTCTCTCAAACACACACACACACACACACACACACACACACACACACACACACACACACACACACACACACTCACATACACACACACCACTGTAACTTAAAATTCCACATTATCGACATTGTCAGAAATCGATTCTTCACTCAGAAAAAAAAGAGCGATAACAAATCAGATATTTTCATCTAAAAGTGATAAAATCAGATTACGTGAACAAACATATTCCCGTCCTCAGAAGGAAATCCCAACCTGGACATCGTAAATCCCACAACAGAAGTGACAAGCCAAGTAAGTGGTCTGCTGTCAGGTATATCCCAGCACTCACTGAAAGTTTAACACAACGAAATTACAAGACACTCTTCATGCCCGGGATTGCTTCCCTCTATCACGGCAGAACTGGAAAGATCCAGAGAGAGCGAGGCACAGGCAACGAGTTCACCACACTCTCCCTTTCTGTTCTGTGTCCAGTGGCGGTTTTCAGGTTGTCCAGGACCCAGACTCGCCACAACATCCATACATCACAGAGTCTGCTTCTACATTTCTTTTTTTTTTTTTTTTTTAACTGGCCTTCCCCCCCCCCCCTTTTTTTTTTTTCCTTTACATTCCCCCCCCCCCCCCCCCCCCAGAGGAACATGCTTTATTCAGCTAACAGGAGAAATACATATGCGCATAAAGAGGACAGTGCGCAGAGATTTTCACACATACATTAAACTGATAATACATAAATATTTCTAGCTATTGTGAAAAATAGAACCAAAAAAACACAAACAGGTATGAATACAAACTTAGGCACATTAAACACAAGCATATTCCAGTAATTTCCACGAATATGGAATTTAACATAGCTGATAATATCAATGGTATGAACAGAAAAACAATAGTACCCATACATTGCTTTGATACATCATTTCATCATTTCAATTAATTTCAGGAGTTTACATTTTTACAAGGTTCCCCCCCCCCTCCCTCCCTCCCCCCCCCCCCCCCCCCCCCCCCCCCCTTATACTCAAACTTCACTCTAAGTCTCATTCTCTCTTTAATCCCACTCCCCCTTCATATGCACACCCTTCTCTGTCTTCCTACAGTGTTTATGGATGTCTGACTATTTCTTGCCGGTTGTTACCTAGTATCTAGGAAACATTATGGAACAAAAAAAAACAAAAAAAAAATGGCGGTTTTCAGGTTGTCCAGGACCCAGACTCGCCACAACATCCATACATCACAGAGTCTGCTTCTACATTTCACTTCACATCAATCTTTCTGAGCTGCATAATGCGCCAACGCGGTGACAGCCCCTAACACGGCCCTTTGCGGTCGGCTGGGCTATAAGTCACATGATCTCTTTCTCTGACCGGCACAAACAGCAGGATGGTATTGCTGTCTGGGTGACTTTGCAGTATTCTGGGGTGTACTGTCTTGGTGACTTTGCAGTATTCTGGTGTGTACTGTCTTGGTGACTTTGCAGTATTCTGGTGTGTACTGGTGACTTTGCAGTATTCTGGTGTCTACTGTCTTGGTGACTTTGCAGTATTCTGGTGTGTACTGGTGACTTTGCAGTATTCTGGTGTGTACTGTCCTGGTGACTTTGCAGTATTCTGGTGTGTACTGTCTTGGTGACTTTGCAGTATTCTGGTGTGTACTGTCTTGGTGACTTTGCAGTATTCTGGTGTCTACTGTCTTGGTGACTTTGCAGTATTCTGGTGTGTACTGTCTTGGTGACTTTGCAGTATTCTGGTGTGTACTGTCTTGGTGACTTTGCAGTATTCGGGTGTGCACTGTCTTGGTGACGTTGCAGTATTCGGGTGTGTACTGTCTGGGTGACTTTGCAGTATTCTGGTGTGTACTGTCCTGGTGACTTTGCAGTTTTCTGGTGTGTACTGTCTTGTTGACTTTGCAGTATTCTGGTGTGTAGTCTTAGTGACTTTGCAGTATTCTGGTGTGTAGTCTTAGTGACTTTGCAGTATTCTGGTGTGTACTGTCTTGGTGACTTTGCAGTATTTTGGTGTGTACTGTCCTGGTGACTTTGCAGTATTCTGGTGTGTACTGTCCCGGTGACTTTGCAGTATTCTGGTGTGTACTGTCTTGGTGACTTTGCAGTATTCGGGTGTGTACTGTCTTAGTGACTTTGCAGTATTCTGGTCTGTACTGTCCTGGTGACTTTGCAGTATTCGGGTGTGTACTTGCGACTTTGCAGTATTCGGGTGTGTACTGTCTTAGTGACTTTGCAGTATTCGGGTGTGTACTGTCCTGATGACTTTGCAGTATTCGGGTGTGTACTGGTGACTTTGCAGTATTCTGGTGTGTATGTGTCTTCGTGACTTTGCAGTATTCTGGTGTGTACTGTCTTGGTGACTTTGCAGTATTCAGGTGTGTACGTGTCTTGGTGACTTTGCAGTATTCGGGTGTGTACTGTCTTGGTGACTTTGCAGTATTCAGGTGTGTACGTGTCTTGGTGACTTTGCAGTATTCGGGTGTGTACTGTCTTGGTGACTTTACAGTACTGTGGTATGTCAGACGGGGATTGGAGGTCATGAGTACCCTGCTTATCTCCAAATCTCACAGTGCATGCCGGTACACGCCAGACAGTCATGTAATACCCCACCCCCACCCCCACCCCCACTCCTCCTCGACACGGAATAAGGGATCTGTAAAATGAGTATCTGATCTCCTGTGCAAGTATATATATATATACAAAACTGGCTGTGTTGAAGCACTAGTATGTCTGCCTCAATGTCAGCCCGGAGATCTGGAAACTCACACACCATGCCATCCTCCAAACTTCACTCATGAGGCACTAGCTGAATTTAAACCCATGGTACCTGACTCTTTGAGTC
>CM065734.1:6667221-6669721 GCA_033310375.1 Conus canariensis
ATGGTTCATTCCCAGATCATCACCTGACAATGGTGCGCCATGGTTCATTCCCAGACCATCATCTGACAATGGTGCGCCATGGTTCATTCCCAGACCATCATCTGACAATGGTGCGCCATGGTTCATTCCCAGATCGTCATCTGACAATTGTGCACCATGCTTCATTCCCAGACCATCACCTGACAATGGTGCACCATGGTTCATTCCCAGACCCTCACCTGACAATGGTGCCCTACAGTTCTTTTCCAGTCTGTCACCTGATGGGTGTGCCGCACGTTTTTCACCCTCACGCTATCAGCCATCAATCCTCTGAGAACGGTACCACGTGACTCATTCCAACACTGCCAGGCACTGTCATCCGATAGCCTTTGCCGCTCGGTTCACTGACAGGGCATGACGCGGAATACCACAGTCCATCCACTAGGAAATTCGTGTTCAACGATATCCAATTGTCCATTTTTCAATCGATCCGCCGCCCTTGTTACCGGCCGAACGACGTATGACAAACGGCCAGGGACATCAGAAAGGGAGGAAGAAGTGGGGGGGGGGGGGGGGGGGAGGAAGCGATGTGGATGGGTGGTGGTGACGGTGAGAGACAGACAGAAGTGTGTGTGTGTGTGTGGGGGGGGGGGGGGTGGAGGTAGCTGAGAGGACAGCCTGCGCCGTGTTAAGCTGTGGCAAGCAGAGGTATACTGGCAGTACAACAAAAGCGCGCAGACGTTAGACCGATTTGATTAAGATGACAAGAGGCTAGAGGTGAGCAAGTGGGTTAGAAATGGAGAGAGAGAGAGAGAGAGAGAGAGAGAGAGAGAGAGCGATGGTGAAAGAAAGACAGACAGACAGAGGGACGACAAATAAACTAACAGAGTGAGGAAGAAAGATAAAAGAGTCGGACAGAAACACATGGAAAGAGACAGAAACACCCGTATAGTGACATGATCGATCTCTCTCTCCTCTCTCTCTCTCTCTCCTCTCTCTCTCCTTCTCTCTCTCTCTCATAAACACATACAGAGACATAATCTTCTCCTCTCTTCTCTCTCTCTCTCTCTCTCTCTCTCTCTCTCATAAACACATATAGAGACATAATCTATTCTCTCTCTCTCTCTCTCTCCTCTCTCTCTCATCATAAAACTCTATTCTCTCTCTCTCATAAACACATAATTCTCTCTCTCTCATAAACACATATAGACACATAATCTCTCTCTCTCTCTCTCTCCTCTCTCTCTCTCTCTCTCTCTCTCTCTCTCTCTCTGACAGGCTTCCCTTGTTTTGGCTGCCGATTTCATAAAGAGGACAAGAACTCTACAGCTGATCGGCCAAACTGTGACCCGTTCGCCAGTGAAGGACTCCTCACCACTTGAAATGTGTCCTCATGCACTGTGTGGAGAGAAATGTCACAGTGAAGGGACTCCTCACCACTTGAAATGTGTCCTCATAGCACTGTGTGGAGAGAAATGTCACAGTGGAGGGACTCCTCACCACTTGAAATGTGTCCTCATAGCACTGTGTGGAGAGAAATGTCACAGTGGAGGGACTCCTCACCACTTGAAATGTGTCCTCATAGCACTGTGTGGAGAGAAATGTCACAACGGAAGGTCAAGGACGCCAGCCAAACGGTGGTTGTGCTTCCACTGACGCCAGCGCCTCAGTACAGACTGACACCAACACAACTACGCCTCAGAGAAACAGCGGTGTATGGCGGAACTGTTCTTTGCCAGCAGTCAGAGGCGGGGAAAGCGCCTTGCAGCACAGGAATTTTGCGATTCCCAAGGGAAAGGTTAGCTGTTCAACCTCCCGTTCCACTTTCTCTCTCTCTCTCTCTCTCTCTCTCTCCAAACTAGGGATTCCTTGTTATATGTTGTGAGGGCCGCTCCACCCCACCTCCACCCCTCCCTCCCCAGCAAAAGAAGGGGAACTGAAGGCGTTCTTTACGACAACAGAAACGTGCCCAAGATTTCTAGACGTAAGCCTACAAACGTTACCGAGCCTCGATCGTGCTAGGACTGGTGATAAACGCGTGTTGGCCAGACTTCGTACCGCAGAAGGATATTGTTTACAGGGCACACAAGAACTACTACGGTGGTGTTCAGAGCGTACGCTGTAAGCACGACAGCAGTGTTTCTGGCAGTAGTACTTATAGCGTGTTTCACCTTCCTTGAAATTATGAAGTGATTGCCAAGGACTGCCTACACTTCAAACCTCTACGAAATGTGCTGTCGTGCCAGCTATTGTTACGAATTGTACTGTGTTGCATTGAATCCATATTGTGCCTGCTGTATTGTGTTGTGTCCTATCGTGGCCGAACAGCTCTCATGGTAGAAACGTCGGACTCGTGATCTTGTTGATGCTAGGTTTGCGGGTTCGATTCTCGACAGGGGCGTTTTGGCACTGGGGGATTTTCCCTAGCCGTTCACATTAGTTCTGACTCCACTTCTCAAAAAGTCCTCCAGATGAGATATAAACTGACGTTCCGTGTATAGACGCATGCTTAACATCTTGC
>CM065734.1:6674721-6677221 GCA_033310375.1 Conus canariensis
TTCTTCTTCCTTCCTTTCCTTCCTTCTTTCTTCTTTCTTCTTTCTTCTTTTCTTTCCTTCTCCTTCTTCTTCCTTCTTTCTTCTTTCTTTTCTTCTTCTTCTTCCTCTTCCCTTCCTTTCTTCCTTTCTTTTCTTTCTTCTTTCTTTCTTTCTTCTTCCTTCCTTTCCTTCCTTTCTTTCTTTTCCTTCCTTTCTTTCTTCCTTCCTTCTTCCTTCCTTCCTTTCTTCCTTCCTTCTTTCTTCTTCCTTCTTCTCCTTCCTTCCTTCCTTCTTCTTCTTTCTTTCCCTTTCTTTCTTCTTCCTTCTTTCTCCTTCTTTCTTCTCTTCCTTTCTTCCTTCCTTCCTTCCTTCCTTCTTCTTCCTTTCTTCCTTCTTTCTTCTTCCTCCTTCCTTTCTTCTCTTCTTTCTTCTTCCTTTCTTCCTTCTTCTTTCTTCCTTCCTTTCTTCCTTCTTTCTTTCTTCTTCCTTCTTTCTCTTCTTCCTTCTTCTTCTTCCTCTTCCTTCCTTTCTTCCTTCCTTCTCTTCTCTTCCTTCCTTCCTTTCTTCCTTTCTTTCTTTCCTTCTTTCTTTCTTTCTTCTTCCTTTTCTTCTCTTCCTTCTTCCTTTCTTCTCTTCCTTTCTTCTTTCTTCCTTCCTTCTTCTTCTTCCTTTCTTTCTTTCTTTTCCTTTCTTTCTTTCTTTCTTCTTCTTTCTCCTTCTTCCTTCCTTCCTTTCTTCTTCTTTCCTTTCTTCCTTTCTTCCTTTCCTTTCTTCCTTCCTTTCTTCTCTTTCTTTCTTTCTTCTTCCTTTCTTCCTTCCTTTCTTCTTCTTCTCCTTCTCTTTCTTCCTTCTTCTTTCCTTCTTCATTTCTTTCTTTAGTCAGAACTTTCCTAGGCACCAATAGCAAAATTCTAAATCGTTCGGTGCTCTCTCTCTCTCTCTCCTCTCTTCTCCTCCCTCTCTCTCTCTCTCCTGTGCGTGTGCGTATTTGCGTCATGCATGCTTGTGTGTGCTAGTGAGTGAAGGCACCAGCGTGCGTGGGGCGTGCGTGCGCGCGTGCGCGCGTGCATGTGTTTCGATCTCAACACACACACACACACACACACACACACACACACACACACATACACACATACAAACAAACAAACACACGCGCGCGCGCGCGCACGCATGCAAGCTTCCATTGAACAGAATCTAATATTTCGTTTTCTTAATTAAGAAGTAAAACACAACACCAAACGTTCACGTAAAAATCCACCGACAGTCAAAACAGCGCTGTGCCAATCAGTGTCACCGTCTCAATGTAGTTTATCGACTGTGAAATGTTTACCCCATAGCGCAAAGGTTTCCAACCGATTTCACCGCTAGATTCAGAAATCTCTTAAATTAGCGCGGAGTGTTTCTAGCTTGTGATTTGTTCACATTTTCGTTGTACGGCAAATCCGGTTAGGAAAAAAAACAGTTTCGTGTCCGCTAAATGAAATACCGAAAAGACAGAAGCGATATGACTAGGATGTACACAAAATTAAAGTCTGACCTTTAAGAAATGAAAATAATATTCAAACGGCTTCGCTATACAAAGGGTGCAATTAATGAATAATTGAGGATAACGTTTAAGTCATCTGTTTTGAAAAAATAAGGCTTGTTTAAAGAAGTAGTCTGCGTGGTCACAATTCATTTAAAAAGATAGGATATTAAATTTGAGTGGCCTAATCCGAAGGTTAATATGGATGACTCTAACAAACTACAACACATCTTTTGGACATGTGAGCAGGTCTTAGAGAGAGAGAGAGAGAGGGGGGGGGGGAGGGGGAGGGGAGAGAGAGAGAGAGAGAGAGAGAGAGAGAGAGAGAGAGAGAGCCGTCAAGGAATCGGTAAACAAAAAATATCATTTAATTCACTAACAGAAAATATTGTTGTAATTGGGTTAGTGACCATTTCAGAGCAAGTCGTACATTTAAATGGACTCTGCTGCTGGCAACACTCTGTGTGTGTGTGTGTGTGTGTGTGTGTGTTGGTGTGTGTGGTGTGTGTGGTGGTGGTGGTGGTGGTGTGTGTGTGTGTGTGTGTGTGTGTGTGTGTGTGTGTGTGTGTGTGTGTCTTCCACAAGACAATTCTATTCCAAAATCGCTGCAAAACTGCTGTATTTTAAACAGAGAATATTTTTCGTTTCTCGACTTACAAGCATCTTCATTATCATATTCATCCACCAGTTTGTTCTAAAAGATTTTTTTTTAATGAAAGTCGGCTTCTTGTCTCAGCTATTGTTCAACTTCTAGTGCCTTGAACCACGGGGTAACGCTCTTGCACTAAATTCCGTGACAACAGCTTTGTGAAGGGAACTGGGAAGATGTGGTGTTTGGTAGGAAGCACGGAAGGGAAGAATGCGGGGACAGCAAAGCTGCGGTCAAAGCGATGACCAGTCAAAGGATTACTGCCGGACTCGTGATCCTGGGGTTGCGGGTTCGAATTTCGGTACAGGGGGATTTTTCCCTCGGAGTTAACATTGGTTCGACTCCGT
>CM065734.1:6682221-6689721 GCA_033310375.1 Conus canariensis
ACAAAACTCAAGAAGATGTCGGCCATAAGCATTCCCTGTATCGTCTTGAGACTTCCATGTTTCACACAGGTCTTGTTGTCTCGTTCGTCATTTCTTCAGATGGATTCCCCCGTCTCTTCGACAAAGGTGACAGTACGTCGCAGGTCCTCCAGTCCTCCGTAGAGCCCGGGCGGGGCGACTATCCCCAACCCGGCGGGTCCCCTGGTGGCGGATAGGGGGTCGGCCCCCAGATATGAGGGTTAGCTGCGATATAAGTCAGGCTTGCCTGGTCGAATAAGCAGTCCCGGACCAACTGGCGATGTTCCTACCAGGACGGGGCGGGGCAACAGGTGGCACTGTTACACCATATCAAATCCCCATGTGTCCTGTGACGGGTTCATCATGCGAGTAAGAGGCGCATAAAAACCTCTAGCCCCGGGGAAGGAAAACCTCGGAGAAACAAACCAGGGTAGAGGATGCTCATTAGCCTTGGTCGGCAAGTCGCCTACGAGAGGGAAACTCGGACAAGAAAACCAACGCCGAAGATAGATGTACTGGGCCCCTGGCGCGTAACGGCAGTACAACGCATCTACGTCATGGATGGAAAACCTCACACAGGTCTGCCTGCCTTGGATCATACACGGCCCCCTCTGTCAGGTGTGGTGCAGCATTTAGCGTTTCTATCCTGGCGTTCAAATCTCGCCGTATGAAAAATTGGCACGAATCATTCAATGCCTAAGTCAGAATACACTGTTTGAGCAAGCAGATGCCATCACTGACATAAATGTGCTGCTGTTTATAGTATTGGCTGTCACGTATGTTCCACGCAATAGTACAGCATTTGTACTGTTCAACATGCTTGGATGAAACTTATCCACAATATTATCTTGTAATGTGTCTACACCCCCACCGTCTCGACAGCGATGTGAGAGTTTCATTCCAAGACTAATAAATTCAATACAGTTTCAGTTTCAGTTTCATCAAGGAGGCGTCACTGCGTGCGGACTAGTCCATATACGCTACACCACATCCGCTAAGTTTTGAGACCACACTACGCATGATTTGAAGCTGATGGATAAATGAATTAACAACAAAGATGAGACGGTTGAAGAAGAGGGTCTCGTGGCTATGACTCAGCGGATGTCTGACCTATGCATTAGCCCAACGCGCTGGTCAGACCTTGAGTGCCTACCTACCATTTGTGTGTGTGTGTG
Organism: Conus canariensis; assembly: GCA_033310375.1. NCBI lineage: Eukaryota > Metazoa > Mollusca > Gastropoda > Neogastropoda > Conidae > Conus > Conus canariensis. The sequence goes on from CM065734.1 coordinate 6,683,415, forward strand.
TGTGTGTGTGTGTGTGTGTGTGTGTATGTGTGTGTGTGTGTGTGTGTAGTGAATGTACACGTGTGTGTATGATGTGTGGGCACGGGCCCATGTGCGTGCGTTCAATTCAATATAAGGAAATTTTAAACGAGGCAAGGAATGTTAAACAGTAAATAACGAACAAGTTGGGTGACTCTTTCTCCTACGATGAAATGAATCATTACGCCCATACCTCCGAATGAATACTGTTTACGATACCAAATCCCCTAACAGAAATACCACCACTGTCTGCTGTGTGCTGGCATCTCTGCCAGGCGATTTAGTGCCATAGGCAACATTCGTTTGGAGGTACGGGTGTGCGATTAATAAATTTCATCACGGGAGAGTTACCAACATGTACATTGATTATAGTCAGGAACAATGATATCGCTTTCCCAGGTTCCAGAAAGGTTTCAGTAGAACCAATTGATACCAAAGCTGCAAACGAGTGCCTAACTTGTGGGTCGACCCCCAGAAAGCAAGCCCTCAATGTCCCAGTAAAGAATGTACACCTCTCTCAACTGACTGTTTACCAAGTCAACGGTCCTCCTTTGAACTGGACTGTTGGTTATTGCACATCATTTCTGGTCCTACCACAGAAAGCTGAAATACAAGTTTTGCGATTAAACTTGGGGGAGGAGAGGAGGGGGAGGGAGAGTGTTTGAATTAGTATCTCATGAGACAGACAGACAGACGGAGGGTGGAAGGGGGAGGGGCGAGAGACAGGCTCACAAAAGTCATGAGGAATGAGGGACAGCCGACGCACGCCGCAGCACGCACGCACGCACGCAAGCAAGCACACACACACCACACACACACACACCACACACACACACAACACACACAACAAAACACACACAAACGACAGAAAGGAGACAGACAGACAGACAACAGAGTGAATGAGAAGACGAAAGGAAATTGAAGGAGAAGAAAGACAGACAGATGAAGGGGGTGAGAATGAAGGGAGATAAGGCATGAAGGCAGAGGCGGAACAGAAGAGAGAGATAGTGAAAGGAAGGAAAAAAGAAAAAAAAAAAGAAAGAGAAGAGGACGGCTGGAGATGGCGAAGGGAGAATGAAAGGAAGGAGTTAGAAAGAGAAGTAAGGGGGGAGAAAAGGGAATGGCGGGAAGTAGAGGGAGAGAAAGGAGAGTGAAGGGGAGGGAGAAGGAGAAGTGAATGAGGGGAGAGAAGGAGAGTAAGGGGGAGGAGAAAGGAGAGGAAGGGGGGGGAAAGAGAAGTGAAGGGGAGAAGGGAGGAGGGGAGAGAAGGAGAAGTGAAGGAAGATAGAAGGAGAAGTGAAGGGGGGGGAGAAGGAGAAGGAAGGGGGGGAGAAGGAGGAAGTGAAGGGGAGAGAAAGGAAGAAAGTGAAGGGGGGAGGAGGAAGGAGAAGTGAAGAGGAGAGAGAAAGGAGAAGTGAAGGGGGGGGAGAAGGAGGGAGAGGGGAGGAAGAAAGGAGAGTGAGGGGGGGGAGAAAGGAGAAGTGAAGGGGGGGGAGAAGGAGAAGTGAAGGGAGAGAAAGGAGAAGTGAAGGGGGGGGAGAAAGGAGAAGTGAAGGGGAAGGAGAGTGGAAAAAGGGGGGAGAAAGGAGAAGTGAAGGGGGGGGGGAGAAAGGAGAAGTAAAAGGGAAGGAAGGGGGAGAGAAAGGAGAAGTGAGGGAGAGAAAGGAGAAGTGAAGGGGGGGGGAGAAAGGAGAAGTGAAGGGGGAGAGGAGAAGGAAGGAGAAAGGAGAGTGAAGGGGGAGAGAAAGGAGAAGTGAAGGGGGGGGGGAAAGGAGAAGTGAAGGGGGAGAAAGGAGAAGTGAAGGGGGGGAGAAGGAGAGTGAAGGGGGAGGAGAAGGAAGGGGGGGGGAGAGAAAGGAGAAGTGAAGGGGGGGAGAAGGAGAATGAAGGGGGAGAAAGGAAAGTGAAGGGGGAGGGGGGAGAGAAAGAGAGAAGTAAGGGGGGAGAGAAAGGGAAGTGAAGGGGGGGGAGAAAGGAGAAGTGAAGGGGGGGAGGAGAGAAGGGGAGAAGAAGAAGGGGAGAGAAGGAGAAGTGAGGGGGGGAGGAGAAAGGAGAAGTGAAGGGGGGGAAGGGAAGGAGGGAGAAAGGAGAAGTGAAGGGGGAGAAAGGAGAAGTGAAGGGGGAGAAAGGAGAAGTGAAGGGGGGGAGAAAGGAGAAGTGAAGGGAAAGGAGAGTGAAGGGGGGGAGGGAGGAAGGGGAAAGGAGAAGTGAAGGGGGGGGGAGAAAGGAGAAGTGAAGGGGGGGGAAGAGAAGGAGAGGGGGGGGAAAGGAGAAGTGAAGGGGGAGAGAAAGGAGAAGTGAAGGGGAGGAAAGGAGAAGTGAAGGGGGGAGAAGGAGAAGAAGGGAGAAGTGAAGGGGGGAGAAGGAGAAGTGATGAGGGGGAGAGAAAGGAGAAGTGAAGGGGAGAGAGAAGGAGAAGTGAAGGGGAGAGAAAGGAGAAGTGAGAGGGGGGGGAGAAAGGAGAATGAAGGGGGGGAAGGAGAAGTGAAGGGGGGGGGGGGAGAAAGGAGAAGTGAAGGGGGGAGAAAGGAGAAGTGAAGGGGGCGAGAAAGGAGAAGTGAAGGGGGGAGAGGAAAGGAGAAGTGAAGGGGGGGGGGGGAGAAAGGAGAAGTGAAGGGGGCGAGAAAGGAGAAGTGAAGGGGATGGGAAGGAGAAGTGAAGGGGGGGGAGAAAGGAGAAGTGAAGGGGGCGAGAAAGGAGAAGTGAAGGGGGATGAGAAAGGAGAAGTGAAGGGGGCGAGAAAGGAGAAGTGAAGGGGGGGGGGGAGAAAGGGAAGTGAAGGGGGCGAGAAAGGAGAAGTGAAGGGGATGAGAAAGGAGAAGTGAAGGGGGGGGGGGAGAGAAAGGAGAAGTGAAGGGGGCGAGAAAGGAGAAGTGAAGGGGGCGAGAAAGGAGAAGTGAAGGGGATGAGAAAGGAGAAGTGAAGGGGGGGGGGGGGAGAAAGGAGAAGTGAAGGGGGCGAGAAAGGAGAAGTGAAGGGGGGGGGGGGGGAAAGGAGAAGTGAAGGGGGCGAGAAAGGAGAAGTGAAGGGGGCGAGAAAGGAGAAGTGAAGAAGATGAGAAAGGAGAAGTGAAGGGGGAGGAGGGGGGGGGAGGGCGAGAAAGGAGAAGTGAAGGGGGGGGGGGGAGAAAGGAGAAGTGAAGGGGGCGAGGAAAGGAGAAGTGAAAGGAGGGGGGGAGAAGTGAAGGGGGGGAGAAAGGAGAAGTGAAGGGGGCGAGAAAGGAGAAGTGAAGGGGGGGGGGGGAAGGAGAAGTGAAGGGGGGAGAAAGGAGAAGTGAAGGGGGCGAGAAAGGAGAAGTGAAGGGGGGGGGGGAGAAAGGAGAAGTGAAGGGGGGGAGAAAGGAGAAGTGAAGGGGGCGAGAAAGGAGAAGTGAAGGGGGGGGGGGGGAGGAAAGTGAAGGGGGGAGAAAGGAGAAGTGAAGGGGGCGAGAAAGGAGAAGTGAAGGGGGCGAGGAGCAGGGACAGAGAAGTAACGGAGCAAGTGGAGGGAGGGAGGGAAGACTGAGGGGTGGCCAGTGTCAACGCTCTTCCTCACATGCTACAATACATGCGCTGTAGTCTGTCACTTGACGCTGAATACGGACGCAGAGATTCAAACTCAGGTTCTCATGAATAATTTGAAGGCCACAGCTCTATTTGAAAGAAGCCATGAGTATATTTCACGTACATGATTATTTATGCAGAAGTATCATGAGTCCCTTCAGTTACAACACGCGCACGATCATGACGCAGCTGGACAGAGCCCCATAAGAGTGTTTTACATTTGTAACTATCAATGCAGCAGTAGCGCTAGTCCTGTCAGTTACAACATGCAAACAATCAAGATAACATTGAAAAGCTATATCATGGCATGCTGCGGGCACGTTTTCATTATCTGATCGTAGAAGACTGGGCAAAAAAAAAAAAAAAAAAAAACAGAAAAGCTGACATGGCTGAGAATAGAATTTCGCAGAAACCCCCTTTCAAAGGAGATCACTGAGAACGGAGCACCGTTAAAACAAAATGAACTTCATCTTCAATCGATTCTTTACGCACACACACAGGATTCAGCAGCACAGTTTCACACGTACCGATAAGCATGTGCCTTTAATTTCCACAACTGATACTGGCGGAGAGAGAGAGGAGAGAGAGAGAGAGAGAGAGAGGAGAGAGAGAGAGAGAGAGAGAAGCAGAGGAGGGTGGGAAGGGATGGGGGTGGAGGGAAGAGACAGTGGGAATGAGATGGTGGCGGGGGGGGGGGGGGGAGGGGGGGAGGGAGGGGGCTACACCAGCATACAAATCACAAACAGCACTCACAATCAATGAACGAACTGAAAATGTCTGATTTTCCTTACTGAAAATGTCTGCTTTTCCTTACTGAAAATGTCTGTTTTCCTTACTGAGTCTGCTTTTCCTTACTGAAAATGTCTGCTTTTCCTTACTGAAAATGTCTGCTTTTCCTTACTGTCTGCTTTTCTTACTGAAAATGTCTGCTTTTCCTTACTGAAAATGTCTGCTTTTCCTTACTGATGTCTGCTTTTCCTTATAAATGTCTGCTTTTCCTTACTGAAAATGTCTGCTTTTCCTTACTGAAATGCTGTTTTCCTTACTGAAAATGTCTGCTTTTCCTTACTGTCTGCTTTTCCTTACTGAAAATGTCTGATTTTCCTTACTGAAAATGTCTGATTTTCCTTACTGTCTGCTTTTCCTTACTGAAATGTCTGTTTTCCTTACTGTCTGCTTTTCCTTACTGAAAATGTCTGCTTTTCCTTACTGAAATGTCTGTTTTCCTTACTGAAAATGTCTGCTTTTCCTTACTGAAAATGTCTGCTTTTTCCTTACTGAAAATGTCTGCTTTTCCTTACTGTCTGCTTTTCCTTACTGAAAATGTCTGCTTTTCCTTACTGAAAATGTCTGATTTTCCTTACGATGTCTGCTTTTCCTTACTGAAAATGTCTGCTTTTCCTTACTGAAAATGTCTGATTTTCCTTACTGAAAATGTCTGTTTCCTACTGTCTGCTTTTCCTTACTGAAAATGTCTGATTTTCCTTACTGAAAATGTCTGATTTTCCTTACTGTCTGCTTTTCCTTACTGAAAATGTCTGCTTTTCCTTACTGAAAATGTCTGATTTTCCTTACTGAAAATGTCTGATTTTCCTTACTGAAAAATGTCTGCTTTTCCTTACTGAAAATGTCTGCTTTTCCTTACTGAAAATGTCTGCTTTTCCTTACTGAAAATGTCTGCTTTTCCTTACTGAAATGTCTGTTTTCCTTACTGAAAATGTCTGCTTTTCCTTACTGAAAATGTCTGATTTTCCTTACTGAAAATGTCTGATTTTCCTTACTGAAAATGTCTGATTTTCCTTACTGAAAATGTCTGCTTTTCTTATGTTGTTTTCCTTTATTTGTTTCCTTACTGAAAATGTCTGATTTTCCTTACTGTCTGCTTTTCCTTACTGAAAATTGTCTGCTTTTCCTTACTGATGTCTGCTTTTCCTTACTGAAAATGTCTGTTTTCCTTACTGGTTTCGTTTTCCTTAAAATGTCTGCTTTTCCTTACTGAAAATGTCTGATTTTCCTTACTGAATGTCTGCTTTTCCTTACTGAAAATGTCTGATTTTCCTTACTGAAATTGTTTCCCTGCTTTTTCCTTACTGAAATGTCTGCTTTTCCTTACTGAAAATGTCTGCTTTTCCTTACTGAAAATGTCTGATTTTCCTTACTGTCTGCTTTTCCTTACTGAAAATGTCTGCTTTTCCTTACTGGTAAAATGTCTGATCTTATTTTTCCTTACTGAAAATGTCTGCTTTTCCTTACTGAAAATGTCTGCTTTTTCCTTACTGAAAATGTCTGATTTTCCTTACTGAAAATGTCTGATTTTCCTTACTGAAATTGCTTTTCCTTACTGAAAATGTCTGCTTTTCCTTACTGAAAATGTCTGATTTTCCTTACTGTCTGCTTTTCCTTACTGAAAATGTCTGCTTTTCCTTACATGTCTGCTTTTCCTTACTGAAAATGTCTGATTTTCCTTACTGTCTGCTTTTCCTTACTGAAAATGTCTGATTTTCCTTACTGAAAATGTCTGATTTTCTTACTGTTGCTTTTCCTTACTGAAAATGTCTGATTTTCCTTACTGAAAATGTCTGCTTTTCCTTACTGAATGTCTGTTTTCCTTACTGATGTCTGCTTTTCCTTACTGAAAATGTCTGCTTTTCCTTACTGAAAATGTCTGATTTCCTACTCAAATGTCTGATTTTCCTTACTGTTCTGCATTTTCCTTACTGAAAATGTCTGATTTTCCTTTTAAAGAA
>CM065734.1:6694721-6697221 GCA_033310375.1 Conus canariensis
TTTTCACCCTATTAGTTTGTCATTACAGCCAGGCCTACTACATGCAAAGGTTGGGGGGGGGGGGGACTTTATAGCCATTTACAGGGCTGTTGTTGTATATGGAAAAAGACCCTGTCCTTAAAACAAACAAACAAAAACAAATAAGGAAACAACGAACATATACATTCGTCAAATTCATAAGACCATAATTGATATATTGACGAGGCCGTACAGTGTCAACCATTCCCATTAATTTCCAATTCCAGTTTACAAGATTTTTATTTTTCCAGTAACTGAAAGACGACTGTTTGACTATGACTTTCCTGGCCAGAGAATGCCTCTACCACCCCACCCCCTTATGCCATCTCCTTTTCTACCTACTCCATTCGGACATGGATAGCTATGAACTTGTGCATTTTCATCACTATGCACTCTGAAAGTCCTGCACGCATGAAATCTGTGACATACAAATGTGTCTGTGTCAGGCAATAATTGTTCTATGTTTGTGACGAATAAATGTGTCTGTGTTAGACAATAACTATTATTATTATTATTATTATTATTATTATGAATACTTATATAGCGCCTATCCTCGGCTAGAGACCGAGCTCTAAGCGCTTTACAATCCACACTCGTTTACACAACGGGCTGCCTACCTGGGTAGTGCCGACTGAAGAGCTGCCAGCTGGTTTCCCGTGTCATCCAGTCAATATCGTTCACTGTTTCCTTACTTCCTTAATTCTGTCCATTTCTCACGAAGGGTGCATGCTATGTGTAACGTGTCATCCATACCAACGGCCAAACTGGCCTTCTCTTCCGAAAGTTGGTGATGGGATTTGACGTGTGTGCAAGATGTTGTGCGTGCGTTCACACACGGAACCTCAGTTTATAGTCTCATTCGAAGGACTGTATGGGGAAATGGAGTCAGAACCAATGTTAACTCCGAGGGAAAAATCCCCTGTACCGAAACGGCCCGGTGGAGATTCGAACTTGCAACCCCAGGATCACCAAGGTTACGAGTCCGGCGCTCTACCACTGAGCTATTCCAGCCCCCTATTTCTTTTCATGCCACGCAGAAATGTGTACGTGTAAGAGAATGACTATTACAGGGCCGTTGTATGTTTTGTGTGACGCAGAAATGTGTACGTGTAAGAGAATGACTATCACAGGGCCGTTGTATGTTTTGTGTGACGCAGAAATGTGTACGTGTAAGAGAATGACTATCACAGGGCCGTTGTATGTTTTGTGTGACGCAGAAATGTGTACGTGCAAGAGAATGACTATTACAGGGCTGTTGTATGTTTTGTGTGACGCAGAAATGTGTACATGTAAGAGAATGACTATCACAGTGCCGTTGTATGTTTTGTGTGACGCAGAAATTTGTAAGAGAACGACTATTCCATTTTTTTATATGACGCATGTATGTGTCCCTGTCGGAGAATGACAATTCTGTTTTTTGATGTGACGTAAAAATGTGTACGTGAGAGACCGACTATTCCATTTTATGTGACGCAGATGTGTATCCTTCTGAAAGAATTACTATTCCTTTTCACGTGACGCAGTATCGTGCTCTGTGTAAGAAAATTGCTCTTCCATTTCAAGTAATGTAGCTATATATGTTAGAAGAATTACTACTATTATTATCATTATTATTATTATCATTGTTGTTATCATTATTATTATTATCATTGTTGTTATCATTATTATTATTGTTGTTGTTGTTATTATTATTGTTATTATTATTATCATCTGTTTCTGCCCCAACCGGCTCCTACCAAGCTTTGAGTTTGCTATGGGAAGACTGGGACCACACAGTTGAGTTTCGTCCATTTAATGGATGCGTCTCTGACAGTGTCGCTCAAATTTCCTGACCAACACTGCAGGTGTCTGTACCTCTCAGGCCTGGTTGACGCCGGGATAAATTAAATAAGGAAGCGTAGAGTACAGCCCTGTCATGCAATTTCAGACCAGAACGGAAATCCTTAACATCAGGTTCATTATTCTCATCCTCATCGATCAGCATAAAAAAAATGCTCCAAACTCTGCGCACCTTCATGCCCTGCTCTCATGGTGACCTCATTTTCGACTTCCTCTCCGCGTCAACGGCCTTGATTCGATTCTGTCGCGGTCACCGGTATCAACAAAGCCATGGGCAATGTCGTTGGACGGACGTGGTGGCGCCCTCCGGAGGGAGAGCTCACTCAAGCCGACTCCGCGATTAAGCAATCATCGTCGTTTCACATTCTGATCGTCCTCTTTTTCTGTGTTTTGAATGTAATGTGTCGTGCCTGAAGACCACCAGTTGCTCGAAACGTGCGTGTGTGTGTGTGTGTGTGGGGGGGGGGGGGGGGGTTGGGGGGGGGTGCGTGCGTTGAAATGAATCCGCACTTGTGTTGGATAAGACGACTGGACGGCTCTGAGGTGCTCTACAAAGCGTTCGTTGAGGGTACGATATGTCTCCCCAACGTACAACTTTGAGCAGAGGCTACATCTCAGTACGTACACCAGGTTGGTGGACTGG
>CM065734.1:6702221-6704721 GCA_033310375.1 Conus canariensis
AGACAGTTGCCCCGCAAGACGCACCTTTTTCCAACAAACACTTTCCATCGATGTCTGCTGCCACTTGAGTGGGGGAGGCGCTGCATAGATTTTTTTTTTCTTTTATGTTGCTCACGCACGCACTCGTGTGTGTGTGTGTGTGTGCTGCTGTGCTGGTGTGGTGCGTGCGTGTGTGTGTGGTGTGTGTGTGTGTGTGTGTGTGTGTGTGTGTGTGTGTGTGTGTGTTGTACGTGTGTGTGTGTGTGTATTGTGTGTGTGTGTGTGTGTGTGTGTGTGTGTGTGTGGTGTGTGTTGTGTGGTGGTTGTGCTGTGTTGTGTTGTGTTGTGCTGTGTTTGTGCTGTGGTTGCTTGTGTTTGTGTGTGTTGTGTTGTGTAAATGCGTGAATGCGCGGGAGGCAAGTGCGTGTATGCATGTGTGTTGTGTGTGTGTGTGTGTGTGTGTGTGTGTGTGTGTTGTGTGTGTGTGTGTGTGTGCGTCGCTGTGTGCTGCGGCGCGCGTGTATGTGGTGTGGTTTGTGTGTGTGTGTAGTGTGGTGTGTGTGTGTGTGTGTGTGTGTGTGTGTGTGTGTGTGTCGCGCTGCGGGCGTGGTGTGTGTGTTATGTGTGTACGGCATGCGGGCCGTGTGTGTGTGTGTGTGTGTGTGTGGTGTGTGTGTGTGTGTGTGTGTATACCGAGCATGCGGCGTGTGTGTGTGTGGTTTTTTTTGTGTGTGTGTGTGTGTGTGTGTTGTGTGTGTGTGTGCGTGGTCGTGAATTGATATTTCGTTTTTCATTTAAAGTGCGGCGAGTCATGGTTTGGGCGGAGAACAGCGCTGTATGAAACTAATTGGGTTTCGTCATTGTTATCGCTATGACGTGAAGGATGCTAAGGAAATGGATGCCAGCAGCACGGAAGCTCAAAAACGGAATGGCAGAGGATTAAAGTAGCAAACCACACTGCGAATGGAGCATAAAATGACCAGACAGAAACCACACGTTTCGACCTCCTAGAATGTCTCCAGGCCAGACAACCATATACCCCTTCAAAGCTGGCGAAGGGTAGAGTTCACAGAAACGGAATGTTGACAGACAAGCAGAAATTGGAAATGAAATGAGGCAGGGAACAGTAAACAAAGTGGGGTAACTTTTGCTCCCATAAGAAAACCTAACACAGAGTAACTTTTATTCAAGACTGGCACAGCCTTTTAAACTTGAATAAAGTCAGACAAATACATAGACGAACAATCTAATAGTGGGGGAAAAAACAAACGCAGCCAACAACTCAACTGTCTTCATAGTAATGATTTGGCAAAGATTTGGACTTAAGGAAGGGGAGGGGGGGGGGGTTTGAAGATGGAGAAACTGGGAACATAAATTAAGAAATATTGAAATTAAGAAAATATATTACAGATATGAAAACTCTTCACTAGCTGCATAAGAGAACCATCATAATCCCTTTTGAAGGCAGATATATTTGTATTGCCTGCTTCGAGGCCTTTCGTCCGTCAATCATTACTATAAGCAAGCAGATGTCATTTGCTTTCAAAAAGACCGTCATATCTTTTATACACGAAGTATAAAAAACAATCACGCCTCTGTCTTTCATAGATTTCTGTCTTCCGAACATATTCACACTAACTGTTTTTTGTGAAGCCACAACTAATTTCAACAGCGAAAGGTGAGGGTTGTCTTCCTTAGTTCTATTCGTTTGGCGATTGAGGAATTCAAATCCCATTCTTTCAAGCAGCGTGGGTGGCCAGAAACAATCCAAATTTGATTTCCCCAACATTGTTAAAACACTTCCCCCGTGGGGATACCGGGGGTCTTTTGTACAAATAGTTCCCCCACCTTCTGGACATTCTGTGCTAGTAACGTCCCCTTTTTCTTTCGTTCTCAGTAACTCTGTCTCCTCCTTTGCTGTACTGTGGTCTACCGTCCTTTCTGTCTACCATATCTTTTATCTATCTTTTTCCACATCCTCTTCCCACAAATTTCGGCACTCAACGAAGTCGGGGCGAACTGACTATACTCTCGAGTGTAGTGTGAGTATCCCAACAGGGTAAAACGAGTTCACACGCTGCTACCAGATACTGGAACGCTGAAGAAGAAGAAGAAGTTAAAACGCTGTTAGATGTTTACTGACGATCACTTTGAAAAAAAAAATCCACTTTAACACACACAAAAAAAGAAGAAAAAAAAAGAAAAGAAAAGAAAGAAAGAAAGAAAAGAGCATAGAATCTATTAAAATATTTTTTTTTTTTTTAACTGACAAGCGATGATGTATTGCTTTCTAAACTAAACCTCCCTCCAAGAATGGCCCTCCGGGGTAGGGGGGGATGGGGGGGGGGGAGGGAGAGAGAGAGAGAGAATGACGAGGGAAGAGAGGGGTGTTGGGGTGATGGGATAGAAGATCAAATGGGGAGAGGGGGAGGGACAGACGACAAAGGGGAGAGGCAGACAGGAAAGGAAAGAAAGGAGTCTTGTATTATACCAGTCTTCCATTAGATTTCCACTCCTTCAG
>CM065734.1:6709721-6722135 GCA_033310375.1 Conus canariensis
GTACTTCTGGCTGGAGACTTAAATAGCAGAATTTCTAACATTTGTCAGGAATTTCCAACCCAAAATTGTCCTTTTAGTTTGCATAATGAAACCCTTATAAACAGATGTTCAGAAGACAAAATATTAAACAGGTATGGTAAGCTCTTGTTAAACATGTGTACTGTGTTAGATCTATGCGTTTTAAATGGTGTGTGCGACGGCGACCGTCAAGGTCGTTTCACATACATTTCAGAGTCAGGGAACAGTGTGAATGATTATTTTATAACTTCCTATGACATGTTTAATGCTATTAATATATCGTGCAGTCTTTGTGTGAATGAACGAATTGAGTCTGACCATCTGCCTCTAGTATTCCATATAAACTCACTTTTTGAAGTAAGAAATGGAAAAGGTATCAAGAAAAACATACAAGTTATAGAGAGGTATAAATGGCAAGATGAATATGCTGATACTTTCTGTGATCTAATGAATAGTCAACATGCTTTGTCAATGCTGGAGAATGCAGTTACTCTGATCGATGATGACATTAACGCCGCTTTGAATATATTTAATGCTTGTATAAAAGATCAAGCGGAGTGCATGAGGAAACAAATAAGAATAAATGACACTCTGAAGAATGATGATTGGTTTGATCATGAATGTTATAAAACCAAGAGAGACGTGAAACAACTTCTAAGAATATCTAGAAATACATTGGACGATAAAGACAGAGACGTTTATTGTAAAGCTCGAAGGGAGTATAAGAATCTTTTAAAGAGGAAGGAGAACGAGTATAATTCTTCTTTGTTATGCAATTTAGTTACCTCAGTTGAAGATCAGCAAGAGTTTTGGAAACACATGCGCAGAATATCAGTTAAGAAAAGTAGTACGCATAACAATATCTCTGTCAGCGATTGGGATAGGCATTTCAGAGATCTTCTCGAAAAAGATGCTGAAGAAGACGCAGAAGAAATAGAAGATGAGATACCTTTTCTCGATTCTGATAGCGATGCAGGGTTCCTTGACAGTATAATTACTAGAACAGAAGTGATCTCTGCAATTAAAAAACTCAAGAACAAAAAAGCTGCAGGCCCTGATGGCATTGTTGGAGAATTATTCAAAAATGCCGGAAATATCGTAATTGATTTCTTCGTCAGATTTTTCAATGTACTTTTTGACAAAGGGATATTCCCTGATAACTGGACTGAATCGATTATATTGCCATTATTTAAGAAAGGTGAAGTCAATGATCCAAGTAATTACAGGGGCATATCACTTAGTGATATAAGTAGTAAATTATTTAGCTCTATAATTAACTGTAGACTGCAAAAGTCGGTGGAATTTAATAATAGCACGGGTGAGTGGCAAGCGGGTTTTAAGAAGGGTTATTCAACTATCGATCAGATGTTTACCCTTTTGGCTATTGTACAAAAACAGTTTTCATGGAATCGCAAATTATATGTGGCCTTCATTGACTTCGAAAAGGCATTTGATTCCATATCTAGAAAATTACTTTGGCCAGTGCTTCAAAAGAATGGAATAAAGGTAAAACGTACCAATGTATCAAGAGCATGTACAATTGCGTAAAAGCAAGGGTCAGGTGTGGTGGTGAATTTACAGATTACATAGTTTGTACAAAAGGTGTAAAGCAAGGAGATGCATGTAGTCCTGTTTTATTTTCTTTGTTTATCAACGAATTAGCACAAGAAATCATAGAGAAGGGAAGACATGGTGCAACACTGTCTCCAGATACAGTTGAATTGTTTATTTTGTTACTGGCAGATGATATAGCTTTGTTGTCAGAAACACCAGTTGGCCTTCAGACCCAGTTGAACAATTTATGTAATGCAGCTTTTAGACTCCAACTTAAAGTAAATATGAAAAAGAGCAATGTCGTGGTATTCAGAAAAGGAGGGCACCTTGCAGCACGAGAGAGATGGTTTTTTAATGGTGAGCAAATGGCTGTCGTTAACTGTTATAAATATCTTGGTATTCATTTTTCCACCCGACTTAGTTTTGTGGCTGCATGCACAGATCTCGCAAGCAGAGCAAGAAATGCTTTGTTATCAATTCTGCAACGATTGTTCGTACTTAATAATAATTCGCTGAAAGTATTGTTAAAAATTTTTGATACTCGGGTGCAGCCAATTGCTCTCTATGGTGCTGAACTGTGGGGACTGGATACTGCCGCCGTTCATGTTGAAAAGGTTCATTTGTATGCTCTAAAGAAATTTTAGGAGTCCACATTAAAACACCTAATGATCTTGTGTATGGAGATACTGGACGTCACCCTATTTACATAAATTCAAGTGTACAGTGTATCAGATACTGGCTAAAGATATCACGGATGAATGATAACAGATTACCTTTAAAAGCTTATAACATGTTACTCTGGTTGGATTCACGAGGCAAAACCACATGGGCGTCAAATGTTCGTAAGACCCTATTTCTAAATGGTTTTGGATTTGTATGGCTAAACCAGGGTGTGGAAAATGTGAAATATTTTTTGCAATTGTTTCGTCAAAGACTTATTGATAACAGATGGCAAAACTGGCATGAACATGTTCTGGAAAGTGATAGATTTACATGGTACAGATCGTTTAAATCATGTAATAATTGCGAAACTTATCTTTCACTTGATATTGACAGACATATAAAAAATTATATGACGAAGTTCAGATTTGGTGTCTCAGATATAGCAATGCATCGTCAACGGTATAATGTAGTTTCTGACAGCAATCTGACATGCCCGCTATGTGGAAAGGCAAATGATAATGAAATACACTTTCTGTTCGTCTGCTCTGCTTTCAGTGACCTACGGCAGGAATATATTCCATGTAAATATTATGCAAATCCATGTCAGTTCTGTGTAACTCTATTAATGACGAATGAAAATAAAATTATTGTGAGGAATTTATGCATGTATTTATATAAAGCCTTTAAGAGGCGAGCTGTTATGGTTAGCTAACAAATGTATCGACACGCCAATATTACATGGATATGTATATCCTAGTATGGTATTAATGTATGTGTCAGTAGAGTAGACTTCATGCACATACGTAGTTGACTGTAATTCATCCATTTGAGTATCATTTTATTGCTTTTTTTTTCCCCCATACATTCTAGTAAAACTTTGTGTTGATGTTGTTGTCACACTTATCATGCTGAGTTTTTGAATGTAATCCCCCTTCAGAAGGGGCTGTGGCCTATCTGAATAAATTTCATTTCATTTCATTTCATTTCTCTCTCTCTCTCTCTCTCTCTCTCTCTCTCTCCTCTCTCTCTCTCTCTCTCTCTCGATAATGCGGATATTGACTATCTGGAGAACAGTGTGTGTGTGTGTGTGTGTGTGTGTGTGTGTGTGTGTGTGTGTGTGAGTGTCTGTCTGTGTGTGTGTGTGTGTGTGTCTGTGTCTGTGTCTGTGTGTGTGTAGAAGATGGGATGAGTTCGGTTGTTTGCAACTTCTGAAAAGAACTTTGGACTTGTCTGTGTTCACTGTGAAGCAGTATTAAACTGCCCTTTGTTTTTGGATGTGTGTTTACATTTGGGCTTACTATTTGTTTTGTGGGTTATCTAACATTAAAAATAGGATTCCTTAGATACAATCCATCGTGAAATGGAATGATATAAAAAACATGTGGACGGTCACAAACGGTTTCATGTTGCAGGCTGATGATATTAGTATTGTTGCTGGGCTGCTTTTCTGGTGTTGGTGTTCATTATCCTAATCAGCATTGCCTTTCAGTCGAGTTTGATGTCACTGTCCTAAGACGATGATGCGACACAACGCTACACGTGGCAAGAAAGTGTAAGGTGGTGCAACATTCTGCCTGTCAGATATCACTTCGTCTGACTGTGTATCGCTTTTAGGAGAATTCAGACCGTGAGTAAGCCACACAGTATGATAAAAGAAAAAAAAAACTGCGAAACAAAATTAAAACCACTGGACGGTATAATACAATCAATACAATACTAGGCAACATAACTCAAAACAGTTTCATGCAACACTGATTCCAAACTTATAAACATGGTATGAATGATGGTGAAAATGTATCCCCTATGAATAGCACTTAGCATGTTGTGGTCCGCCTCAATTGCTTTTTTTCCTATCCCCACCCCCACCCCCCACCCCCCTCTGTGTATGTGTGTGTGTGTGTGTGGTGTGTGTGTGTGTGTGTTGTGTGTGTGTGTGTGTGCGTGCGTGCGCGCACAGAGACGCATACACAGAGGAGAGACAGAACGGGGGGGGGGGGGGGAGAGAGAGAAGTTTTAGACAAAAATCTACATATTAGATCTATGTATAGCTCTCTGAACGCTGCCATTAGCTTATTATTTATTATATTGGGTACTTATATAGCGCCTATCCTCGGTCACAGACCAAGCGCTAAGCGCTTTACAATAAACACACTACCTCACTCACTCAACGGGCTGCCTACCCAGGTAGAGCCGGCCGAAGAGCAGCCTACTGGCGCTCATTCAGTCGTTTCCCGTACAATTCAAATATCATCACTCATTTTCATTTATCTCATTTATTCCTCCAGTTTCTCACATAGGATGCATGCGATGTTTATACGTGTCCTCCATTTCCACCGGTACAACGATGGCACACGACAACAGTAAGTGACAATTTTTGTGGCTTGGTAAGAAATACCAGGCGGCTATCTTCAATCTACATCAATTTTGCCAGGGCAGCGGGGAACCCCCCTGCTCTTTTCGATTTTCAACTGCCGTGGGTTCTTTAACGTGTGCAGGGGGGCCAGGAAAGCACACGGGTCCGACTCGCTTATAGTCCCCCATCCGATGAACGTCACGTTCAGTTCGATTTGTCATTCAAACTGGGAAAGAAAGGGCGAGAAAGGCAGGGCTCGAACCCGCACACTTCTCACACGTTGGATTGGCAGGCGAACGTCTTCACCACTCTGCCACTCTTAGGAGAGAGACAGACAGACAGACAGACAGAGAGAGGGAGGGAGGGAGGGAGAGAGACAGACAGACAGACAGACAGATAGACAGGCAGACAGACAGACAGACAGGCAGAGAGAACTGTGGATTGATCAGTCGATAGAGAACTCTATATATAGCCCTAATGGCCTCATTATCCGTCTAAAATCTCTCTCTCTTCTCTCTCTCTCTCTCTCTCTCTCTCTCTCTCTCTCTCTGTCTCTCTCTCTCTCTCTGTCTCTCTGTCTGATGAATGTCTGAACGGTAGTAATAAAAGACGCAGCCTTTCATGTGGCTGAAATATTGCATTCCTGAAGAGTTTTTTCCATTCACATCACACGTAGAGATTCCATCCCCTACCCCACCACCACCTACTACCCTGCCTTCCCATCCCGCTTTCTCGTTTAGCCCCCCCCCCCCCTCCCCCCTTCCCCTCCTCTCTCTCTCTCTCTCTCTCCCTCTCCTCTCTCTCTCTCTCTCTCTCTCTCCCCCCCCCCCTCTCTCTCTCCTGTCTACTTCTCCTCTCCAGTCTGCGAGCCAAGTTCCATTGTAATCAGAAGATCAAAGATTTCTCAATCTGCCTCTACAGACAAACAGGAAAGTGAATCTTTTGAAGTCATGGGAACGGTAAAAAAAAAAAAAAAAATGTCCCGGGTCAGTTTTACCTCATCTTTAATTGAAAGCGAATTAAGGCAACAATCAGATCGAGCACACCCCTGGGTGACCAATAGAAACTCATTTCGTCTATCGATCAGTCGCTCCCTCCCTCTCCCTCTCCCCACTCCCTCCAGTTTTCCGCTCGGTCCTTTTTAGAATATCCGGTACATTGCTGTACAGTGGTGCAGAAGAAGAACAAAAAAATGTTGAAGGTACATACATTGTAGTTAAATTTATCACAGAAACGGGGGCCGGAATAGCTCAGTTGGTAGAGCGCCGGACGCGTAATCCAAGGGTTGCGGGTTCGAATCTCCGCCGGGCCGTTTCGGTACAGGGGGATTTTTCCCTCGGAGTTAACGTTGGTTCTGACTCCATTCCCCATACAGTCCTTCGAATGAGACTATAAACCGAGGTTCCGTGTGTGAACGCACGCACAACATCTTGCACACACGTCAAATCCCATCACCAACTTTCGGAAGAGAAGGCCAGTTTGGCCGTTGGTATGGATGACACGTTACACATAGCATGCACTTTCCCCGAAGATGGAGTATGGCTGCCTTAATGGTGGGATACACACAAAACTCCACTCCCTTTGTTGGGTAGATGGGATTAATACTTGTCTGCCCATATAGGGAGTGTCCGCAGGAGTATCGGCCTGCGTACGCAGACGAAAAAGAAGATCATAGAAAGCAGCCCCTGTGGTGTGGTGGATAGCGTTGCGGTTCTGCGAACTGTGGTGGGAGAGAGAGTTCAAGTCTCGTTAGGAACATTTACTTCTGAGCCTTTCTTTCCCACCCAACCTGCTCCCATCCACAGCTGTGTGTGCTGGGGGCTAAGATAGGAAGACTGGAACCAAATAACTCGAGTTTTGTTTGTTTGGTTTTTGTTTGTTTGTTCTCTTTGGTTTTTGTTTGCCCTGTCTCAGTGGCACTTGCACTCACGCCGCTCATTCCGACCATCGTCACAGACGGGTCTGGCCCGCCACAGCCCCGGCACCGGCAACCAACAGGGAGCAGTCAATGTCAAGTCGTCGAGAGGCAACCCCCCAGAGGAGACACCGCACTGCTGCTCAGTCACTTCCATGGTGTTCAGTGCTGCCTGTTCTGTTGTGAGAAAACTCCACTGTGTGGTCCCAGTCTTCCATGGTGTTCAGTGTTGCCTGTTCTGTTCTGGGAAAACTCCACTGTGTGGTCCCAGTCTTCCATGGTGTTCAGTGTTGCCTGTTCTGTTCTTGGAAAACTCCACTGTGTGGTCCCAGTCACTTCCATGGTGTTCAGGTTTGCCTGTTCTGTTCTGAGAAAACTCCACTGTGTGGTCCCAGTCTTCCATGGTGTTCAGTGCTGCCTGTTCTGTTCTGAGAAAACTCCACTATGTGGTGCCAGTCTTCCATGGTGTTCAGTGCTGCCTGTTCTGTTCTGATAAAACTTCACTGCGTGGTCCCAGTCACTTCCATGGTGTTCAGTGTTGCCTGTTCTGTTCTGAGAAAACTCCACTGTGTGGTCCCAGTCACTTCCATGGTGTTCAGTGTTGCCTGTTCTGTTCTGAGAAAACTCCACTGTGTGGTCCCAGTCTTCCAATAATGTTCAGTGGTGCCCGTTCTGTTCGAACTCCACTGTGTGGTCCCAGTCTTCCCAGCTGAGCCCATAGCAAACTCAACTCTGGGTAGGAGCCGGTTGGGGCAGAAAAAATCCCAGAAATAAATGACTCTGATGGGAATCGAACCTACGACCTCCTAGCCGATAGTCCGCGACGCTAGTCCACTTTGCCATGGCGGCTGGTCCGGGGTCTGAGCTTCCCCCACTGAAAAGATTCATCTCGGGTGGTGTTGTGTACATATCGTGACCGATGATCGGGTGTGTCTCAAAAACATGGGCCAAGCATCATTTTAAACTTTCTGGATTTGTATGTATACTGAACACGAATGTTTCATGAACACAGCGAATTTTATTACAAAATTCCATTTCCAAACTCTTGTGTTTTACATGAAGAGTCAGTATTTCGTAACTATAGAAAACAGATATGGAAGAGCGTACTGTCGGTAAACCACAGATCAGTGAGGAAAAGGAATGAACGGGGCTTTTATACAAAAACTTTAAACAAAAATATAACCTCAATGTACATTTCGTTTGTTCCTCAGCTTGTATAAAACCAATATCTTAATAAATACGAAAGAAAAATATAACTGTTCTTAGAAAATGAATATATGAATGCATGAAAACGTCTATCTCATAAAACGGGGAGTTAAACTTGTACTGTGATACACTCAGTGGCAACACCACTCTACAAGGAGAGTGTACAAAGTGCTATCCAAAACTTAATGCTGGAAATATGTGGAACCATTGCTCATGTCAGTTTCACAGGATTTCCAATGTAACAACGTTAGGGGGTTCAATATGGAACACATAGGCTACATATCGGGAGAGAAATACTGCTGCTAAAGGGGTAGGTTCGCTGACTTGCGATCTGTGTAGCTTTTGCGATACAACAAAGAACAGTATCGCCTATATTATTCCGGCAACACACAATCATCCAGTTTCTTTCTTTCTTTCTTTTTCTTTTTTTTTTCCTTTTTACTGATACTCAATAAGCAGAATGAATCAGAAATGTCTGAATGTGTTAAAATTGCACATAAACGAATCACACGCTGGCTACAGGTATGAACAGCTTGAATTCATTAAAAAAAAAAAAAAAAGTAACAAAAATCCTACATTCTATTTCATTCAGTTTTAGCCAAAGAACGCGTGTGTTGCTGAAAATTAGGTAGAATTATGTCTGCAACACACCATTTTATACTAAAATACCAATGTGCAATACAAGACTCATTTATGACACAACTGCAAAGCTATTGTTATAATTTGTATGGAAAGAGAATCCAGACAAAATGAACACAAAAAAATATACGTAAAAACATTTGAAAATGGTCATCTCGAACAACCTGAACTGAAAACCTTTGCCTTACATTGAAATCAAATTAACGCTGAAAAATTCAACAACACACCACAAAGAGAGGAGTAGCCCAACATTCAATTTTCCACTTCTGAAATACTTCGAAGAAATATGGATCAGATATGCTTCCTCTTTTTTTTTTCCAAATCAAACATATTTCGAACAGAGGTTTTTCATGCAGACACCATTTTTTCCTACCAAACTGTCGGAATTCTGGGGAATTGCTTGTGGAACCTGTCTTTCAATCACAGGACACAGTGTCTCTCACAGGACACAGTGTCTCTCCCTGTGTTTCAAGTGCGTCTGTTAGCGTGCGCGTCTGTGGGGGATGGGGGGGGGGGAGGAGAGAGAGAGAGAGAGAGAGAGAGAGAGAGAGAATCGCACTTGTTCGCAACCGCCTGCAGTATACGTGCAAAGGAATCATGGTGGGGAGGGGAGTGGGGGGGGGGGGGATGACCATGTCGCTGTGTGGATGTTTATATAGGATCGCCACTGTGTCTGGGTGTCGGGGAACGAGAATTGCAAGTAATCAAGTATGTGCGACTGTGTGTGTGAGCTCCATCAAGTGAATGTGTGTGTGTGTGTCGGGATTGGGGGTTATGAATATGCAGATGGTGATTTTTCGTCTGTGCTCAGTGTGGCCTCTGTGTGTGTGTGTGTGTGTGTGTGTGTGTGTGTGTGTGTGTGTGTGTGTGTGTGTGTGTGTGTGTGTGTGTGTGTGCGTGCGTGCACGTGTGTGTGTGTGTGTGTGTGTGTGTGTGTTTCGCATGCATTATGTAAAACGCAACCTGGTTTTCCGACTACGGTGTGCATGATTCAGGAAGGACAACAGGTTAGGGGAGGAGAGAGGGAGGGAGGCGCCAGACAGGATGAACGAGGAGGGACAGTGTTCAGTGCAGAATTCATGGCCTCTTTCTGTGATCTTACATTGCAGGTGTTTCTTATGTATCTCTTTTCGTTTTCCGTTGTCTTGGGATTTGTTGGTCTCTTTTTTTCATGAATTGGTGTGAATTGGACTGGCCGGTTTATTCATGTAAAATTTCGTTTTTAACTCTCTCTCTCTCTCTCTCTCTCTCTCTCTCTCTCTCTCTCTCTCCTCTCTCTCCTCTCTCTCTCTCTCCCCCCTCTCTCTCTCTCTGTGCGTGTCTGTGTGTGTGTGAGAGAGACAGAGAGAGAGAAAGAGAGAGTGAGAGAGCATATGTGAATGTGTGCGTTAGTGTGTGTGTGTGTGTGTGTGTGTGTGTGTGTGTGTGTGTGTGTGTGTGTGTGTGTGTGTGTGTGTGTACTTGAATGTGCGTTTGTGTGTTTGACGTGTACATGAGTGCGCGCGTGGTTCTTTAGTGTGTGTATGTGTGTGTGTGTGCACGTGGATGTGATGGTGTTGTATGACTATGGGTGGAAGAGTATATATATATAACAATCATTGACATTGTACATTTTTCGTATGGACGCTTTTTAATGTTGTTGCAAATGTAATTATCACTGTAACATAAATTTCCTTTTATATGCAGACAATCGAACTGACCTGAACTGAATTACAAATGGAGGAAAAAATTATTGTGGAAAAAGCATGGACTGATCATTGTCAAGGAATAGGGGGCCGGAATAGCTCAGCTGGTAGAGCGCCGGACTCGTGATCCTGGGGTTGCGGGTTCGAATTTCGGTACAGGGGGATTTTTCCCTCGGAGTTAACATTGGTTCTGACTCCATTCCCCATACAGTCCTTCGAATGAGACTATAAACCGAGGTTCCGTGTGTTGAACGCACGCACAACATCTTGCACACACGTCAAATCCCATCACCAACTTTCGGGAAGAGAAGGCCAGTTTGACCGTTGGTATGGCTTACACGTGACACATAGCATGCAACTTCTCCGAAGATGGAGTATGGCTGCCTTAATGGCGGGATAAAAAAAAAACGGTCATACACACAAAACTCCACTGCCTGTCTATACAGGCAGTGTCCGCAGGAGTATCAGCCTGCGTACGCAGAAAGAAAGAAAAAAAAAGATCAAAGAATATCATGTAGCACATCGATTGGATGAACATGGCCAGTTTATTTCGTATGAACAATTTAAGCAACAGGTGAATGTTAAAAGATTTTCTTTCCTTTTCTGATTTAAATCAGCGATAATTGAGTATGTAAAAAAAAAAGCAAACAGTATATGAGAGATAGAATTTGGAAATGAACTTGTGTTTCAAAAAGCTTGTGATTACATACTTACAGATAAACATATTTTCTTAAAGTTCTGCATAAAATGGGATATAAAACTAATAATACTATAAAAAAAAAAAATGACAGTAAAAGATGGTTTTTTTTTTCATATATCATCAAAATGTCTTATGTAAAAACAAAACGGTTCAAATAAAGCGTCGTAGGGCTAGTGTTATACTTAAGAAATGTCTGTATAGAGCAGTGACCAACGTACTTTCTGTAAAAAGTTGAAGGATAAGACAATGCACATATTTTGGCACTGTAAGGTCACTCAACAATTTTGGAAAACATTGATACATCTAATGAATAAAACATGTCTAAATGTATTTTATTGGCAGATA
Source organism: Conus canariensis (assembly GCA_033310375.1). Lineage (NCBI taxonomy): Eukaryota > Metazoa > Mollusca > Gastropoda > Neogastropoda > Conidae > Conus > Conus canariensis. The sequence continues at coordinate 6,720,800 of CM065734.1, forward strand.
ACCAAACCACCAGCTATACTTGGGATTTGATGAATACATATATACATACATATATACGTACATATACATATATACACACACATATATAATTATATGTGTGTGCATGCGTGCCGCGTACGCGTGCGTGCGCGCGTACGCGTGCGTGCGTCCGTGCGTGCGCGCTCGTGTGTGTGTGTGTGTGTGTGTGTGTGTGTGTATGAAGACAGATGCAACAATATATATATGTATATATGATGAAACGAAAGACAGGATTTCAAACACACACACACACACAAATATCATATATATAATCATATATATAATATATATATATATATAATTCAATAATATATATATTGAATTATAAACAAAGCTTGCTCTTATGTCTTATATTGAAGAAGTAGGGGGAGATAAGCATTCATATCTGCAGTGGTAGATAATTCTGCTTAACTAACAGTTTGTGCTTGAGAGGGTGAATGGGGAATAATAAATGCTTCTCAAAATGAGCCTTCAGCAAGCTTATAGTCTCCAAGGGGAGACAATCTCCAATGGGGAGAAAACTCACTAACATTAACTCCTGATCAGATACCGGTATTTCGAAACCTGATTGTTTCTCCTCAGTGACCGCAGGCTAACATATAACTCCTGACCAGATACCGGTATTTCGAAACCTGATTGTTTCTCCTCAGTGACCGCAGAAAGTGGTAATTTGACTCCTCTGCCTTTTCGGTTTTAAGAAGAATGCTATCCCAGAAAAAGGCTGGTGTGCAACACGTACATACATACATACCATATATGTATATGTATATATGTACGTATGTATGTCCAGACAGACGGATGCCAACAATGTAGATAGATAGATAGATATGTATTTATTTATGATTGTGCGTGCGTGCGTGCGTGTGTGTGTGTGTGTGTGTGTGTGTGTGTGTGTGTGTGTGTGTGTGTGTGTGTGTGTGTGGTTGTGTGTGCGCGCGCTGTGTTGCGTGTGTGTGTTAGTTCTGTCTTTATTTCATTATACTATTCGCCAAACATTCCTTGTACCAGAGTACATCGCATGTCTTTTTCAACAAATTAAAATACAAATGTAAACCGAAAGGTATATTCCTCCAAAAGTTCTGCGTGTTTAGATTTTGTTTCCAAACGGTTCCCGTATATACAACACCGCTTGCAGTCACAGACTGAGTTATGAACGCATGTTTTGCTTTGTAAATAGCGCTAGCATCGTTCTAACACCGTTTGGGGCACTTCCATCTATGTTTTTCTGCACAGGCCCAAAGGGGATTGTGTAGAACTTACATGAATGCTTTAGTGCAAGCCACCATTCTCAAGCTGAAAACACTTGGCTCGCCTCATA
>CM065734.1:6722235-6724735 GCA_033310375.1 Conus canariensis
GGGGGGGGGGTTAAAATGGAAAAGGGGGAAACATAATTTTAAAAAAATTTTTGAAATTAAGAAAATTTAAGATTAAAAAACCTTCACTATCTGCATAAGGCCCATCATAACCCCTTTTGAAGGCGATATATTTGTATTGCGGGTCCGGGGCCCTTTCGTCCGTGGATCGGAACCCTCTCAGGAAGAACGGTGGTTTGTCTGCGTCTGGGTCAAATAAAACCCCCCACAGTCCATAATAATTGGTGTTCTCCCACCAAGGGTGAAAAAAAAACCCCTCCCCCCCAAAGCAGCCAGCAAGGAGTGTAAAAAAAACCAAACAAAAGGGGGGGAGGAAAAAAAGTTGCTGAAAAATTTAAGACATTTGCAAATAGTAAAAAGTAGGGGACAATCTTTGCCCCTACGCTTGAGGTCCACCAAGGAAAAAGGGAGATAAAAAGAAAAAACACAGCGGAAAAAAAAAACAAATAACCTCTTTTTAATCGAAAAAAAAAGGGGGAAATGAAATGAGGGGGGGGAAACATAAACAGTAAAAAGTGGGGGTAATTTTGCTCCAAAAAAACCCTAACACAGGTCTTTTATTCAAGATGGCCCCTTTTTAAACTTAAATAAAGTAGACAAATACATACAAAAAAAAAACAAAAATAGTGGGGGAAAAAAAAAACGCGGCCCCAAAACAACTCAACTTCTTCATAGTAATGATTTGGCAAAAATTGGATTGAGGGGGGGGGGGGGGGGGGGGGGGGGGATTTTGAAGATGGAGAAATGGGAACATAAAAATTAAGAAAATTTTAAAAAATTAAAAAGAAAATATATTACAGATAAAAAAAATTTCATTAGCTGCATAAGAGAACCTATAACCCTTTTAAAGGTAGTATTTTTTGTTTTGCTGCTCGAGGCCTTTGTCCCCCAAAATCATTATATAAAGAAAAACAGAAGTCATTTGCTTTTTAAAACTGTATCTTTTTGACAGAAATATACAAAAAAACAACCACCCCTTTGTCTTTATAGTTTTCTGTTTTCCCCCAACTATTCAACAACTGTTTTTTTTTTGAAGCCACAACAAAATTTAACAGCGAAGGTGAGGGTTGTCTTCTTGTTCTATTCTTTTGGCGTTTTAGGAATTCAAACCCCATTTTTCAAGGCGTGGGGGGGCCAGAAAAACCCAAAATTTGATTCCCCAACATTGTTAAAACCTTCCCCGTGGGGTCCCCGGGGTTTTTTGTAAAAATAGTTCCCCCCCTTCGGGGGCATTCTTGCTGTAACGTCCCCTTTTTCTTTCGTTCTCATAACTCTGTCTCCTCCTTTCTGTTGTGGTTCCCCTTTCTGTTCCATATTTTTATCTATTTTTTCCACATCCCTTTTCCCACAAATTTCGGCACTAAACGAAGTCGGGGCGATGAATACCTCGAGTGTGTGGAGTTCCCAAAGGGTAAAAAGGTTCACACGGTCCCAGATACGGAACGCTGAAGAAGAAGAAAAAAGTTAAAACGCTGTTAGTGTTTATGACGATCACTTTAAAAAAAAAAAAAACCCCTTAAACACACAAAAAAAAAAGAAAAAAAAAAAAAAGGGAAAAAAAAGAAAAAAAAAAAGAGCATAGAATTATTAAAAATTTTTTTTTTTTTTTTTTAATGCAAGCGATGTGTTTTTCTTTCTAAACAAAACCCCTCCCCCCCAAAAAATGGCCCTGGGGTGGGGGGGGGGGGGGGGGGGGGAGGGGAGAGAGAGAGAGAAAGAGGGAAGAGGGGGGTTTGGGGGTGGGGATAAAAGTTTAAAGGGGGGAGAGGGGGAGGGCAGCGAAAAGGGGAGGGGGCCCGGGAAAGGAAAAAAAAGGGCTTGTATTATACCAGTTTCCATTAGTTTCCATCCTTCAGCATGGAAATGAGGTCCTGACAAAAACAAACAAAATCCGTGGGGAAAAAAGGGCAGGTGAAAAAAAAAGATATGTAGAGGTATAAAAACAACAGAAAAAAGAAAGAGGAAATTCCGCGTCTTTTTAGAACACACAAATGCTTGACAATTTTTGACCAACATGTACAATGCACGCACGCGCACGCGACGACAAACAGAAAGACAGACCCACCCACATGCGGGGGACAAAGACAGAAAGACAAGGGGGGGAGAAAAGAAACGGTAAAAAATGACTGAAGAAAAGGAAAAAACAAAATGAAAGTTGACTGCTTGACAGGGGTTTTGAGGTAGAAGTGAGGGAAAAAAAAACCCCGTGACACGATGCTTAGACAGGGTTAGGGTAGACAGATGAAGGAAGAAAAAACCCTGACACTGATGTATAGACGGTCAGAGGGGAGACAGAAAGGGGAAAAAAAACCCCGGACATGAGCTATAGACAGGGTTTGAGTAGACAGGGGAAAAAAAAAAACCCCAGAACTGACTGCTATAGACAGGGTTGATAGACGTGAAGGGGGCGGGAACAGAGATGGGGGGGGGGGGGGGGGGGGGGAAGCAGAAAAAAGAGGGAAGAGAGAAATAAACGACAGAC
>CM065734.1:6729735-6739735 GCA_033310375.1 Conus canariensis
AAACTCCACTGTGTGGTCCCAGTCACTTCCATGGTGTTCAGTGTTGCCTGTTCTGTTCTGAGAAAACTCCCACTGTGTGGTCCCAGTCTTCCATGGTGTTCAGTGCTGCCTGTTCTGTTCTGAGAAAACTCCACTAGTGGTGCCAGTCTTCCATGGTGTTCAGTGCTGCCTGTTCTGTTCTGATAAAACTTCACTGCGTGGTCCCAGTCACTTCCATGGTGTTCAGTGTTGCCTGTTCTGTTCTGAGAAAACTCCACTGTGTGGTCCCAGTCACTTCCATGGTGTTCAGTGTTGCCTGTTCTGTTCTGAGAAAACTCCACTGTGTGGTCCCAGTCTTCCAATAATGTTCAGTGGTGCCCGTTCTGTTCGAACTCCACTGTGTGGTCCCAGTCTTCCCAGCTGAGCCCATAGCAAACTCAACTCTGGGTAGGAGCCGGTTGGGGCAGAAAAAATCCCAGAAATAAATGACTCTGATGGGAATCGAACCTACGACCTCCTAGCCGATAGTCCGCGACGCTAGTCCACTTTGCCATGGCGGCTGGTCCGGGTCTGAGCTTCCCCCACTGAAAAGATTCATCTCGGGTGGTGTTGTGTACATATCGTGACCGATGATCGGGTGTGTCTCAAAAAACATGGGCCAAGCATCATTTTAAACTTTCTGGATTTGTATGTATACTGAACACGAATGTTTCATGAACACACAGCGAATTTTATTACAAAATTCCATTTCCAAACTCTTGTGTTTTACATGAAGAGTCAGTATTTCGTAACTATAGAAAACAGATATGGAAGAGCGTACTGTCGGTAAACCACAGATCAGTGAGGAAAAGGAATGAACGGGGCTTTTATACAAAAACTTTAAACAAAAATATAACCTCAATGTACATTTCGTTTGTTCCTCAGCTTGTATAAAACCAATATCTTAATAAATACGAAAGAAAAATATAACTGTCTTAGAAAATGAATATATGAATGCATGAAAACGTCTATCTCATAAAACGGGGAGTTAAACTTGTACTGTGATACACTCAGTGGCAACACCACTCTACAAGGAGAGTGTACAAAGTGCTATCCAAAACTTAATGCTGGAAATATGTGGAACCATTGCTCATGTCAGTTTCACAGGATTTCCAATGTAACAACGTTAGGGGGTTCAATATGGAACACATAGGCTACATATCGGGAGAGAAATACTGCTGCTAAAGGGGTAGGTTCGCTGACTTGCGATCTGTGTAGCTTTTGCGATACAACAAAGAACAGTATCGCCTATATTATTCCGGCAACACACAATCATCCAGTTCTTTCTTTCTTTTCTTTTTTTTTTTTTTTCCTTTTTACTGATACTCAATAAGCAGAATGAATCAGAAATGTCTGAATGTGTTAAAATTGCACATAAACGAATCACACGCTGGCTACAGGTATGAACAGCTTGAATTCATTAAAAAAAAAAAAAAAAAGTAACAAAAATCCTACATTCTATTTCATTCAGTTTTAGCCAAAGAACGCGTGTGTTGCTGAAAATTAGGTAGAATTATGTCTGCAACACACCATTTTATACTAAAATACCAATGTGCAATACAAGACTCATTTATGACACAACTGCAAAGCTATTGTTATAATTTGTATGGAAAGAGAATCCAGACAAAATGAACACAAAAAAATATACGTAAAAACATTTGAAATGGTCATCTCGAACAACCTGAACTGAAAACCTTTGCCTTACATTGAAATCAAATTAACGCTGAAAAATTCAACAACACACCACAAAGAGAGGATAGCCCAACATTCAATTTTCCACTTCTGAAATACTTCGAAGAAATATGGATCAGATATGCTTCCTCTTTTTTTTTCCAAATCAAACATATTTCGAACAGAGGTTTTTCATGCAGACACCATTTTTTCCTACCAAACTGTCGGAATTCTGGGGAATTGCTTGTGGAACCTGTCTTTCAATCACAGGACACAGTGTCTCTCACAGGACACAGTGTCTCTCCCTGTGTTTCAAGTGCGTCTGTTAGCGTGCGCGTCTGTGGGGGGATGGGGGGGGGGAGGGAGAGAGAGAGAGAGAGAGAGAGAGAGAGAGAATCGCACTTGTTCGCAACCGCCTGCAGTATACGTGCAAAGGAATCATGGTGGGGAGGGAGTGGGGGGGGGGGGGATGACCATGTCGCTGTGTGGATGTTTATATAGGATCGCCACTGTGTCTGGGTGTCGGGGAACGAGAATTGCAAGTAATCAAGTATGTGCGACTGTGTGTGTGAGCTCCATCAAGTGAATGTGTGTGTGTGTCGGGATTGGGGGTTATGAATATGCAGATGGTGATTTTTCGTCTGTGCTCAGTGTGGCCTCTGTGTGTGTGTGTGTGTGTGTGTGTGTGTGTGTGTGTGTGTGTGTGTGTGTGTGTGTGTGTGTGTGTGTGTGTGTGCGTGCGTGCACGTGTGTGTGTGTGTGTGTGTGTGTGTGTGGTGTTTCGCATGCATTATGTAAAACGCAACCTGGTTTTCCGACTACGGTGTGCATGATTCAGGAAGGACAACAGGTTAGGGGAGGAGAGGGGAGGGAGGCGCCAGACAGGATGAACGAGGAGGGACAGTGTTCAGTGCAGAATTCATGGCCTCTTTCTGTGATCTTACATTGCAGTGTGTTTCTTACTGTATCCTTTTCGTTTTCCGTTGTCTTGGGATTTGTTGGTCTCTTTTTTCATGAATTGGTGTGAATTGGACTGGCCGGTTTATTCATGTAAAATTTCGTTTTTAACTCTCTCTCTCTCTCTCTCTCTCTCTCTCTCTCTCTCTCTCTCTCTCTCTCTCTCTCTCTCTCTCTCCCCCCTCTCTCTCTCTCTGTGCGTGTCTGTGTGTGTGTGAGAGAGACAGAGAGAGAGAAAGAGAGAGTGAGAGAGCATATGTGAATGTGTGCGTTAGTGTGTGTGTGTGTGTGTGTGTGTGTGTGTGTGTGTGTGTGTGTGTGTGTGTGTGTGTGTGTGTGTGTACTTGAATGTGCGTTTGTGTGTTTGACGTGTACATGAGTGCGCGCGTGGTTCTTTAGTGTGTGTATGTGTGTGTGTGTGCACGTGGATGTGATGGTGTTGTATGACTATGGGTGGAAGAGTATATATATATAACAATCATTGACATTGTACATTTTTCGTATGGACGCTTTTTAATGTTGTTGCAAATGTAATTATCACTGTAACATAAATTTCCTTTTATATGCAGACAATCGAACTGACCTGAACTGAATTACAAATGGAGGAAAAAATTATTGTGGAAAAAGCATGGACTGATCATTGTCAAGGAATAGGGGGCCGGAATAGCTCAGCTGGTAGAGCGCCGGACTCGTGATCCTGGGGTTGCGGGTTCGAATTTCGGTACAGGGGGATTTTTCCCTCGGAGTTAACATTGGTTCTGACTCCATTCCCCATACAGTCCTTCGAATGAGACTATAAACCGAGGTTCCGTGTGTTGAACGCACGCACAACATCTTGCACACACGTCAAATCCCATCACCAACTTTCGGGAAGAGAAGGCCAGTTTGACCGTTGGTATGGCTTACACGTGACACATAGCATGCAACTTCTCCGAAGATGGAGTATGGCTGCCTTAATGGCGGGATAAAAAAAAAAACGGTCATACACACAAAACTCCACTGCCTGTCTATACAGGCAGTGTCCGCAGGAGTATCAGCCTGCGTACGCAGAAAGAAAGAAAAAAAAGATCAAAGAATATCATGTAGCACATCGATTGGATGAACATGGCCAGTTTATTTCGTATGAACAATTTAAGCAACAGGTGAATGTTAAAAGATTTTCTTTCCTTTTCTGATTTAAATCAGCGATAATTGAGTATGTAAAAAAAAAAGCAAACAGTATATGAGAGGATAGAATTTGGAAATGAACTTGTGTTTCAAAAAGCTTGTGATTACATACTTACAGATAAACATATTTTCTTAAAGTTCTGCATAAAATGGGATATAAAACTAATAATACTATAAAAAAAAAAAATGACAGTAAAAGATGGTTTTTTTTTTCATATATCATCAAAATGTCTTATGTAAAAACAAAACGGTTCAAATAAAGCGTCGTAGGGCTAGTGTTATACTTAAGAAATGTCTGTATAGAGCAGTGACCAACGTACTTTCTGTAAAAAGTTGAAGGATAAGACAATGCACATATTTTGGCACTGTAAGGTCACTCAACAATTTTGGAAAACATTGATACATCTAATGAATAAAACATGTCTAAATGTATTTTATTGGCAGATAACCAAACCACCAGCTATACTTGGGATTTGATGAATACATATATACATACATATATACGTACATATACATATATACACACACATATATAATTATATGTGTGTGCATGCGTGCGCGCGTACGCGTGCGTGCGCGCGTACGCGTGCGTGCGTCCGTGCGTGCGCGCTCTGTGTGTGTGTGTGTGTGTGTGTGTGTGTGTGTATGAAGACAGATGCAACAATATATATGTATATATGATGAAACGAAAGACAGGATTTCAAACACACACACACACACAAACTATAATAATATATATATATATATATATATATATATATAATTCAATACATATATATATATTGAATTATAAACAAAGCTTGCTCTTATGTCTTATATTGAAGAAGTAGGGGGAGATAAGCATTCATATCTGCAGTGGTAGATAATTCTGCTTAACTAACAGTTTGTGCTTGAGAGGGTGAATGGGGAATAATAAATGCTTCTCAAAATGAGCCTTCAGCAAGCTTATAGTCTCCAAGGGGAGACAATCTCCAATGGGGAGAAAACTCACTAACATATAACTCCTGATCAGATACCGGTATTTCGAAACCTGATTGTTTCTCCTCAGTGACCGCAGGCTAACATATAACTCCTGACCAGATACCGGTATTTCGAAACCTGATTGTTTCTCCTCAGTGACCGCAGAAAGTGGTAATTTGACTCCTCTGCCTTTTCGGTTTTAAGAAGAATGCTATCCCAGAAAAAGGCTGGTGTGCAACACGTACATACATACATACCATATATGTATATGTATATATGTACGTATGTATGTCCAGACAGACGGATGCCAACAATGTAGATAGATAGATAGATATGTATTTATTTATGATTGTGCGTGCGTGCGTGCGTGTGTGTGTGTGTGTGTGTGTGTGTGTGTGTGTGTGTGTGTGTGTGTGTGTGTGTGTGTGTGTTGGCGCGCGGTGTGCGTGTGTGTGTAGTTCTGTCTGTTATTTCATTATACTATTCGCCAAACATTCCTTGTACCAGAGTACATCGCATGTCTTTTTCAACAAATTAAAATACAAATGTAAAACCGAAAGGTATATTCCTCCAAAAGTTCTGCGTGTTTAGATTTTGTTTCCAAACGGTTCCCGTATATACAACACCGCTTGCAGTCACAGACTGAGTTATGAACGCATGTTTTGCTTTGTAAATAGCGCTAGCATCGTTCTAACACCGTTTGGGGCACTTCCATCTATGTTTTTCTGCACAGGCCCAAAGGGGATTGTGTAGAACTTACATGAATGCTTTAGTGCAAGCCACCATTCTCAAGCTGAAAACACTTGGCTCGCCTCATATGCTCTGTCTCTGTCTTGACTGTTTATTTGTTAATCCGTCTGTCTATCAACCTTATGTCTCTCTGTCTCTCTCTGTCTGTGTGTGTGTGTGTGTGTGTGTGTGTGTGTGTGTGTGTGTGTGTGTGTGGTGTGTGTGTATGTGTGTTTATTTGTGTATCCGTCTATCAACCTTATAAGTCTCTCCTCTCTCTCTCTCTCTCTCTCTCTCTCTCTCTCTCCTCTCTCTCTCTCCTCTCTCTCAAAATGAGATAATCTAAAGGAATTAAAAATATATGATAACGTATTAGATGAAGTAAGTTCTCATAAACTACTTGGTCTTATTATCGATAATAATTTATCCTGGTCGAATCAGCTTTCGACTTTATCAAAAAGAATATCGAAAAAAGTCTTTCAGCCTAATAGAATCAAACATTTTTTGGATCAACACACTCGGAAATTATTTTTCATGCTTATATTCAAAGCGATGTGGATTATGCTTCAACCTGTTGGGATTTAGCTAGTAAAGCCTCCTTAAGGCATCTTGAAAGTCTCTACAGACGCTCTCTCAAACTTATACTTCTTAAATCTTCCTCTCTGGAAATAAGTGACTATAAAGAACTAAACATCTTGCCCTTTGAATTTAAATGTATCTTCAACAAAGCTGTCTTTATGTTTAAGATTATGAATAACCTTGCACCATTCTATCTCCGAGAGAAATTTCCCGTACGAGAGTTTCGGAACAAAAGCACAATATTTATCCCTCGTCCAAGAACTGATCTCTTTATGACATCTTTTATCTATTCAGGAGGAAAATTATGGAATGAAATCCCGGAATACATAAAAAACAAAAATAGTTTATTATCGTTCAAAAAAGCATACCACAGATATTTAATGGAAAAGTTATAAATGGTTGGTCTCTTTCAGTTAAGACCTGATTTAATGATATAATATTTACCTTCTCTTTTACAACCCTCTCTCTCTCTCTCTCTCTCTCTCTCCTCTCTCTTCTCTCTCTCTCTCTCTCTCTTGTGTACCTTCTATGTTAATGTCAAATGTCATGCCTTGCTTCTCCCTCCTGCTTCCTTTCTCCCCCACTGTCTCTCATTGCTATTTTTTGTTAACTCTTCCCTCTTCTCTCTCTCTCTCTCTCTCTCTGTCTCTCTCTGGCTCTCTCTCTCTCTCTGTCTCTCTCTCTGTCTCTTTCTCTCTCTCCCTCCTCTAATGCCCCCACCCCCCGCCCCCCACCCCACCATATCCCACCCCTTCTTCTGTGTTCACTCTTGTACATTAGTTTTGTTGCATTTGGTATTAGTATATTTCAGAATTTGTACCTTTTGCTTTCTTTTCTTTTTTTTTCCTTTTTTTTTTTCTTTTGGTCCCGGAGGGCTGGATGTAAAAAAGCAGTTATGCTTACTCCACTACCCTCTGAAAATAAAATTCGTTCGTTCGTTCGTTCGTTCTCTGTGTGTGTGTGTGTGTGTGTGTGTGTGTGTGTGTGTGGATTTCATACAACTTTTCGCTCATGGTAAGAAATGTGTAAATTATTTGTTTTGAACTACATTGATGTTACACAGATTTTTTTTTTTTTTTTTTTTTTTTGGGGGGGGGGGGGGGGGGGGGGTCATGTTCTGTTCAATTATGTACAATTTTTTATCACAATGAAAGCGCTATTTCTTTAGGCCCAGTGTAAAAAATTTACTATCCTTAAGTTTTTAAACCAACAGCTCATACATTTCCTTTCCGTCTGATTTCTGTTTGTTCACGCCTACAGGTTTCTGTCTGGTTACTGGCCTTCGTTTCTGTCCACTACCTTGCCTGGTTGTCTCCCTTTTCCGCTTCCTTTCATTCTTATATACACTGACAAAAAACACGAAAACCTGGACATTCCTTCTTCAATCACCAATTTGATTTCCTTTCAATTTTAATTTACAACTGTCATCAAAACGAGCTCTAATCGTTCCATGACTGTGCCATGTCCCAACTAAAGTCGCTTGAATTAGAGTGGTCGTTTTCTTTCACAATCGTCAGAGAAAACGAAATTATGCAGATATACTTGAAACACTCTGAACGCGAAAAAAAAAAAAAAAAAAAAAAAAAAGCGTTTTTCAGCATCTTAGTGTGAAGAAAAACAGTACGCACTGCTTTACATATGCACGTAGTACGCACGAAAAAAAAAATTATTATAAAAGTTTTATTCCTTAATCTGTTGAGGAAAAGAACGTAACCCCCTCTCCGCCTCTCCCCCACCCCCTGAACTCTCCGCTCTCTCGCCCATCCTCAAACCCCCCGCCTATCTCCCCCCCTCCCCCCCCCCCCCCCCCTCCGACCATGGTTCAAATTTATACGCTTACGCCAGAGATGACTGCACAAATTCTGCACACGTTAAAGCCACTAACCACCTCCATCCCCTCCCCCCCCCCCCCCCCCCCCCCCCCCCACACCCCCCATCTCCCCAGCATTGGATATCTCGGTTTTATTCTGGTGGGAAAAAATCCTCTTTTTTTTCGTGTGTGTGTGTGTGTGTGTTGTGGCGCGCGCGCGCGCGCGTGTGTGTGCGTGTGTGTGTCAGACAGACAGAAATAGAGAGAGGGAGACAGACAGACAGAGGCAGACAGGACAGACAGGCAGAGTATGCGTGAAGCAGATTCGGAAACAGAGGGACAGAAAGAGAGAGAGGGAGATAGACAGACAGACAGACAGACACAGGGAGAGAGAGGGAGAGACAGACAGACACACAGACAGACAGTCAGAGACAGAGAGAAACAGATTTGGAGATGCAGGGACATAGAGAGAGACAGAGACAGAGAGAGACAGCGACGGACGGACGGAGGGACGGACAGACAGACACACAAACAGATAGACAGACAGACAGAGAAGAGAAAGAGATCACACTCAGACAACGAGAGGAATGGATTGATTTTTCTTTGCCGGATTTCAAAGCATCGTGGCTTTGCTCATGCAGAACATATTCATCGTTGTGCTAAACAGCGTGCAGCAGGCCTTTCAAACTCAGCTGAACTCTCGATTTATGAATCCCCAGCGGAAGCCAGCACTGTTGTTTGACAAAATACGTTCACCGCTTTTTCCCATTGGGACAGAAACAAAACAACGACGACGACGATGACAACAACAACAACAATAACAACAACAACAACAACAATAACAACAACAATAACAACAACAACAATCTTTTGTCAAATGTACGAGGGTCTGTTGAAAACAGTTCACTCTACTGTGCACAAATGGAACAGTTTGGGGCTCAGATAAGTCCAAAATGAACAGCCGGTTTCCGACTTGGGTGTGTAGTCGTGTGGGGTGTTGTTGTGTGTGTGTGTGTGTGTGTGTGTGTGTGTGTGTGTTGTGTGTGTGTGTGTGGGGTGTGTGTGTGTGTGTGTGTGTGTGTGTGTGTTGTGCGAGCAGTGCGCGAGCATGTGCGTGTGTGTGTGTGTGTGTGTGTGTGTGTGTGTGTGTGTGTGTGTGCGTGTGTGTGTGTGTGTGTGTGTGTGTGTGTGTGTGTGTGTGTGTATGCTTTGAATTAGAATTAGTATTTTATCATGTTTTTCTGTAATATGCGCTTTGGGCTCTTGCGAGGTAAAGCGCTCTATAAACATCCTTTTACATTCTTTTGCCCCCATCCGCCACCCCCACCTCCTCCCTCCAAAAGGTTTTTTGTTTTTGTTTTTTCAAAACGTATTATCCTAAATCATCTTATCCAGAAATATTTCATTATGCCTTCATTCTGTAACCTGCCATTCTGCTTTCTCAACAATCCGTTGTCGCTCCTCTTCCCTTCCCCGATTCCCTCTCCTCCACCACCCCCCACCCCCCCCCCCCCACCCCCCTATTTCTAAGCTATTGCCAAGTCCAACGCTGCATGCTTGTTGACGTCATGTACAACACGTGGTCATCGCTCCGTACAGTTGCGGGGCATCTGTCAAACTCAGCAACATTCAAATGAAAGATTTTTTTTTTTTTTTTTTTTTTTTTTTTTTGGAGATGTACTGAAAAGAGACACAAAAGATACTGTCAAGACATTCCCAAGGGAAATCTTTTTTTCCCTGAAAGTCGGTCTCCCCGGGGCTCAAGGCTACCCGAACTACACCATCTTGCAGAACAGCAAGGTGACTGATCATGACGTCATTTTCAGTTCAAACCCGGTCGCTCAGTCCCTTTCCGTCTGATTGGGCTTACACTGAAGCTGATCTCCAACACGTGTATGCAGGCACGCATGCACACACACACACACACACAACACACACACACACACACACACACACACACACACACACACACACGGAATGAAGAGACAAAGAACGCCGGGGAAAAAAGGGAAAAAAATCAAGAGAGAGAGAGACAGAGACGGACGGACGGACGGACAGACAGACACAGACAGACAGACAAACAAACAGATGGACAGACAAACTGAGAAG
>CM065734.1:6744735-6754735 GCA_033310375.1 Conus canariensis
AAGTACTTGGCCGATCTTTTGAAAATTGAGGTATGTTCATTATGGTCACGAATGATGCCGATGTTTTAGTTTACCGTTAAGAGCGTTACTAACGGCTGTAACGGCCTGAGACGGTTTTTCTTCTTTATGGAATATCTCAGAAAGTACTTAGCCGATCTTTCTGAAAATTGAGGTATATTCATTATGGGTCACGATAATGCCCGATGTTTTAGTTTACCGTTATAGTCCGTTACTAACGGCTGTAACGGCCTGTGACGGTTTTTCTTCTTTATGGAATATCTCAGAAAGTACTTGGCCGATCTTTTGAAAATTAGCAGGTATATTCATTATGGGTCACGGATGATCCCGATGTTTTAGTTTACCCGTTATAGCCGTTACTAACGGCTGTAACGGCCTGTAACGGTTTTTCTTCTTATGGAATATCTCAGAAAGTACTTGGCCGATCTTTGTGAAAATTAGCAGTATGTTCATATGGCTCACGGATGATGCCCGATGTTTTAGTTTACCGTTATAGCCGTTACTAACGGCTGTAACGGCCTAACGGTTTTCTTCTTTATGGAATATCTCAGAAAGTACTTGGCCGATCTTTCTGAAAATTTGTAGATATGTTCATTATGGCTTACGGATGATGCCCGATGTTTTTAATTTACCGTTATAGCCGTTACTAACGGCTATAACGGCCATAAGGTTTTTTGTATGGATTCTCAAGTACGTGCGTCTTTCTAAATTTGTGATATGTCTTAGGCACAGATGCGATTAAGTACCCTTGTAGCCGTTATCTTACGCCATAAAGTTTCTTTTATGAAGTTCAGAATTGCGTCTTCTAAATTGATGTTCATTATGGGTCACGGATCATGCCCGACGCTTAATTTACCGTTATGGCCGGTACTAACGGCTATAACGACCCATAACGGTTTTTGTTTTTTATGGAATATCTCAGAAAGTACGTGGCCGATCATTCTGAAAATTTGTAGGTATGTTCATTATGGGTCACAGAGATGCCCGATGTTTAAGTTTACCGTTATAGCCGTTACTAATGGCCCATAATAGTTTTCTTCTTGATGGAACATCTCAGAAAGTTCTTGGCCGATCTTTCTGAAAATTTGTAAGTATGTTCTTCTTCTTCTTTCTTTGAACATCCGCCATCATCATTTTGATGGTTTCTGATGTGTGTAAAAACTTGGGGGGTTCCCACAGGGTGTTTGACATAGAATGTAGACTGACAGCTGGCGTGGGGGGGGGGGGGGGGAACTTGTGGGGGGGTGGTTAGTGGGGGAGTGGGGGGGGAGGGCACTGGTTGGTCAATTTGGGACTTGAAACACTCCACTGAGGTTGAGGAAATGACCTCAGGAGGCAGGCTGTTCCAGTCCCTGACAGTCCTTGGGAAGAAAGAAAACTTCCTGTAGTTGGTTTTACAGGCAGGGAGAAGATAAGTCTCCCCATGAGACTGTCTTGTAGTCCGTGCTGGGGTGTTTGGTGTAGGCCTGAATGGGGTGTTTATGCTGACCTCTTCATGATGGTATTTGAAGAAGGTGGTCAGCCTTGCTGCTCTTCTTCTGTCTGCCAGAGTGGACCACTGTAGATGTGTCAGCAGGAATCGTCACTTGAGGTGTGACGGTGGCGGTTCACAACCCATCGAGCTGCACGGCGTATGGACTTTTTCCATTTGTTGGAATGTTTTTGGCAGTGTAGGGGATCCTCATGACAAGGTGAGCATATTCATGTGGGGCGAACTAGGGCTTTGTAGCATTTCCTTGAGTTAATAGAGCTACACGCAGGTTTTCGCCTGAGGAACCTAAGGTCTTGTTTGCCCTGTTTGTTATATGTGAGATGGGGTTGCCCACGCTAAGATCCTTGGGAAATGGTATACCCCCAGGTACGTTTGTCTCTTCGACGTTTTGAAAATTTTGGCCATGGAAAGGATATGTGCCTAGTCATGGTGTTTTTCTTCCTGATGGAACGTGAGGGCTTGACACTTGTCATTATAGGTCACAGATTATGGCCGATGTTTACCAGAATAGCCACTACTAACGGTTACACCAGCCCAAGACGGATTTTCCTCTTTATGGAATATATCACGCGTGTTCAGGATATACTGGGAGTACGTTTATATGCTTTGTATCTTGTTCATTACCTTAGTGTCACCGATTCTGCGAAGGAATGTTACGTAGTGGCTTGGTCGTGTGAAGAAGCATGCTTCTGCTGTCGTTCTTAGGAGACACCGAGAGACATCTGCTCCATCACCGGCGACACTGTATCATGCCAGCAATGCCACGTGCAGATCTAACAAGGTATTGTTGTTATCAGGCTTTTTTTTTTTTGACGCTGCGAGTTTCCGATGCCCGACTGATGCAGAACGACAATCAGAAGACAAGAGTAACTGAAAAGCTCGATTTGAAAAGAGAGGGGTTAGTTACCGCCAAGGACACTGACAAACAAGAGTTCAGGACTATACACAATGCATTTCGACCTCTTGGGTCTTCTTCAGGTGAAAACACACAATATTTAGGACAGTGACAGGAACACTTAGCTGAGCTTCTCCTGTTCGTTTCCAAATTGAAAATGGCCGCCAGACGGAAACGAGGGGATTATGGGAGAGGAAGAGGGTGTTGGGAAATAAAAAAAAAAAAAGAAAGAAAAGGAAATGGAGGGTGTGTGAAACGATGGTAAATGAAATAAAGTAAATGAATTTTTTTTTAAGCTCGAATCTATTTCACAGAGAGAGAGGGGGGGAGAGAGAGAGAGAGAGAGAGAGAGGAGAGAGAGAGAGAGAGAGAGAGACAGACAGACAGACAGACAGACAGACAGACAGACAGACAGAGCGGTATAACGTGCTGGTCTCCGTAAGACTACTCTTTATCTAATCCCACGCGTCTATCGTATCGTGCGAAGGCAGACTACAGAGGTTTACTGGAAATAATTCAGGACAAAGACAAGGAGGGAAGAAAATGTATCAAGAACGATGATTCATTCTCAAGACAATATTTTCCAGAAACCAGACAGAATTGTATGCGCGGAATATCCGATCTCTTGACGCCGGAGAACGGCACTACATGGCTGTGTCACAGAGGCTGCAACAGATTCTGTCATTGGACAGATACAGGGCTTACAGAAGTGTGGCCGCAACAGATTCTGTCATTGGACAGCTACAGGGCTTACAGAAGTGTGGCTGCAACAGATTCCAGCCTGGGACAGGGTTTACAGAAGTGTGGCTGCAACAGAAGTGTGGCTGCAACAGATTCCAGCCTGGGACAAGGACAGGGCTTACAGAAGTGTGGCTGCAACAGAAGTGTGGCTGCAACAGATTCCAGCCTGGGACAGGGCTTACAGAAGTGTGGCTGCAACAATTCCAGCCTGGGACAGAGTTTACAGAAGTGTGGCTGCAACAGAAGTGTGGCTGCAACAATTCCAGCCTGGGACAGGGCTTACAGAAGTGTGGCTGCAACAGATTCCAGCCTGGGACAGGGCTTACAGAAGTGTGGCTGCAACAACTCCAGCCTGGGACAGGGCTTACAGAAGTGTGGCTGCAACAACTCCAGCCTGGGACAGGGCTTACAGAAGTGTGGCTGCAACAACTCCAGCCTGGGACAGGGCTTACAGAAATGTGGCTGCAACAACTCCAGCCTGGGACAGGGCTTACAGAAGTGTGGCTGCAACAATTCCAGCCTGAGACAGGGCTTACAGAAATGTGGCTGCAACAACTCCAGCCTGGGACAGGGCTTACAGAAATGTGGCTGCAACAACTCCAGCCTGGGACAGGGCTTACAGAAGTGTGGCTGCAACAATTCCAGTCTGAGACAGGACTTACAGAAATATGGCTGCAACAATTCCAGCCTGAGACAGGGCTTACAGAAATGTGGTTGCAACGGATTCCAGCTGGACAGGCTTACAGAAATTGGCTGCAACAATTTCCAGCCTGGAACAGGGCTTACAGAAGTGTGGCGCAACAGATTTCAGCCTGGGTACAGGGCTTACGGAAGTGTGGCTGCAACAACTCCAGCCTGGGACAGGGCTTACAGAAGTGTGGCTGCAACAACTCCATAGCCTGGGACAGGGCTTACAGAAGTGTGGCTGCAACAAGCTCCAGCCTGGGACAGGGCTTACAGAAGTGTGGCTGCAACAATTCCAGCCTGAGACAGGACTTACAGAAATGTGGCTGCAACAATTCCAGCCTGGGACAGGGCTTACAGAAGTGTGGTTGCAACGGATTCCAGCCTGGGACAGGGCTTACAGAAGTGTGGCTGCAACAATTCCAGCCTGGGACAGGGCTTACAGAAGTGTGGTTGCAACGGATTCCAGCCTTGGACAGGGCTCACAGAAGTGTGGTTGCAACGGATTCCAGCCTGGGACAGGGCTTACAGAAGTGTGGCTGCAACAATTCCAGCCTGGGACAGGGCTTACAGAAGTGTGGTTGCAACGGATTCCAGCCTTGGGACCAGGGCTACAGAAGTGTGGTTGCAACGGATTCCAGCCTGGGACAGGGCTTACAGAAGTGTGGCTGCAACAATTCCAGCCTGGGACAGGGCTTACAGAAGTGTGGTTGCAACGGATTCCAGCCTGGACAGGGCTTACAGAAGTGTGGCTGCAACAATTGCAGCCTTGAGACAAGGCTTACAGAAGTGTGGCTGCAACAATTCCAGCTGGGACAAGGCTTACAGAAGTGTGGCTGCAATAGATGTGGCTGCAATAGAAGTGTGGCTGCAACAGAATGTGGCTGCAACAATTCCACCTGGACAAGACAGGTTGTTTTAGCCCACATTCTGTGTCCTCCCAATTGATTCAACGGTCAGAAATGTTAAGCACCTGCTGACAGACAGACAGACAGACAGACAGATAGACCAAAACAAAAGCAAAAGCAAAATAAACGGACACAGATGAAAACGCACCCTCTTTGATGGAGGCCCAAACCAGCTCTATGATCATAAAAGTATGTTAGATCGTGGACAAAAGTCCTAAA
The DNA here is from genome assembly GCA_033310375.1 of Conus canariensis. NCBI lineage: Eukaryota > Metazoa > Mollusca > Gastropoda > Neogastropoda > Conidae > Conus > Conus canariensis. Next base: position 6,749,693 of record CM065734.1, read on the forward strand.
CTCCGCATGTTCAAATGATCCTGAAACGTCGTCTGTTTTTTTCTCCGTACACAGGCTGATACTCCTGCGGACACTGCCTGTACAGACAGGCAGTGGAGTTTTGTGTGTATAACCGTTTTTTTATCCCGCCATTAAGGCAGCCATACTCCATCTTCGGGGAAGGTGCATGCTATGTGTAACGTGTCATCCATACCAACGGCCAAACTGGCCTTCTCTTCCGAAAGTTGGTGATGGGGTTTGACGTGTGTGCAAGATGTTGTGCGTGCGTTCACACACGGAACCTCGGTTTATAGTCTCATTCGAAGGACTGTATGGGGAACGGAGTCAGAACCAACGTTAACTCCGAGGGAAAAATCCCCCTGTACCGAAATTCGAACCCGCAACCCCAGGATCACGAGTCCGGCGCTCTACCAACTGAGCTATTCCGCTCCCGGCGACCATTTTGATTGGTGTACTGGGTTCGTGCCGACTGACATTCATGTACTCTGACGCTCTTACTCATTAGTCCTTAATGAGTTCCTTCCTCCTTTCCTCTCCGGCACTGGCGCTAATGAGCAAACTCATCACTCATTAGCCATTATTTGCAGTTGATGCTATTGGAAACAGCCTTTACCTTCCAGTTTTATTTAGATACTCGCGCGCGCGCGCGCGCGCGCACGCACACACACACACACACACACACACACACACACACACACACACACACACACACACACTGCATTCTTATAGAGTGATTCACGTGTTGAACAAACCTAGTCTACATAATCAACCTGTTTTTGGTTGACGGTGTGTGTGTGTGGTGTGTGTGTGTGTGTGTGTGTGTGTGTGTGTGTGGAGTGTGTATGTGTGTGTGTGTATGTGTGTGTGTGTGTATGTATGTATGTGTGTTGTGTGTGTGTGTGTGTGTTGTATGTGTGTGTGTGTGTGCATGTATGTATGTGTGTGTGTGTGTGTGAGTGTGTGTTGTGTGTGTGTGTGTGTTGTGTATGTGTGTATGTATGTGTGTATGTGTGTGTGTGTGTATGTGTGGTGTATGTGTGTGTGTGTATATGTTGTGTGTGCGTGCGCGTGTGTGTATGTATGTGTGTGTGCACGTGCGTGCGTACATGCGTGCGTGCGTATACGCGTGCGTGCGTGCGTGTGTGTGTGTGTGTGTGTGTGTGTGTGTGTGTTTCGTGTATGTGTCTGCGTGCGTGCGTGTGTATGTATGTATGTATGTGTGTGTGACAAACTGATAAATATTCTTAAGATCTTTTTATCCACCCCCATCCCCCCCCCCTTCTCCCTCCCCCCCCCCACCCCCCCCCCCCCCCCCCCCCCCCCCCCCCACCTCACAACAGGGTCATAGAATTGTGAGGCCCGTCAATCTTCAATAAGTTTTCATAAACGCTTGCAATAGTACAAACCCATTGTTTTGACGGCCTTGTCAAAGCCCGGCAGAACGGATCCGTGAAAGCGGCCATAGACAATCCGTGCTAGATCTATCGCTATTCTTGATATGAAAATCCCATTCCTGCCACCTACATAAGATTTTAATATTTCCCTAAAACCATGCACAAAAAAGCAGTTATTTCTTCTACACCTTGATTTGTCCAAACAAAACCATATCCTAACGTAAACAAAAGCAGATATTTGAAGCCCAGTTTCTTTTGTCGTGTGAAGCTAGATCTAGCAGCATCCTATAGGCTTTGCGAGAGAGAGAGAGAGAGAGAGAGAGAGAGAGAGCAATTCCTTCAAAAGGAGAGCAATGTACTCACGCTTACCGTTTCTTCCAACCTCGTTTGCTAAACTGTCTCAGGCAGCCGACACAGCATCTCTGTTGGAATGAAATTCTTTCGCTTTTCGTGTAAATAAATGTTCTGGTCTGAACAGCATTGATCAGTTTCAGTTTGTCCATGGTGCCAAGAGAGACTACCTCAGTGAAAAGTCAAGAGCGCGGTTCTTTCCCTTACCCGGAGAACCGTGAAACGGACGGTTTGCACCAACGGCGGAACGACAGGTTGAAAATTCCGGGTCAGCCCGGCTCTACTATGGCCACCTGGAGCCGTAATGGATGACGCCACAGAGGAGTTGAGCCGAGCAGGACTTTTTAACTGGGCCGTGCAAAGAACATTTCTGTTTTAAACTTTCACCGGCCACCATTCGACATACAGACCTTCGATCCGCACGTGCAACCTGCACGTATTTTCAGTGAGATGCGGCATTGTGATGTGACAGGTCAGTGCGATTCACTTCAGTACCCACGCGAGCAACTGTCGTCAGTGAGTGCTGCGCCTTTGACCTCTGATCTGACCTTTCGACTTCGCGAACTCGGCATTGGTGACGCCTTGCCACGCAAGCGCACTCGACGCGGTGGCAGACGTAAACAAAGATGGTGATTGTGCTCCCTAGACTAGCAGGATCACAATCCTCATTTGCCAACTTTCAAAACCTGATCCGAATCAAGACTCTTCCTCCAAACCCAAACTACTTCTGCTTCATTTATGTCTGTGTTCTTTTAACGCTCAGTCCGCAGCAAGGAAAGAAAAGATACCTGCCATAAACTCTTCCATTCTGGACAATGCCCTTGACCTTTTCTGCATCACGGACTCCTGGCTACACCCTTCAGGGCGATGAACCACAATGCAAAGGACTGGCCCCACCAGGATACTGCACTCTGTCTTTCCCCCGTCCCTCACGTGGTGGTGGCACTGCCATCATTATGAGAGGGTGTCCGTCCCCCAACGTCAAAGTCCAGTCTGACTTACCATTTCAACACTCTACATTTGAAATAGTGCACCTCATCTTCACCCTTCCACAGCATTCTATTAACTTGTTAACCCTTTACCGCCCACCCCCCAATAGGAAAAATAAGCTGAATACTTTTTCTGAACTTGCCAACCTCTTGGACTATTGTGATAGTTTGAAGGGAAATCCACTGATTGTTGGCGACGTCAATTATCATCTAGATCAGCCCTCTCACCCCTCCACTGCCAAACTCCTTGACATCCTGAACACGTACGGTCTTGCCCAGTCGGTGGATGCTCCAACTCACTGTCGTGGTCACACGCTGGATTGGGTCGTTAGCCGCCAGGATGATACCCTTGTACAGTCAACCTCGGTGGACAAAAGGTGACCTTCAAATCCTACTGTGTGGTCGTGGAACTGTCTGTGCCTAGGCCCTCCACCCAGCCTAGGTACGTGGAGAAAGAAGGCTGGCTGGCATCAACATCTCCTCTTTTAGGGATGATTTGAAGACCTTCCTGGACTCCGCCCCCCAGCCCCTCACCCCTCATCAGCTGGACCCGTGTCTCCAGGACACCTCAACACCTACGCCCCGGCCAAACGCTGCAAGGTGGCGAATCGTCCCTCCTGCCCGTGGTACAGAGCAGCTGCCGAACAGATCAAAGCTGCGAAGGCAGATCGACGGAGAGCTGAACGCCAGTGGGACAGATCTGGCCTTCATGTCCATAAAGAAATCTTCAACAAGAAGAAACATTTTGTGGATGAAATTGTGTTTAAGGCTCAGTCTTCCTTCTTTTCAAAGAAAATACTAGATTGTAGGACGTCTACTCAGCTGTATCAGCTCACAAACAGTTTGCTAGGCCGGAAAAGTAACGCTGTGCTCCCCACTGTTTTCTCTCCTTCCGAACTCCCCATCCTTTTCTCTGACTTTTTCAATGCCAAAATCAAAACAATCAGAGACAATCTGAACAGTTCAAATGTCACTGGATCCCCTCTAGATAGTGATCGTTCTTTTTCAGGCCAACCTTTGACTGTTTTCAGTTCTGTGACCGAGAATGATGTTAGAAAGGTGATAGTTAGATCGCCCCCCCCCCCCCCCCCCCAAAAAAAAACATGTGACCTTGACCCATCGCCTGCATCCATCCTGTTCCACTGTATTGATATTTTGCTCCCCTTCATAAACCATGTAATTAATGCTTCCCTCTCGTCTGGCATTTTTCCCCATTAGTACAAATCTGCTGTTATTCGTCCCACTCTCGAAAGTTCTTATATTCACCTCTCCTCCCAGGCTCGTAACTTCGGTGGAACTTCATTCCGTCCTTTCTTTCAAGCACCACGTGTCTAATGTTTGTAAGGCAGCGTATCTGGAAATACGTAAGATCAGTTCAATCAGACACTTCCTTTCCACTGACGCCACAAAAACTCTGGTTTGTTCCCTAGTTCTCTCAAGGCTGGACTACTGCAACAGTCTCTTGGCTGGCTCACCAAAGTATCTAAACTACAGAAGGTTCAGAATAGCGCTGCCGGGCTTGTTTGCAAAGCGTCTAAACGTAAACATGTCACTCCTCTGTTGCAGTCCCTCCACTGGCTTCCAATTCAAAGTCGAATTGACTACAAGCTGGCTTCTATCTGCTTCTCTCCTGTTTCTGGTACTGGACCAAAATATCTTTCCGACATCCTCCACATCTACACCCCATCCCGTCAACTTCGTTCCTCTGCCGACAGTCGCCTCTTGCGCATTCCTTTTGTCAGAACAAAATATTTTGGTCAACGTTCTCTCTCCTTCCAGGGACCACCTGTCTGGAATACACTTCCCATCAGTGTCAGACACCTACCTTCACCCTCTTCTTTCAAATCTGCCGTGAAAACAAACTTCGTTCAACAGTCGTAACCTCTGCCCCCCCCCCCCCCCTCTCCCCCCATTTCCCAATCCACCATCCGAGTGCCTGAGTGGGGTTTTGCGTGCACACGTGAGTGCCTGGTGGTTGTGCCACTTGTGTGTGCAGGCTGTGCTGATGTGAGTGAGTGTGTGCGTGCATGCATGTGTCTGTGGGCGTGGGTGTGTGGTCACGCGTGTGCATGCGCGCGCGTGTGTGTGTGTGTGTGTGGGGGGGGGGGGGGGGGGTACGTGTGTGTAGGCTTATGTTTATACATCAATATGGTATATTTGCACTATGTTCCTTGTTATTGCTTGTGTGTAAAGTAAGTTCATGTCTTGTTATTAGTTTGTCATGTCTTATCGTATAACTTTATTATCTGTTGGTTATGTAAAGCGCTTAGAGCCCTAACTTTTAGAGAATAGACGCTACATAGATTGAT
>CM065734.1:6757235-6772235 GCA_033310375.1 Conus canariensis
GCGCGCGCGCACACACACACACACACACACACATGCGCACGCACACACGCAAGCATGCACGCACGCACTCACACATACACGAAGGCTGGATGAGGAACGGAGCTTCCTGAGGTTCTGGATACCCCCCCCCCCCCCCCAATCTCCCCCTTCCCTGCAGGCAAAAATGGCACTACTGGTAGAGGACCCCCAGACTACCTCCCCCCTCCCCCAATCTCCCCCTTTCCTGCAGGCAAAAATGGCACTACTGAAGAGGACCCCCAGACTACCTCCCCCCTCCCCCAATCTCCCCCTTCCCTGCAGGCAAAAATGGCACTACTGGTAGAGGACCCCCAGACTACCTCCCCCCTCCCCCAATCTCCCCCTTTCCTGCAGGCAAAAATGGCACTACTGAAGAGGACCCCCAGACTACCCCCCCCCCCCCCCCCAATCTCCCCCTTCCCTGCAGGCAAAAATGGCACTACTGGGAAATGACCCCCAGACTACCTCCCCCCCCCTCCCCCAATCTCCCCCTTCCCTGCAGGCAAAAATGGCACTACTGGGAAATGACCCCCAGACTACCTCCCCCCCCCCCCCTCCCCAATCTCCCCCTTCCCTACAGGCAAAAATCGCACTACTGGGAAATGACCCCCAGACTACCCCCACCCCCTCTTCTTCCCCTCATGAAATCATTTTGGCCCTGCACACATGCATGCACAAGCATGTACACACACAGATTGAGGAGAGTAGTTTTCTGTCGACGTGTGGCCTGTATTATGTCGACCTATCAACATATCAACAAATAGTATCTTTACCAGACTAATCCTGAAGCAAAGCTTGAATACGTCAACCTCTCAAAATGGTGGTAAACTGCTTTCTACCTTACTAAATCCTGGACATAGCCCGCCAAGCTATGTCACCGTGCTGAAGTGGAGTTACAGCCCTTTACATCATACTACATCCTGGGGCAAAGCCTGCGTAGATATGTCACCCTATTAAGTGGAAGTAAAATCTTTTTTTTAGCATACTAAATACTGGGGCATTCCCTATATGTATCACCCGAACAAAGTAGAGGCAAAACACTTTTTACCATATTAAATCCTGGGACGTTGCCTGTGCAGCTATGTTACCATACTAAAGTGGAGGTACAACCCTTTTTACCATACTTTATCCTTGGGCACAGCCTGTGAACGTGCCCCAACCAAAGTGGATGTTAAAACAAACTTTTAAGCATATTAAATTCTGGGGCATACATTGTGTATGTCACCCTATCAAAGTAGAAGTAAAACTTTTTTAGCATACTAAATACTGAGGCATAGCTTGTGTATATCACCCTACCAAAGCGAAGGTTAAAAACCCTTTTTACTATGTCAAATCCTGGGGCTTATCCTGTGGCTGTCAGCCTATTGAGAAGAAGAAGAAAGAAGAAAAAGATACATCCGAAGGTGCGGGTGGGACCCAGAGAAGTACTGTCCTCAACTGCCGAACAAACCAGCTGGGAGCAATCCTGCACCACCTTAAAAAGCCCGTGCTGTGCTGACATATTCACATAATTACTCCTACGCAGATGCCATTGTGTAATGGCCACTGGACGTGACATGAGATCACCTTCACGGCAGTGTCCCCATGGGTGCACAAGCCCATATTTCATGACTGCAGACCCCACCAGCGAAAGACACTACCGTCAACCAACTGCCATGTGCATCCTGCAGTTCCAACCGTTGCCGTTCCGCTGACTGCTGAGAACAGCACAACTCCAGACACGGACAAGCCCTCGGAAGAGGACCCCGGGCTGCAGTCTTTCCTGCTGTCAACAGGACTTTTTCTGCGGTCAGTGGGTCTTTCCTCGTCATCACTGGGCCTTTCCTCAGAGTCGGCAAAACAGCAGACAACAACACAAAAACGCACCCGAACGTGCGAGTGGGACCAGTGAAGTACTGTCCTCAACTGCCGAACAAATCAGTTAGGAGCAATCCTGCACCACCCTTAGAAATCTGTGCTATCTTGACGTAGGGTGTCGGCACGCACGGGGCGTACCATTAAGACGTCAAGGCACATAAATGCTTCCCGACAGATGCCGTTGTGTAATGGCCACTGGACGTGACACGACAGAACCTGCATGGGAGAGTCCCCATGCTTGTACCAGCCCGCAGCCTCACTCGTTGCCGTTCTGCTGACAGATGAAAACAGCACAACTCCGGACAAGGCCAAGCTTTCGCCACAAGGTCTTACGTGGCCTCTGAAGGGGATCCCGGGTTACAGTCTTTCCCGCTGTCAACAGAACTTTCCCTGCGGTGAGTGGGTCTTTCCTCACCATCACTGGACCTTTCTCTCGAGTCCGTCAAAAGGCAGACAAGAAAAAGTGTATGTCACCTTACCAAAGCGAAGGTGAAAACAGTTTGTCACTATGATAAATCCTGGGGCATAGCCTACGGATGCCAACCTACCAAATAGGAGGTAAACTCTTTACATCATGCTCAATCCTGGAGTATAGCCTCTGTATATCGCCGTGATAAAGTGGGGGTAAAACTCTTTACATCATGCTCAATCCTGGAGCATAGCCTCTGTATATCGCCGTGATAAAGTGGGGGTAAAACTCTTTACATCATGCTCAATCCTGGAGCATAGCCTCTGGATATCGCCGTAATAAGGTGGGGGTAAAACCCTTTACATCATGCTCAATCCTAGAGCATAGCCTCTGGATATCGCCGTGATGAAGTGCGGGTAAAACCCTTCACATCATGCTCAATCCTAGAGCATAGCCTCTGGATATCGCCGCGATAAAGCGCGGGTAAAACCCTTTACATCATGCTCAATCCTGGAGCATAGCCTCTGGATATCGCCGCGATAAAGCGCGGGTAAAACCCTTTACATCATGCTCAATCCTGGAGCATAGCCTCTGTATATCGCCGCGATAAAGTGCGGGTAAAACCCGTTACATCATGCTCAATCCTGGAGCATAGCCTCTGTATATCGCCGCGATAAAGTGGGGGTAAAAGCCTTTACATCATGCTCAGTCCTGGAGCATAGCCTCTGGATATCGCCGCGATAAAGTGGGGGTAAAACCCTTTACATCATGCTCAGTCCTGGAGCATAGCCTCTGTATATCGCCGTGATAAAGTGGGGGTAAAACCCTTTACATCATGCTCAATCCTGGAGTATAGCCTCTGTATATCGCCACGATAAAGTGCGGGTAAAACTCTTTACATCATGCTCAATCCTGGACCATAGCCTCTGGATATCGCCGTGATAAAGTGGGGGTAAAACCCTTTACATCATGCTCAATCCTGGACCATAGCCTCTGTATATCGCCGTGATAAAGTGGGGGTAAAACCCTTTACATCACGCTCAATCCTGGACCATAGCCTCTGGATATCGCCATGATAAAGTGGGGGTAACACCCTTTACATCACGCTCAATCCCGGACCATAGCCTCTGGATATCGCCGTGGTAAAGTGGGGGTAAAACCCTTTACATCACGCTCAATCCTGGACCATAGCCTCTGTATTTCGCCGCGATAAAGTGGGGGTAAAACCCTTTACATCATGCTCAATCCTGGAGCATAGCCTCTATATATCGCCGTGATAAAGTGGGGTAAAACCCTTTACATCACGCTCAATCCTGAAGCATAGCCTCTGTATATCGCCGTGATAAAGTGGGGGTAAAACCCTTTACATCATGCTCAATCCTGGAGCATAGCCTCTGTATATCGCCGTGATAAAGTGGGGGTAAAACCCTTTACATCACGCTCAATTCTGGACCATAGCCTCTGTATATCGCCGTGATAAAGTGGAGGTAAAACCCTTTACATCACGCTCAATCCTGGAGCATAGCCTCTGTATATCGCCGTGATAAAGTGGGGGTAAAACTCTTTACATCACGCTCAATCCTGGAGCACAGCCTCTGTATATCGCCGTGATAAAGTGGGGGTAAAACCCTTTACATCACGCTCAATCCTGGAGCACAGCCTGTGTATATCGCCGTGATAAAGTGGGGGTAAAACTCTTTACATCACGCTAAATCCTGGAGCATAGCCTGTGATAAAGTGGGGGTAAAACTCTTTACATCATGCTCAATCCTGGAGCATAGCCTGTGATAAAGTGGGGGTAAAACTCTTTACATCATGCTAAATCCTGGAGCATAGCCTCTGTATATCGCCGTGATAAAGTGGGGGTAAAAACCCTTTACATCACGCTAAATCCTGGAGCATAGCCTCTGTATATCGCCGTGATAAAGTGGGGGTAAAACTCTTTACATCACGCTAAATCCTGGAGCATAGCCTGTGATAAAGTGGGGTAAAACTCTTTACATCATGCTCAATCCTGGAGCATAGCCTGTGATAAAGTGGGGGTAAAACTCTTTACATCATGCTAAATCCTGGAGCATAGCCTCTGTATATCGCCGTGATAAAGTGGGGGTAAACCCCTTTACATCAAGCTAAATCCTGGAGCATAGCCTCTGTATATCGCCGTGATAAAGTGGGGGTAAACCCCTTTACATCATGCTCAATCCTGGAGCATAGCCTCTGTATATCGCCGTGATAAAGTGGGGGTAAAACCCTTTACATCATGCTAAATCCTGGAGCATAGCCTCTGTATATCGCCGTGATAAAGTGGGGGTAAAACCCTTTACATCATGCTAAATCCTGGAGCATAGCCTCTGTATAAACCCTTTACATCATGCTAAATCCTGGAGCATAGCCTCTGTATATCGCCTTGATAAAGTGGGGGTAAAACCCTTTTTACTGTACAAAGTCCTCGGGTATTGTCTGTGCACGTCACCCTCATGACTACTCTTTATCAATTTTTTGTATGACATGTTTTACCTCGTAGTCCTAATTTAGCGTTAAATGGATAATACAACTACAGCTTCTTTCCGTCAGACTTTAAACTGGCGCCATGTAATTTTTCGAAAACTGAATTGACGTGAAGCACAGTTATATCTTGTTTTTGTCAAATGTAATATTGGCCTATTTTGTCGTGAATTTCGCCAGTATTACTGTTTTGTTGTTTTACAAAATTAGCATTAAATGAACAGGTTCTGTTTGTCAAGAAAAGAGCGAACGTGCGAATATCTGTATAGCAAAATCAAAATAATTCAGTATTCGAGGCGCCTTGTTATGAATTTGTTGCTAAGGCTTACAAACTGGACTTATCCAAATAGTCAACAGGCAGAAGCAAAACCAGAAACGATGCCGTAAAAGATTTACTTGGAAAACATCTACTCCAAAAGGTACAGGCAACCAACATCTAATGACTCAAATACATGCAAACAGAACACACACACACACACACACACACACACACACACACACACACACAAACAAACGCACAAACAGACAGAGAGAGGAAGAGAGAGAGAGAGAAGAAAATACATTCATACACACACACGCACGCACACACACGCACGCTCGCATGCACGCACGCACGCTCACATGCACGCACGCACGCACGCACTCACTCACACACACACACACACACACACACACACACACACACACACACACACACATACACACACACACTGTCTTTGTGTCGAACACCGGACTTCAGAATATCAACTGAGACTGAAGAAGAATTACTTTTAAATTAAAGGCTGCATGAGAATTTATGAGTACTCAAGTTCCTGTTGTAGAGAACTGTAAGATCTACCATAGCAAGGAGGACCAGAGGCATGGTAGGTCTGAGAGACAGACTGCCTTACCAAGTTAGGCTGCAATGAAACAGAGGCAGACAGTCTTATGTAATGTCCTGGCCTTGACTGGCAGCCAACGAAGCCTTTGGAGTACATCAGTGTGCCCTCTGACTGCTTTAAGAATCTGTCGTGCTGCACAGTTTTGAATGTTCTGAATGAGATGGCCAGAAAGTCCATCTGTCAGAGAATTGCAGGAATCAAGACACAAGAGCACGAAGTGGCAAGATGACGGGTTTGGTACTTATCCTCCATGTTTCAACATGCATAGTTTCAAGATATGGTTCACCTGTATACTTATCATACTGTATTAATACAATTACAGAGGTTGCAGCTGAAAGCTGTAATGTAAGCGAGATGTCAACGTCCAGAAAATATTCCGTAATGTTCTATCGACTTTTTGTTTGTTTGTTTCATGATGTTAGGTTAAAAGAATTAATTTCGCGCGCGCGCGCGCGCACGCACGCACGCACGCACGTACGTACGTACGTACGTACGTACGTACGTACGTACGTACGTACGTACGTAGTATGTATGTATGTATGTATGTATGTGTGTGTGTGTGTGTGTGTGTGTGTGTGTGTGTGTGTGTGTGTGTGTGTTTTGAACAAAGTTAAACAAATAGTGGAAAATGTAATGTGCAGTTTACTGTCATGGCATGAACAGAAAAGATATGCGTTTGGTTACTTCATCGTAATTTCCTATGCAGCAAAGAAAGCAATTTCCAACAGTTCAACCAAGCTTGCCAAAAAAAAAATGCTAAGGAAGACATAAAGACGGACAGGAAGTCAAGGAAATGACGAGCGCTGAAGGCAAGGATTTGATTGGCTGCTCGCACGCCCTTCGGCCATCGTTACAACGCAGGCTACCAGGCAGTGGTCTCCTTTGTTGTCTGTGGAGCAACATCTCGCGGCTAAGAGATATTACCTCTTTCCCGTTTCCTCTTTGTGCGCATGCAAGGAAGCAAGCCTGGACACGTGCACGCACGCGCGAGCACACACACACACATACACACACACAATGGGGGAAGGGATGGGGGGGGGGGAGGAGTTGATCTCTGTATGGTGGGACTTACTGACGGTTCCCAACAAACCAGTTTTTAAGTGCTGACTTAAACGACTGACTGCATATGGAGAACAGCGGATCAAAAAAGTTGCTTCAAATGCCAGAAAAGTCACACTGCCGAAGAAGTTCACAAACCGCAGGCGCCCACCACAAAAACTGTCCATCTGGACGTTCTGTCATTCTGATGGACGCTGGTGTCAACCCAATTTTCCTCATTTTACAACTTCCCATATTGAAAAGTACTTTTCCGTTATTCCCAGCCCAAAACCCTTATACTTTACGGAAAACGCAAAAACATACACAAAAATTGCTGTGAATGCAATGTAATACTCAGTATCAGGCAGAACGTCTTGAAACAAATGGCAGTTTAAGACAGTTTATGAATAACAATAACGCTTACCCATCCAACAGAACCTCCTCTTCCATTCCAGCAGAATGCATCACTTGAGACAGTTTGTAGATCAAATCACACACCCTATAGTGAAACACTGACAATGATGCAGAATTAAAAACTGTTTATAAACCCATCGTTTACACACTCTTCCACTTTACCAACATCACGAGTCTCTGGGACATAGAATGCAGTACGTATAGCCTACTCCGGGCCTTTCTCAGAGGGCTTGATCAAGCCAGCGTATCTCCCTTTCTCAAATAATGGGCTTTCCCACTCCTTGAGGTGTCGCCCACTACCAACTCGAGCCTTTTTTTTTAGCTGCAGGGGGGCTCGTAGCCATTCTCGATTCAAACAATGCACGAATTGAAGTTGATGAAAGAACCGCTCATACTCAGATTGCCGGAACAATACAAAAATTGCTTTTTCTGCGCATGACCGATCATCAACTTAGTTCGTTCCCGTTTCAGTGCTAAGATTCCGTGTCGTCTGCTATGAAAATTTGTTCACCTCGCAATTTGCCTCAGTGATTTGCCCGTATAAATCAGTTTTACCCGTATTGAAACTTGTATACGGCCGTACACACCCGAAATCGTAGGTTTCCCGTACAGCAATACACCTATGGGTGGATCACAGTCGTGCGCGCCTCGTTGTTCTGGGTGGTGTCAGTGTATTAGGAGTTTGTTCCCCAGCCCCATCTTGCATTGGAATGTTCAGTATCTCCATCTGCCAAATCGCTTTACTGAGTTTGGACGTTGAACTTGAATGTCACGTACTAACCATCATGCTTCTTGCGTCTTTCAGTGTGTGTGTGTGTGTGTGTGTGTGTCCGTGTCTCTGTGTGAGTATGTGTATATCTGTGTGTGCGTGTGTGTGAGTGCATGTGTCTTGCTCTGTGAGTGTGTGTGTGTGCGCGCGCGCGCGTGCTAGTGCGTAAGCAAATGCGCGCGCGCGCGCGCGCGCGCGCGCGTGTGTGTGTGTGTGTGCGTGTGTGCGTGTGCGGCCGCGCGCGTGCGTGCGAGTGTACGTGCGTGCAAAGAAACAAGCAACGAGTTTTATCAGTTGATTGCTAGGTTCCCACAACAACAACGTTGAGAAACTGCCACTGATGAAAGTTAATATCCCATGTCCCAAAATTTAGGTAAATACCACAATGCAGGATCTCACCTCACCGTGCTTTTTTTTTTTTTTTTTTTTTTTTCACTGCAGAACTTGACATATACGAAGGATGATTCTGTTGATACCTTGAGTAAATTTCACATGCTAGTCTAAGCTACGCTACAGGCTTCATACATCCTTGACCCGAACACTACTCGGACCTTCTGTCGGCTTATCCCACAAAGCAACCGGATTCGCCTGCTAAAATCAGCGTTTCTCTCTCGATGTTGAAGATCAAAACATCGCAAAAGCCGAACTGCGAACCGAACAGCAGTTAGGAACTCTCCGTCAATTCGTTTCAAAGAGTTTGCCCCCCCCCCCCCCCCCTCTCTCTCTCTCTCTCTCTCTCTCTCTCTCTCTCTCTCTCTCAGAATCGTTTGAAAAACGAGAGGCATGCAAATGCATTCTTTTGAAAAGAATGGTTCAATACCGGAAGTTGACGGCGTTCTTGCCGGGAGAGGTAATGGCGGAATTGAAAAAGGAACGTAGGCTTTCCATCGCTCTTGATGGAGATGTTCCCTTACCTCTCACTCCCATCATCCACCCCGTTCTCTCTCTCTCTCTCTCTCTCTCTCTCTCTCTCTCTCTCTCTCCTCTGGGAGGATAGTGGGCAGGAAGCGAAGGGAAAGGACCTATTTTTGGACATAGTCAAATGAGACGACAGGAGAAGAGAACAGAGTGAGGTGGAAAGGGAAGGTGTCATTCAGTCCCTGTGTGTGTGTGTGTGTGTGTGTGTGTGTGCGTGTGTGCGTGTGTGTGTGTGCGTGTGCGTGTGTGTGCGTGTGTGTGTGTGTGTGTGTGTGTGTGTGTGTGTGTATGCCTGCAAGCGCTCTTTTTGATATTTGGCTTTTTTTTCCATTTTCTTAATACTGCATTTGTTTATTGTTTCACTTTACGACTTGTTCATTTGAAAAAAAAACAAAAACAGGGAGGGTGGATGACAATATGCGGTCGGACAGAGAGAGAGAGAGAGAGAGAGAGAGAGAGAGAGAGAGTTATAATCGTTGTAGGGGAAAATGAGGCAGGACTGGGGAAGTGAGCGAAGATCCTAGAGAGCGACAGGAAAGAAAAAAAGTAGAATGACAGTTTTCCTCTTTAACACTTCAGCGAGCAGGAGTTGACGCGTGAAATGGACTTCTCCCACGATGGGAACAAATGTTGGTGGGTTCCCCCCCCCCCCCCCCCCCCCCCCCCCCCCCCCCCCCTTACATTCCACTGTCTTTCGTTGCATGTCAGTGCAACCAAATATTCATCTGACAATAAACTGCTCGCAGTCAGTCAGTCAGTCAATGATTTTTTTCTTTTTCTGACAATAAACTGGAGCAGTCAGCCAGTCAATGATTTTTTTTTGATTTTTTTTTCTGACAATAAACTGGAGCAGTCAGTCAGTCAATGATTTTTTTTTCTTTCTGACAATAAACTGGAGCAGTCAGTCAGTCAATGATTTTTTTTTCTTTCTGACAATCAGCTGGAGCAGTCAGTCAGTCGACGATTATTTTCTTTCTGACAATAAACTGGAGCAGCCAGTAAGTCAATGATTCTTTTTTCTTTCTGACAATAAACTGGAGCAGTCAGTGAGTCAATGATTTTTAAGGACAAGGACGATCGAGGGGGAGAAAAAAAAAAAAAAAGAAAAAAGATGGGTGAGGGTGGATGGGTATTGTGAGTGAGAATTATGAGAATTATGTTTAACTTGACGACATTGCTTCCCCTCGGTTTACACGCATACACTGACAAAAAAAAAAAAAAAGAAAAGAAAAGAAAGAAAAAAAAAGAAGAAAGAAAAAGAAAGAAATCACAAGGAAATGAAAGGTTAGCCGGTCTTAATTGAGCTGTCTTCCTTATTCAATCTTACTGTCTTTGGCCTGTCAGCGCCACAAAGCTTAGTATGATGTCCTGCTCTTAATAATAATAATAATGTATGGATTTTATATAGCGCAATTCTTGGGATCAACTCATTGTGCTCAGCCCACACTCAAACACTCGCACTAACATGTGTTCACACACACACACACACACACACACACACACACACACACACACACACACACACACACACACACACACCTACCGACACAGGCGCACTTATCAAGTTCATCGGTTCAAGCGTAAACAATACAGTTATGCATGCAGTACATAAAAAGTCAGGTCATAATAATAGACACCGCATTCAGATATTATGGTTGAAGAAGGCTTTCCTAAAGAAGTATGTTTTTAACTCTGACTTGAATTTAGATAATGTAGGCAGGTCACGTAAGCTGTCAGGAAGAGAATTCCAAAAAGTGGGCGCACTAAAGCTAAATGCTCTCTCACCGACTGTCTTTAACGAGCGCCTAGGAATTTTCAGAAGTTTTTGAGAAGATGAGCGAAGAGACCGAGAAGTTTGATAGGTGGACAGAGAAGCAGAAAGATACTGTGGGAGTGTCCCATCATAGAAACGATAGGCAAAAACTGCGATTTTGAACTGCCATCGATATTTGATGGGAAGCCAGTGGAGTTCACGTAACAAAGGTGTAATATGCTCATTTTTACGCTTTTTGAGAACAAGCCGAGCTGCACTGTTTTGCACCCTTTGTAATCGTGCAAGCTGTTCTGAAGGAAGTCCTGCTAACACAGAGTTACAGTAGTCTAGTCGGGACATTACCATGGCGGTGATGAGTCTGATTGTTGCCTGTGTGGAGAGGTAAGACCGGATAGAAGCAATACGTCGCAATTCCAGGAAGCATGCACGACAAACATTAGATATTTGGTTCTGCATAGAGAGCGTTTGATCAATGCTAACACCTAAATATTTCACTGACTCGTTGAAAGATAAAACAACACCATCAATTTCTGCCGACTCAGCTTTAACCATCTTGACACGAGAGGAGGTACCAACAGCCATGATCTCGGTTTTGTCACTATTCAGCTTGAGTTTGTTGCTGGTCATCCAGACTTTTACGTCCCTAAAACATGCGGTAATATCTGATTGAGCACCTTGAAAATCGCTGGTGGTTGCGCTCTTAGAGAGTTCAGTGTCATCTGCGAACTTGTGGAAGTCACAGCCATGGGCAGAAATAACGTCAGATAAGGGCTGAGAATAAAGGGTAAAAAGAACTGGTCCAAGGACAGAGCCCTGGGGAACACCATACAGAACAGGAGAAGGGGATGATTTAGCACCATTAACGATTACCGTCTGTGTCCTGTCAGAAAGGTATGATGTGAACCATTTGAGAACCATATCGTCAAATCCAAAAGTAACCTTATGTCTCTTGAGTAGGATAGAGTGGTCAAGAGTATCAAAAGCAGCACTGAGATCAAGCAATGCTAGAAGGGAGACCAGTTTATCGTCTGTTTTACAAAGCAGGCAGTCTAAGACACTCAGAACTGCAGTTTCTGTGCTGTGTTTTTTCCTATAAGCGGACTGACATACTTCCAGGAGACCATTATCTAACAAATGGGATTGGAGCTGCTTCAAGACAACACGTTCCAGGATTTTAGAAAGAAATGGAAGATTCGATACTGGTCTAAAATTCTTCATATCATTTGCGTCAAGACCACTTTTCTTCAACAAAGGTGTGACAACAGCATGTTTGAACTGTGGAGGGACACAACCAGATGCCAGAGATTTGTTCACAATGGACGTAATCAACGGCACCAGATGTGAGGCATACTGTTTCATGAGGGGAGTGGGGATAGGGTCAAGGATACAACTTTTACCAGGAGAAAGAGCAATCAAATCAAAAATCTGCTTTTCACTAACGGGTTCAAAACAGGAAAACAAAGGTCCATCATACAAATCAAAAAGAACAGACTGGCATGAATCAGAGTCAAGATTGTCTCTAATACGCTTTATCTTCTCGGAGAAGAAATCACTGAATTGCTGTGGGAGATCTGAAGCCGGTATATTACAAGGAAATGACAATGTTTTTGTTTTGCCAAGTAGAGTATTTGACAGTGAAAACAGCTGTTTTGACGAAGTACATGAATTAATTTTGTCACCATAATAAGATTGCTTGGAATCTTCAAGACATTGTCCTGCTTTGCATCTGTCAGCGGCAAATATCTGCCGGTGAACCACAAGGCGAGTCTTTCTCCACCGTCGCTCAGCACGACGGCGTTGACGACGTGCTGCCCTCACATCCTCGGACAACCATGGGGCAGAGGGGCGATCAGTGACACACCTGGTCACTTCATCCTCTTCCTCATCCCTCTCTCTATCCCTACCGCTGTCCCTATCCCCTCTCTCTCTCTCTCTCTCGCTCGCTCCGCTCGCTCGCTCGCTCTCTCTGCTTTTTTTTTTTTTTCAATCTTTTAAAACGTTTTCTACGTATATTACGAATACATCGAGCACAAGGATAATTATGACAAACAGGCAATGAGCTTTTATGTCGTTTTCTTTTTTTCTTTTTCTTTGAAAGAAATGAAAATGATAATCGAAGGGCATTCGGGGGGAAAGCAAACCTCAACCAAGGTTGAACGAATCCTGGATCTCCCTCAACGGATCTGCATCCACACAACTGAATGGGTTCATTCCACATTCCGTTTTTTGTTTTGTTTTGTTTTTTCCTCCACCAAGTTTAATCAAAATCGGTTCAATGTTGGTTTTCGTTCCTGCTAACCTTCCGAACTGACGACCAAACCAACAAACGATGCTGAAAACAGGAATTTCATGGCGGTTTATGAAGGAGAATAATGAAAACAGGCACCTGTCGTGGGAAATAAAGCTACAAATATATAGGTATGGGTTTGTATCTCAAATAAAACCTATGTGGCTTCACACCAAAAATGAAGAAAATGGGAACATAAAATAAAGAAAATATATTTTATGAACATGAAGAAAATGGGAACATAAACTCAAGAAAATATATTTTATTTCCCCCACTAGGGGGGAGGGGGGTTGAAGATAAGAAAATGGGAACATAAAATAAAGAAAATATATTTCATTCCCCCCACATTAGATTGTTCGTCTTTGTAATTTGTCTGACTTTATTCAAGTTTCAAAGGCTGTGCCAGTCTTGAATAAAAGTTACTCTGAGTTAGGTTTTCTTATGGGAGCAAGAGTTACCCTACTTTTTTTTTTTTTTTTAATTGTTTTATGCATTATATCATAGTGTTATAGTGCAAAATCCTAAATGGGGCGTATAGCCTGTACAAGTCGACTAAGTGACTGGGCTTAAAAATAGCTTACAAAATGACTTTTCCCAGAATTAAAAAAAGAAGAAAAAAATCTCTTAGTGAGGATCAGGGCGTGGCCACGATCGGAGGGCTACGATCAGAGCGGGTTATCATTCAAGTCTGGAACTAAATCTATGGAAGAAGAAAAGGGTAACGTCACCATGTTCAAGAAAATCGATGTTTATCTTTATTACTGCATATGTGGCTCCGATTTTTTTTTTTTTCTTCTTCTTTAAATGACGTGATGGTCTTTCCTGAATATGCTTTAGAAATTCCAACCACTCGAACCTCTGCTTTTAAACTTGACCTGTTTATCATGTAAGTCAGAAAAAAAAAAACTTCCGTCGTGAGGAATGTAATTCGATTTTTTTAAGGTGAAAAAAAAAAAAAAAAAACGCAGAAAGACAGTGCACTTCCCCTCCACCTCCCCTCCTCCCCCCCCCCCCCCCCCCCCCCCTTTTTTTTTTTTTTTAACCGCCTTAAATAATGATTTCAAGACTGACGTACACAACAATGCCTATAGCTACCAATCCTTTCGGAATTGATTTGCAGGCATTATGAATTGTCATGGGGAAAGCCTGATTTTTTTTTTCTATATCTAAAAGCTACGTATTTCAGTTCTTCTACGAAAAGATCTATGGATTTTAGATGTAACACTTTTTTTGTTTGTTTGTTTTCTTTGCGATTCCAGATAATGTGGTGACGGCCCCGAGCATTAGTGCTTTCAAAAGAAGACTGGATGCCCATTGGGAAAGTCTGCCAAGCAAATTCGACCCCAGCTGTTATCACTAGACTGCTTTTGCCATGCCACGCACGCAGTCTAGTTTTGAACAGGAGTGGTGAACAGGCCTTGTAAAAAGGCCTCCAACACTCAGCATATCAAGTTTCAAGTGAGTCATCAAGTGTAATGTCACTAACCTTTGAGACCACAGGTCCGCTGCGCACAGTTATATTTACGCGGAGTGCATACGATCTTATGCGTGTATTTGTGTGTGTGTGTGTGTGTGTGTGTGTGTGTGTGTGTGTGTGGGTGGTGTGTGTGTGCACGCGCGTGCAGCGTATTCGAGCAACACACACACGCGCGTGCACGTGTGCGCCAAGTGCGCTCGCTTTCCCGTGTTAACGCACATGTGTGCACGCTCTACAACAAAGAGAGAGAGAGAGAGCGAGAGAGAGAGAGAGAGAGAGAGAAGAGAGATGTGCCCAGGACCCATTACCAGGCCTGTACAGTATCGAAATTGGAAATGAAATGAGGCAGGGAAGAGTAAACAATAAACAAGTGGGGTAACTTTTGCTCCCATAAGAAAACCTAACACAGAGTAACTTTTATTCAAGACTGGCACAGCCTTTTAAACTTGAATAAAGTCAGACAATTACAAAGACGAACAATCTAATAGTGGGGGGAAAAAACAAGCCAAGGCCAGCAACTCAACTATCTTCACAGTAATGACTTGGCAAATATTTTGGACTTAAGGGAGGGAGGGGGGGGGGGGGAGGTTAGAATGGAGATTCTGGGAACATGAAATTAAGAAAATATATTACAGATATGGAAACTCTTCACT
>CM065734.1:6777235-6784735 GCA_033310375.1 Conus canariensis
TAATAGATTCACAGCATGTGTAACATGCTGACGAACACTTAGACCAGGTTAGCGCGCTCATGATGTTGGAGATCTGCCCTCGGGATAACTGATGCGAGCATGTCATTTGAATGGCTCGTGTAAAGTTAAAGAAAACATGTTACCGCATTAACCGGGTAAAACTTTGTCATGAGGACAAGTGACTATACTGATTTTTAGGACAACAGATTTTTATAACAAAAGTAGAGCCAGAATACTTTAGATAGTGGGTGTGGTCTTCATTATAATAGTTTGCTTTTAGATTTTAAATTATTCAAACACCTGTCCAGTCCGACTGGCATAATAACAATAAGTCAGTAGTTGAGCACATTTCCAGGGATAATTTAAGATGTGAGTATAAACTGCAGGTGTTAAAAGAGATACACCCCAGCCCACCCTTTCTCAGTCTCTGCCTCCATAATTTTTTTTTTTTTTTTTTAACACAATATGATTTGATTTATCTCAATTTTAAGAAATCTGATTTAAGTCAAGACACTGTATCGTTTTGAGAAACTGTAAATTAATGTAAGATTAAGAGACAGAATTACATACAATGGCACACACACAGACACTGTGACTGACACTCACTGACTTGGTGTAAAATTTACGTATAGTTGCATTGTTGTGATATGAGCTGAAATTCAACCATCGCTCTGTCTCAGTCTACCGTCTCGCTCTCTCTCTCTCTCTCTCTCTCCTCTCTCTCTCTCTCTCTCTGTTCCAGATTCTTGTGTACTTTGTCATATTCATTTGTCTGTTTTATACATGTATGCGAATTGCTGCCCATTATAGTACGTTTCTATAGCCCCACCCCCACTCCCTGTCCTCTGTTCTCTCATTTTTTTTCCATTTGATTTTCCATTTTGATTGCTTGATTGTTTTTTTTAGTTTGTTTTGATTGTTTGTTTTATTATTATTTCATTTCACTGCATTATATTGTAGTCCCTATTCTGGGCGAGACTGGATGTGAAAAAGTGCATCAGTGTTTATCCATTATCCTTGTGGATAAAGAATTTATCTTATTCTCTCTCTCTCTCTCTCTCTCTCTCTCTCTCTCTCTCTCTCTCTCTCTCTTCTGGTGCTTCATACACTTCTGTTTTCAGGGAATTGCTTACCCACTGAATACTTTAAAAAAAAACAACTTATAGTTGTATTTCCTCTTAAATCATTTTTTTTTTAAACAAAAACAAAAAACAAAAAGATATAAAGATATCAACTAATTTAAGATTTCACAAAACTTACAATTGCCAAGTGTTGAAAGTCTGATGTTCTGATGATAAAAACATTTTTATCATTTTTATCTCTTGGACTTAGCAGCTGACTTTTTATCAGTTGCTACTCACTCTTGACATCTTGACTTGCTGATTTTTTCTTTTCTTTTTTAAGACAGGTAAATTCTTGCAGTCAGAATGATGTCAAGAATTTCTGTAAGGTACTTTTTTTGCTTATATTGAGATGGATGTTGCCATCATTATCAGTTGATGCCTTTGTTTGGTTTGTTTGTTTTTGTTCGGTGCAGTTTTTGTTTAAAAGTGAATTCCTTTCAATTTCAAATGACTTAATTCAGTACCGATGACGCAGGCAAAGGAATATTTTTATCAAAATGCATTCGCTTGTATTCGACTGCAGGAGAAAAGTCGAAAAGCACACAACAGAATATAGCCAATTTTGGTTGAATTTCAAATTCAAGCTGTTGTACTTGCTTGTCAAAATGGACACAATGGACATTGATACAATACAATACATAGATCTGTATGTCCAGGCAAACATTTCGTTGCAAGTTTCTACCATCACACGGCATCAGTGTGAAACTTTGAAATTTATTTGGTAATTTCAGTCTGTGTACAATGCACAAAATGCACTGAAAGGAGAGCCCTGTCTGGATCCTCTCTCCTCTCTCTCTCTCTCTCTCTCTCTCTCTCTCTCTCTCTTCTTTCTTTGATGTTATTTACATTTTGTGTATTTTCAGACTTTTTTGTGTGTTCAATCTTTTGTTTGTTTTGGGGGTTTCTTCTTTTTTTTTTCTTTTTTTTTTTGTCGTTCATTTATCTTTTCGCAATTTTTTTTTTTCTTTGTTCCCCTCTTGGGCGAGGGCTGGATGTAAAAAAGCATGAACTTGCTTATAATCTGTTACCCTCGGTAGTAAAGAATTTGTCTTGTCTTGTCTTGTCTCTCTCTCACTCTCTCTAACTCTCTCTAACTTGCGTGCTTGTTCTCTTTCTGTCTCTCTCTCTCTTTCTCTCTGTCTCGCTCGCTTGCTCGCTCTCTCACTCTCCCTCTCTCTCTGGCTCATATAACAAAAAAAAGTTACGTGTACTTGAATGAATGGAGAAAACATTTTGAGACTTGTTTGGATTTTGCCATGGACTCTACACTCACACATGCAGGTGTACACACACACACATACACGCACGCACGCACACACACACCGCGCACACACACACACACACACACACACACACACACACACACACCACACACACAACACATGTATGCATATGAACACACATACCACTAAGTGTCGGCAGTCGCAAGAGAAAATTTTGTTTCTGACAAGCAAGAGGCTGGGCAGCTAGATGGACTGAATGAATAAACTGATCCATCTTGAAATTTTGTAGAATATTGTGCTCAAAGTCTAAGCTTAAATCAGAAATTCGGTCAGATTTCTTTTTCATGTGACACTAGACAGCAGTTTGCTTGATGTTGACTGAAAGTGTACAATGCAAAGTATGTGATCTACCTGAAGTATCATGCTGTCACTGTCAGTTCATCACATTTTTTTTTTTCTCGTTGTTATTGTAGGTGTTCACTTCCTTTCACTCATTGGAGCTGTACCAATTTAAGAAAGTTGAATTAATTTTCCTGAGAATATCCTCGTTCACTCACATACAAAATGATTTTTTTTTCTTCTTCCTCTTCTTTAGATTTTTATATTATTTTATTTTCATTATTTGTGTGTGTTTGTGAGTGTGTGTGGGTAAGCCTCTGTCAAAAAACAACCCTTTATCAAAACTTCATTGAAACAAATAGATGACGTTGCAGATTTGACCAAGCATACAAACATCCCTGCCTATGTTCTGATTAATGCCAAAAAATTCATCACGTATTATTGCAATCACTGGTATGTTTCTAAACACGCAATTAACTCCCAAAATTTGGTCAGTGAGTCAAGCCAAAAGATTTGACACTACAGAAAATCATGCTGACTCATTGGAAAAAAAGAAAATAAGACGTTATATGGAGAACTTTCATATGTTTTCAGACTAGTCTGGCCTTTGAAGGATGGGCTACAAGTAATGTAAATAGCAGGCTTTGATTTTGGGACTTTACCCCTATTTGTATATATAACATCCAAACCATGATAGTACTGATTCAACACACAACTACTCATGTACCAGTTCAGTGTGCCTCAGTATGACTGTGGTGTTCCATGTCAAATGAAAATGATTCATAAACAGATGCACAGGTGTGCAGTCTCCTGTACTGGCCATCTTCCAGTGCGGTGTGTAGGGCTAGACAGGTTTATAAACCACTGTAAACAGAGGCTGTTGGTGGATCAGACTGTGTTACAGGTTTTAGCACACTAGGTTGTGGCCCTTACTCAAGTGGTTGTGGTGTGTGTGTGTGTGTGTGTGTGTGTGTGTGTGTGTGTGTGTGTGTGTGTGAAATTTTGATAAGATAAACGTTCTGATAATGTGGTTTTGTCATGCACCTAACTGCTGATCAGTTCTTGCACTTCTGTTTCTCCCAAGGGTTTGGATCAG
This sequence comes from Conus canariensis, assembly GCA_033310375.1. NCBI lineage: Eukaryota > Metazoa > Mollusca > Gastropoda > Neogastropoda > Conidae > Conus > Conus canariensis. The sequence goes on from CM065734.1 coordinate 6,781,018, forward strand.
TAGTGGATAAACTTGTACATAATTGAAAATAACAAAGTTGAACCCTTATAAATTTCCCAACAGAATAAGAAGATAAATTCAGCGCAAAAAAAAAAAAAAAAAATCGCTTCTGAATTTTCAGGGGGTCACAAGGAGTCGTGCTTTATAACTGATAGAAAATTGTATTGAAAACGTGAACACACAAAGTCACTCACATGCATGCATGCATACACACATGCTGGCATGCACATGCACGCTGTGTCTGGCCCACATGCATAAACCCACAAACTAAGAGATAGACAAACAGAAATGGATACAAAAGGAGGAGCAAATGACGATCAGATTTCATTAAACACCCAAGGGTATGCTAAACATTATTGTTCACTAAGTCTAGATTTGTGTTTCACTGTTATTGATGTATCCTGAACTAAAGCGAAGAAAAGTGAAACTTTATATCTGTGATGTCAGGTTATTGCTGCTGTTTTTACCAACATTTCCACTAAAGGAGCCATTTCTGATACTGACTTAGTGACAGTTTTAAGATAATCTGTTGCCTGAAGATATTCCAGTTCCCAAGGAGCCTGGTGACAAATAAGAGGCGAGTGTTAAATGTTTGTGGAACATGTCACAGAACCGCAGGCTGACAACTCTTGCACTCTGCCACAAACATTGGTCCATCCATGTAATGCAGCCATTTGAATCACACTAACTGATCATGTTGCTATAGATCATTGAACATTCGTTTCATTCTCTGGATTACCACCTGCACACCTCAACTGACCTGTCACATTAGATTATGGGAAGCTGAATTTCAATAAAGATTGCTATGCTTGTCATGTTTTACCAAATGATGTGATCTTGCGGTCCAACCGTTGACTGAGTGGGCTGTTTTGCGATGCAGATTTTGACAAGAAAAAAGTTCTCAGGTGGATGTAGTTCATTGATTCAGAATATTCTAAAAAGCTGAGGAAAGTTTTCTTCAACTTAGATCATGACAGACCGGACAACAGTGCTTTTGCATTATGCGCTGCTTGAAGCTGTAATAAATGAAATGATAGAAAATCGTCCCACATCACGGTAAGTGTTACCACAGTATGTTTTTGTGAGGCAGTGGCCTGGGTTTGGCTGCATTAGACAGGAATGTTGTAGTGTTAGAGACGCATATTTGTGCACAAGAGTTACTGGTCTTTGAAATTTGACACATGTAATAATGATGATTATTTATGGTGCTTAATCTTACATCATAAGCCCTAAGCGCTTACAAATACATAAAAGGTTCAAGAAAACATAAATGAAACCAATAAGAAGATGAATATTGCAATAAGTACCATGCATAGTTACAAGGGTGCATATTGACACACACACCCGCGCGCGCACACACATACACACACACACACACGCACACAAGCACAACACATGATCCCACACACACTGTCGCACAACGGACACAACAGCATGTGCGCGCACACACACACACACATGCACACACATTGACATGGTCAAAGTTGTAAAGTTTCTCTCAATTTTTCTTCAAATCTGAGAAAGGGATCGCTTCTGGAGTGACCAGATCCCTCCAAGGAAAGAGAGATAATAGTATTCTTCCTTTTTTTTGGTACACAGGTATGTCACCTGGGTGGTGCAAGCAGTTTGTCTCAATATGTGCCAGGATGGTCTTCATTTAGCATGCCTCAGAAATGGTGACCAGATCCCTCCAAGGAAAGAGAGATAATAGTATTCTTCCTTTTTTTTTGGTGCACAGGTATGTCACCTGGGTGGTGCAAGCAGTTTGTCTCAATATGTGTCAGGATGGTCTTCATTTAGCATGCCTCAGAAATGGTGACCAGATCCCTCCAAGGAAAGAGAGAGAATAGTATTCTTCCTTTTTTTTGGTACACAGGTATGTCACCTGGGTGGTGCAAGCAGTTTGTCTCAATATGTGCCAGGATGGTCTTCATTTAGCATGCCTCAGAAATGGTGACCAGATCCCTCCAAGGAAAGAGAGAGAATAGTATTCTTCCTTTTTTTTGGTACACAGGTATGTCACCTGGGTGGTGCAAGCAGTTTGTCTCAATATGTGTCAGGATGGTCTTCATTTAGCATGCCTCAGAAATGGTGACCAGATCCCTCCAAGGAAAGAGAGAGAATAGTATTCTTCCTTTTTTTTGGTACACAGGTATGTCACCTGGGTGGTGCAAGCAGTTTGTCTCAATATGTGCCAGGATGGTCTTCATTTAGCATGCCTCAGAAATGGTGACCAGATCCCTCCAAGGAAAGAGAGAGAATAGTATTCTTCCTTTTTTTTTGGTACACAGGTATGTCACCTGGGTGGTGCAAGCAGTTTGTCTCAATATGTGTCAGGATGGTCTTCATTTAGCATGCCTCAGAAATGGTGACCAGATCCCTCCAAGGAAAGAGAGAGAATAGTATTCTTCCTTTTTTTGGTACACAGGTATGTCACCTGGGTGGTGCAAGCAGTTTGTCTCAATATGTGTCAGGATGGTCTTCATTTAGCATGTCTCAGAAATGGTGGAAACAAAACAGTTGGGTTCAGACTTTACAGAATTCTGAATCTTGCTTGGCTCCTGTCACACACACACCCACACATGCACACACACTCACACACACACACACACACACACACACACACACACACACACACACACACACACACACACACATACGCACTCACACACACACTTCAGGACTTTCAGCCAACTGTTTTAAATACACACAAACATAATCACAAACATGTATTGATAAGCACACACACACTCACACAGGCAGTAGAGGCACACACCAATTGACTTGATTGTTGTGCGGAGTAAAGTTTCCCCGCTGTGAGGAGAGCTGGATTGAAAGTGAAACTGTTTGGAGTTCAGGTTGAGGCGTGCATAACAAAATGGGGAAGAATTTCAATCACCAGGGATGTGTCATTCCCTGCAAAGTAGTTCATGTGTGCTATAACCACATCTGCTAAGCCATGAGACCGACTACATTGCTCAGGAGTTTGCTGGGCTGTGGATGAATAACACTTGCACAGTGTGGTCTTGCGGCTAAGCAGATGTGGTGTGGCTTACGTGGACCAGCCTGCGCTCAAGCTTCGATTTGCGTTGGCCTACTTTTTCCCTGATGTTCCACTTGAGTGCTTACCCCTTTATTGACATTTCACTTTTTTGGACAGATTTTACACAGATATACAGCTAAGGGATTGGGGGGGAGGGGGGCTGCACCTACATAGTCGCACTTATATGCACATGCACACAAAGACACATGCATATAAATATATATCGACACATGCACACTTTCTGTATGTGTATGTGCGTAATTTCATAAACACGGTCATGTGCACACATCCAGATGTGCGCACACGTTCACACAGATGCACGCAAACATGTGCACACAGCAAGTGCACGTGCATATTCATGCAGGCACGCACATATCAAGGCCAAAATTTAAAAGAAAAAGACCAGAAGAGACTAATTTGTCAGAATAGTGTTTATTTCCTTCATTCCGTTCTCTGTCTGAGTGAGTGTGAAAGTTGTGTGTGGGAGATGTAATTCAAATCACTTCAAGGAAACTTTCCATCACCTGCATCTCAAAGAAAAATGACAGTAAGCTAGCAGAGAAAGATTGTGTGCATGTATCTAGACATGGTCAGTATCACCTGCAGAGAGCGCATGCATCCATGTGCTGTGTGTGTGGTTGTGCGTGCACACGTGTTTGTGTGTGCATGCATGTG
>CM065734.1:6789735-6877235 GCA_033310375.1 Conus canariensis
TAGTCTTCATTTGAGTATTTATAATATTACCATGTTCAAGTCTTTACGCTTTACAGGTATTTTTTAAATGCACAGAACCTCGGTGAAAAATAACACAGTGATTGTTGTGGAAGTCAGCCAATGGAGTAATGGGATGAATTTTGAATTTTTTTTTTCATATCTACAGAAAATTTTGAATAAGGAAAGTTATCTTTTATCTAAAGTCTACAGAGTGAATGCAAGGTTAGAAAGAAATGGAATCAAGATAAAAAGATTTCTTCTCGTAGAATAGAGAGGGTTATTTTGAATGGAAGATTATAGAGGCAAGCCTATGTGATGGAACAGAGAGTCTTTGTATACTTTCGTACACAGTAAAAAGGACCCTTTTATTAATTTTAGTCTAGATGACCTGAAATCCAGAAAAGAAAAAAGACATCTTAAATGGTCATAGTTTTTAGCAAAATATGTATGATAAAAGGCCTAGCTTCTCAAACTTTTTCTACTTTCTCAAAAAAAATTTTTTTTTTTTTTTTTTTTACAGACTTCAAACCCGACTGCTAAATTTATTTTCACCAGTATTCTACTGACTGCCGTTTATAAAATGGAAAGTTGAAAGAGCAGCTGAGAGAAACAAAAGAGAAAAAAAAAAGTAATATTGGTTTGCTTCTAACCCACACATTCTGATCTGAATTCAGTACTCTTTAGGCATGTGCCATGAGCTGTTTCCCTTCAGCAAAAGAGTGTTGTGTTTGCTGATGACTGATGACATGATCATAGGACGGCGCCTGGTGAACACTTCCCAAACCCTCTGTTCAGTGGAACTACTTATAATATTTGGCTTAGCAAACATTGGCAGCTCTGATCAAGTTTCCAGAGTTAGGTGTAGAAAGTAATGGGTGGTGTGTGAACTGTGTGCAGGCACTGACTAAGCACCACATAGACCTGCGACGACATCATCAGACTGGAGTGCATCATGAGGAGCGTTTCTTGGAGGAAACGGCTGAGCGGGAGGAGAACTACCAGTCCTCCATCAGCGACCTGGAAGGGGAGCTTAAAGCCGTCAGCGCTTCCCTCGAACGGTACAGCCTGGAAAATGAGCGCCTGTCAGCAAATATTGCTGAACTCGGTCACCAGGTATGGATGATTGTGTATGTTAGTGTGTGTGTGTGTGTGTGTGCGAGCATGCGCATTCTGTGAATAACTGCATATGATTTGAAAGATGCTTTTAAATTATCAAAATGCATTTGGGGGTCGGGGGGGGGGGGGGGGGGGGGGGGGGGGTCTTGCTAGAATTCATTTTGAGAATTACATGATAAGAAGTGAACATTGACATGTGAATATGATCACTAATAAAAAAAAAATTGGGAGAAAAAAAAAAGATAGTCATGGTGTAATCGTCATTTGAGGCACGTGCTGATGTGATCATTTTCCTTGTGATACTTTTCCTTTCTTCACTTCTTTTGTTGTTGTTGTTATACTTGCAAGCTGATTTTTTTTTTTTTCAGCGACTTGTTTCCTTATACACTTTCTTTTTGTTTCACTTTTCTACCCTTCGATGGCTGTTCTAGGGTGCTGTTGGATTCTTGTTTTGAACCCTTGGTGGTGAGAAAACCACAAAATTATGGACTGTGGTGTGTCTCCGTTTGATGCCAAGGGAGCACAGACACAGTTAGGTGTGTCTCCCTGATGAGTCCGATCCAGGGGACGAAAGGCCTAGGAGCAGGCAATATGAATAGATCTGTCTTCAAGAGGGATTACAGTGGTTCCCATATGCTGCTAGTGAAGGGATTAACGTTTATGATATATGTTCCCAATTCTATGTTCCCATTTTATTCCTCTCCCTCCTGTCTCCCCCCCCCCCCCCCCCCCAACCCCCCCCCCCAATCTTTGCCAAGTCATTAAAATAATGACGGAAGATTTGTTAGCCTGCGCTTGTTTTCCCCCACTACTAAATTGTTCAGCATAATATATATATATATATATATATATATTTATGATCAGAACAATCATAACACTACCAAAATTGTGCTGTGTGAATATCCTGTTGAAAAATTGTATCATTTGTAGTATTACTAGAGTGGCGCAATGCAGCCATCTGTTGATCAAAATTCTGTACAGTACCATAATACCATAACTGACAGGCTCTGTCTAGACATAGTTACGGGAACATTTATACAATTTTCTTGCATATCATTATGATCATATTTAAAAAAAGATGCCTTTCCTTACTTTAAAAATGTTATATAATTGCTCACATAATTCGGTTTTACAGAGTACTTGGGAGAATTCTCTTTCTATGGTATGTGTTCAATGAAACCTAGTCGTATGCATACCTATGTGAGAGGTTTTAGTTGACGTAGTTCATCCATAGATTTTCTTACGTTTTTCAGGTGGAAATTTTGGAAGCTCAGCGCCAGCAGCTCAAGCATGAAAACCGAGAATACAAAGTACGGGAAAATCGCAATTTGACCGACTATGCTGAGCTTGAAGAGGAAAATATCTCTCTACAGAAGACTGTCTCCCAGTTGAGAACCAGTCAGGTATGTTCCTCAGTTTGTGTGAGGTGTGTTAAAGAGGGGCAGTATGTTCGTGCATACATGATACAGAGTGTTTGTATTGGAATGGAAATGAGGAGGAACTCTTGGGCCGACTTGTGCTCCAGTACTCTTCTGCAGTATTTTTACATCAGTTTACAACAACAAAAAAATGCTCTTCTACTCCACACAACCAAGAGATTTGGCTACTAAGAGATAGGAATTTCCTATGCGATACATGTGTCAGGGTCTTGTCATAGGAGCTAGTTCTTTCTTTGATTTCAGTCACAAAGGCAAGATCATGATGTACTTGTATTGTATAGCAACAGTGAAAACAAGGAAGGCTGTTCAATTTACTGCTTTCTTTTGGCTTTTGATAAGTTGATACGATAAATCTTACTTTGCTGTGTTTGGCAAGAAATATATGTTGTCTTTGTTCTATATTTTTATGATATATTTGTTTATATATGATAAGATTCCTCTGCTTTTTTACAAATTGCATTTAATGGTGTCATCTTGGTAATACATAAGTTGATTTTTCTTGCAGTATTTGCTGAAGTTACCTTTTAATATATTTTGATCAATCTTTTTAAAAAAGTAATTATAACTACTAACAATTGTTCAAAAGATGTCAACTTTATGATAATGAATTTGTTGTGGAAACCATTCTTTGCAGACTGATAACATTGGTTAGAAATGCCGCATCAGTACTTTGCTTTCTGCCAAGTTTTGTTTAGCAAGCCCATGTAATTACAGAGAAAAAGTTGATGTTATTGTTTGCAAGGGGAATATACATGAGCATGCATGCACACATACATATACACACATGCACGCGCACGCACAAATCTGCGCACGACACACACCACCCACACACACACACACACACACACACACACACACACAACACACACACACACATTTAACGTATCAAAAGAAAATACCTGTGGTTAGTTACAGTGAGATTGGTCACCCCCGTGTGCTTCTTATTCATGAGCTAGATTAGAGCCTTTGTATTTCCCCATACACACACACACACACACAACACACACACACCAACACACACACACACACATGTAATGTATCAAAAGAAAATACCTGTGTTCAGTTTTAGTGAGATTGGCCATCATTACACGCTTCTTACCCATGACTTAAATTAGAGCCTTTATTTTTTCACATGCACACTCAAACACACCACACACACACGCACACACACACACACACACACACACACACACACACACACACACACACACACACACACACACACATGCACACGCACACACATTTAACGTATCAAAAGAAAATACCTGTGGTTAGTCACAATGAGATTGGTCGCCTCCATGTGCTTCTTATTCATGAGCTAGATTAGAGCCTTTATATTTCCCCATACACACACACACACACACACACACACACACACACACATGCATATGTTTAATGTATTAAAAGAAAATACCTGTGTTCGGTTACAATGAGATTGATCATCCCTACTCGCTTCTTATCCATGACCTGAATTAGAGCCTTTATTTTTTTCACACATGCACACACACAACAACACACACACACACACGCACACACACACACACACACACACACACACACACATCACACACCGCACACACCCAAACACACGCACATGCATTCTTCTCATTGATGAGCTAGGTTAGAACCTTCATATTTTTAGGTGCACACATACACATGCAGGCACACAAGCACACATGGGCTCACAGTTTTGAGGTGTCAGGGAAAAAGATGTCAGGAAGCTAGATTAGAGCCTTTGTGTTTTCAGGTGGAGTTTGAGGCCATGAAGCACGAATGCAAGAGGCTGCAAGAGGAGACAGAGGATCTCCACATGCAGCTGGAGGAGTTGACCAATTTACGTCGCATCGTGGAGAAGAACCTGGAAGAGGCCCTCGGTTCCCTGCAAGCTGAGCGGGAGCAGAAGCACGCCTTGAAGAAAGAACTGGATCAGCGCTTGACGCGAGAGTCCATGTTCAACCTGAGCAATCTGGCTCACTTCAGCGGCCTGTCTGAGGGTCTCTCTGTTTCGTCATACTCCAACAACGAGTCGTTGCAGGACTCGGGTGCTGAGGAGGATGGGGAGGGGCAAGACCATGCTCATCCAGCCCTCAAGCGCATTGAGGCGGACTTTTCCTTCACCACGAAGGATGGGGAGGCCCCTCCCACACCACGCCCTGGTGTTGTTGGGGATATCCTCAGTGAAATTCAGGTAACCAGTGCTGTGCTTCCTTGTTCTTGAAATCCGCCATTTTATTGCTGTGCAAGTTTCCAAAGAGGTGTGTTTTTGTTCCTTGTGTTCATGGGTCATAGGCCATTGTGGAGTCGTCTCTTTCTTATTGTATGAGTTTTAGCTTTTATTAAATATTTCCTTTGAATTTGTGGAGAACTCTCACAGAATTTTGTAACGATATCCTGGGTTTAGAAAAAAAAAAAAAAAGATGAGGCTCTCATGCAGCAGACTTTGTGCTGGTTCAGAATCTTTTGTGCATGTGTGACTTACTATGCTGCCTTCGGTCCATTTAAGCTGAAACTTGTTTTGTTTTCTGCCTGTATTTTCTGATTTCCTCAATCTCTTGGGTGGAAACAGTGAATGTATGCATTTATAAGAAGGCAGAATTTGTTTAGTCCCCTGCTACTTTGATCAGAGGTTCATGCAAACACTAACCTCGACTTGTTTATCCCAAACCATCTAGCAGCTGGTAAGATTAGAGCTCCGCAAAGATAATTCCTTAAGTGATAATGGTGACAGAGTTTTCCTGTAAACAGAATGTAAACAGTGAGTAGCCTAAAAATGGATGCCAAATGGTCTGATTATAAGACCAATCCATGGAATGTGACAGGTGAAGGAGGTGGGGGAGCTGGAGTCCAAGCTGCAGCAATCAGAGGAGGAGAAGATGGAGATGCAGAAGGCACTGGACGAGGCCCACAAGCTGATGGAGGACACCCAGGTGGATCTCATCGAACAGAAAAAGCGGGTTGAACAGCTGAAAACCTACATCTCTTCTCTTTCTACAGTGCGGGAAAACACATCCCGGCTGCCCAATGACATGGAGGTGTCCTTTGATGAAAGTATGCTGCGCGAGATGGAGGAGGAAAATGACCCAGAAAAGCGGGCTCTCTTGGAATTGCGCAACAACTTACAGCTGAAGGACAAAAAGTACCGGACAGCACTGAATGAAATTGGCAGTCTTCAGGCAGAAATCATGAGGCTGCAGAGTGCAGCAGCTCTGGGCACTGGAGCTGAGTTTGAGGAAGCCTTGTCAGAACTGAAGAACAAGTGCCTCTTATATGAAGAGACAATCAAAGAGCAAGAACGGGAGATGAAGAGTTTGTCCAATGCTGCTTTACGTGCCCAGAGAAGTGTCAGCAGCACTCAGAGTGAGCTGGTTCGCATCACGGAGGACATGGCTCAGCTGTACCACCTAGTGTGCGAAGTTAGCGGGGAAACCCCATCCCGTGTCATGTTGGACCATGCCAAGTCTGTTTCCCAGTCAGTGCCTTCGGCTGACAGCAGTGAACGTGAGAGCAGTGAGGAGCCAGTAACACCCACCCACAAAAGCAAGGCTGCTCCTGCTACAAGTTCAGGAGATGCCCCCACCACTCCTCGAAGCAAACCCACCAGGCCAAAACTCAAATCCCGCCGTGAGAAGAAGACTACAGCCACAAGCGGACAGGTGGGTGATCCCACTTCGTGTGAGAGACTGACTGACACTGTGGTGGATCAGGTGAAATTTTTGAAACAGGCTGTGGAAAACCTGATGGAGGCATCCAAGAAATGGAACCGGGATGAGAGTGGTTCTGGAGAAAATGCAGAGGACTTGATCGAGCTTCAAGACCAGGTGGTGAAGTTGAAGGCTATGCTGTCCACAAAGCGTGAACAGATTGCCACTCTCCGCTCGGTGCTCAAAGCCAACAAATCCACTGCTGAAGTGGCTCTGGCCAACCTCAAACAGAAATATGAAAATGAAAAAGTCATTGTGACAGAAACCATGCTGAAGCTGCGCAATGAACTCAAATCCCTGAAAGAAGATGCTGCCACATTTGCCTCTCTTCGGGCAATGTTTGCCCAACGCTGTGATGAGTATGTGACCCAGCTGGATGAGAGCCAGCGACAACTGTCAGCCGCTGAGGAAGAAAAGAAGACCTTGAACTCTCTGCTACGCATGGCCATTCAGCAAAAGCTAGCGTTGACTCAGCGCTTGGAAGATCTGGAATTTGATCGTGAGCGTCGCAACATGACACGGCGACCTGGTGGACGTGGAGCAGGCAAACTGAGCAACTCCAAAGTAAGTCCCAGCCACTCGGCCCACATGTCCTCTGAGGACCCTGGGGCCTACTCCAGGCGTGTCTTCCAAAACTTTCGCCGTGACTATTAGAGTAGGGGACACTGGCCCTGCTGAGCTTTGCCTTTCTGGCTGGGTAAGTTAACATGCTGGCCTGCCATGCTTATGTCTTTGTCCTATCATCCAACCCCATATCCTTCTAACCCTCATCTCATAGACTTGTGCCTTGGGTGGATTGTTGGCTAGTTGCATCTTGGGTGTGGATCTGTCAGGTGGATGGCTAGCTAATCGCATCATGAGGGCAGAACTGTTGGCATTGTACAGCTTTAACCTGTTCATATGTATTCCATTCTGTTCATGCTGTTACATTTGTTTGTAAACCCATTTCTCTTAATCGTCTTGTCTCTATTTTCAGCCGTGTGTAATTTCTAGATTTTTTATTTGTTCTATTTTTGTTTTCATTTATTTATTCATTTGTTTACTTTGGCTGGTTGTCTCCATTGTAGAGCCTAGAGGCATCATTCAAATCGTTTAAACCACTTGAGTATTCTGAGACTAGCCAGGGATTTCTGTTTCCCTATTTTCAGCACATTGTTGTATGAATCACTTTTTACCTCCGTTTTGTTTTGATCATGGGGAAAAAGAGTACGATTTGACTTCCACAGACTTAGATAAACAAAATGCGTCCTGAAAAGAAAAACTGACAAGAGGTTTAGAATTTTAGGGGGGGTAAAAAGAGCTAAAAGATTTATTTGTCTCAACACATAAGCTTCAAAAGTTGTGGTTTCAACAATACATGTAACATGAATGCAGTGTTGCACCGAGGCATCGGCCTTCGGCCAATGGCCTATTAAAAACTGAAAAGTCCGATCGTGTTTCCCCAGCCCGGACTCATTGTCCGATCGAAATGTAGCGCTGGCGGCCTCGGTCCGATCGTTTCACGTCACTCGCTGACACGTCAATCTGCATTTTCCCAGACAGATTCTCGATTGCAATGCTCAACATTATTTCACTCGCCACAGCTGCTATTAGGCAAAACCAAAAGTAGACGGTGCTGATCGAAATACTTGGAAAAAGTACAGTATGGATTTACCCTGAATCAAGGTAAGGGAAACAACTCTCGTGTCTTCGTTTCGCCATTTTTTGTTTCTGCTAGGAATCACGCTTTACGATTGAAAAACGACAATGCCACCGAAAAAGAAGCTCAAACCCGACAAGGGACAAAAGATTATAGGCTCTTTTTTTCGTCTTCAACAAGTGGTGGATCAACTGTTCAATCTGACGCGGGGGCTGTACTTGAAACTGGTGAAAGTGACACTGACAGTGCTATTGCTAGGCCTCCAGACAATACGCTGGACAATCATCCATCGACTTCGTCGAAACAAACAACTGGTCCGCGTCACTTTCAGGAGCATTGGCTCAAAGTTTAATTTGTCCTATTGCTTTCCAAGGTTCAGGACATTATGGCCTATTGATTTCTTTCCTTCAGGACAGTCTGTCCTATTACTTCTACAACCTCAGTACATCACTGTGAATGTATATGAAAACTGATTATTTTGGTTATGAATCAAATTTCAAGATTACACTGTAGTATGTGTCTTTTCCCTTCAGCTTGAATTTACTTCTTTACCCACAAAACTTGAGAATTATTTGATACATAATTAAAGCTGGTCCAGTTGGCTAGTGCGCAGTTTTTGTGGGCCAACCAAATTATTGATTTTGCCCTCATCCCTTCTGCATTTGGCTCTTGCGTTTTGTTTCTGTCAGAAGCAGAAACGTTGGAATTTGTAGGCTCGATGTGTTTTAATGTGGAAGGCTATTCATTTAAAGCTGAAGATACAGAATAGATGTATGTAGAAATATCTTTTAAACATTACTAGTTTACACAAAACAAAATGGGTACCTGGTCATTACGGTCAGCAAATGCCAAGCAGAAATGCATCAGCCCACTTTCCTACCAATTGAATGAAAATTCGATCAACAAGGAATACCAGGCTGCTGATATTTTTGTCAGTGTTTTGTCATTTGAACTGGTAGAATACTGGCAGTTACCAGCAAATGCAAACGCTTGTATGAAATCAGTCCTTAAGAAACCCCCATCCCTCTCCTGCACTTCTCTTCAGATGTGATCACCACTCCTTTTTGTCTAGCTGATTTTCTGTCAAGGACTTCTGTCTGTGCTCTAGTCATTTTCTTGAAAAATGACAGAAGTTCTTGAGGAACTTCTCTGTTAAAGTTGACTGCATGGTCAGGTGCATGCTTTGGAGGTCCTTGCATTATTAACCACCAGTGCCAGACCCTAAAGGAGGTGGAAACCATCATCTTGTATATTGTTTTCATAATTCTTTGTTTTTCTTTTTTTTTTTTTTGATTCCTGGGTCCCTGTACCATCCAGCATTTCAACTCCAACATTGCTGGAAAGTCCCACAGCTAACCTGTTTTCATTTTCACAGCATTTAAAGAAAAGAAGAAAGGCTAAGATAAAGAAACGGTTCTATTTGCTTGACTTTGGTGTGTTATCTGATACAGTTCATTTGACAACGTTGATCCATATCATGTCATTGCCCATGAGTCATGACAGATTTGTCATTTTGATCAGAAATCAGTCCCCGTCCATCTCTCATCCTTTTTTTTTTTTTTTTCCATTGGTATTTCTGTCTAACTGGGATTGTAGTGTTCCCTGTATTCAGACACCTCTGCTTTGACCAGTGGTGGGTGAGGAATAAAGCCCCAAAGCTTTGCTCAGTAAGACAGGTAAGTTGGACAGCTTTGCTCCTAAAGTTTGAAACTCGATCCTCCATGACCTCATGTTGCCACTGAGTCCATGGCTGGCGAGGTACAGTATTCGCTGTGGTCTTTTGCTCGTCTTTTCTCAAAACTCTTGAGCGCTGTAATTTTGTAGTGTAACCTAAGCAGGCCATACACGATCTGTGTCATATTACGCCGATATCTCATTTGCAGTACTCTGTTCTGATCTGCCAGTAAGAGCACTTGGTGTGTAAATGTTGAAACCATTTCTTTGTGATTCTTTCATGTGCTATAGAGCGGAAGATATACAATTGGTGGGTAACGGGTGATTCTTTCATGTGCTATAGAGTGGAAGGTATACAATTGGTGGGTAACGGGCTTGGCAATATGTTGGAAAGAATGTCTTGCATTAAGCAAGTAGAGACTGGTGACTTTTTTTTTTTCTTTTTAACCAGTGCGAGAATTTCAATCAGAGAGTTGCAAATATTTGAACAGAGCTTCTTAGGATGACTGAGAAAATGGTAGTGTTGATATCAGAAGAGCCTTGGGTTGGCAGAATGGCACTAATGGTAGTGTTGATAATGCCAGAAAAGCCTTGGGTTGGCAGAATGCCACTAATGGTAGTGTTGATAATGCCAGAAGAGCCTTGGGTTGGCAGAATGCCAATTATGGTAGTGTTAATAATGCCAGAAAAGCCTTGGGTTGGCAGAATGGCACTGATGGTAGTGTTGATAATGCCAGAAGAGCCTTGGGTTGGCAGAATGGCACTAATGGTAGTGTTGATAATGCCAGAAGAGCCTTGGGTTGGCAGAATGGCACTAATGGTAGTGTTAATAATGCCAGAAGAGCCTTGGGTTGGCAGAATGCCACTAATGGTAGTGTTGATAATACCAGAAGAGCCTTGGGTTGGCAGAATGCCACTAATGGTAGTGTTAATAATGCCAGAAAAGCCTTGGGTTGGCAGAATGGCACTAATGGTAGTGTTGATAATGCCAGAAGAGCCTTGGGTTGGCAGAATGGCACTAATGGTAGTGTTAATAATAATGCCAGAAGAGCCTTGGGTTGGCAGAATGGCACTAATGGTAGTGTTGATAATGCCAGAAAAGCCTTGGGTTGGCAGAATGGCACTAATGGTAGTGTTGATAATGCCAGAAGAGCCTTGGGTTGGCAGAATGGCACTAATGGTAGTGTTGATAATGCCAGAAGAGCCTTGGGTTGGCAGAATGCCACTAATGCCAGTAATGGTAGTGTTGATAATGCCAGAAGAGCCTTGGGTTGGCAGAATGCCACTAATGCCAGTAATGGTAGTGTTAATAATGCCAGAAAAGCCTTGGGTTGGCAGAATGGCACTGATGGTAGTGTTGATAATGCCAGAAGAGCCTTGGGTTGGCAGAATGGCACTAATGGTAGTGTTGATAATGCCAGAAGAGCCTTGGGTTGGCAGAATGCCACTAATGCCGGTAATGGTAGTGTTAATAATGCCAGAAAAGCCTTGGGTTGGCAGAATGGCACTGATGGTAGTGTTGATAATGCCAGAAGAGCCTTGGGTTGGCAGAATGGCACTAATGGTAGTGTTGATAATGCCAGAAGAGCCTTGGGTTGGCAGAATGGCACTAATGGTAGTGTTGATAATGCCAGAAGAGCCTTGGGTTGGCAGAATGGCACTAATCATGGTAGTGTTGATACTTGAAAAAGCTTTAGATGGTGTTGGAGCACAGAAATGGTCCTTGTGCACACTAACTTGAATTTTGAATAACACGTATTTCAAAGCTCTTTGACCAAAGCTTACTAACAACAGATATTCCTTGGTTTCCGAAATGTGTGTTTAGCAGAATATCATAGGTGAATTCTCTTCTTTTACAAATCAGTAGGCTAGATTTTGAACCATGATCGGGTAAATATATTTCCCACTTAAAAAATTTTATCCGTTTATTTTTTTGAAAGTGCAGTTTTGATGCTATCACTTTTTAAAAAAGAATTTTGCTAAAAAAAAAAACAACAAGGAACCAAACTTAAATGGCTATATGAAAACAAAGTTACGATTACTATCCAACACTGGTCACCACTGTTGTTACTTTCCTCCTACATGTTCATCAGTACCCTTTCATAGGGCTGTGTTTCCATGCCTTCATCGTTGGGCACTGCTGCACTACTTTCATGTCCTTCATCAGTGCCCTCAGTAGGCACTGCTTCCCACTCCCAGCCCATCTTCGTTGCTGACTTTCTGGGCACTGCTGACTACTTGTATGTATGTCCATCATAAAGTCCCTGTCATTAGGCTCTGTTCCCATACATATCATCACTGACCTCGTATTGGGCACCACAACGCTTACAGAGTTGCAGATCCATTATCGGTGCCCTTTTGGTAGGTACTACTATTCTCATCCCATGATTTGTGCCCTGTCAGGCACAACCTATTATATACCCGTACCCAGTACCTTCTGACTGAGCACTACTCCCATGCCCATTGTCAGTGCCTTTTTGGCAAACGCTACTTCTGCGCCCATCATCGGTGCCTTCTCAGTAGGTATTATTCCCACATCCATTATCAGTGAGCAGTACCACGCACATTGTTGGAGCCCGGTCAGTGGTCACTACTTCTGTGCCCATAAACAGTACTTATCCTGTGGGCATGGCTTCATGGCCATTGTCAGTGCCATTTCAGTAGGTATAAGTTGACAACTTCTGTGCCCTTCATTGGTTCTTTCCATGGAAGCACTTACTCCCATGCCTATATCAGTGCCTTTGCCATAGGCACTACCTCTATGCCTGGTCTCCTGTGCCCAGTCTTTAGGCTTGACAGTGGAGACCATCACTGGCAACCTGTCTTTGGGCTCTGCACCCTCCTGGCATGCCCATCATCAGTACCTGCTCGTTGGACACTTCTACCATACCCATTATCACAGCCCTCTTGATAGGCTGCTTCAGTGGCCATCATCAATGCTGTCTCAGTTGGTGCTGCTCTAACATCGGTCATCAGTGCTCTTTCAGAGGGTTTTACTCCCATGCCAGTCATCAGTGCCATCTTGTTGAACACTGCTGCACTATTCCCATGCCTATCATCAGTATCCTCTCAGCAGACACTACTCTCATGCCTATTAGCAGTTTACTCACAGTTGGCCGTAATGGCACTATTCCTATGCCTGTCGTCAGTGTCCTCTCAGTAGACGCTACTCTCATGCCTATTAGCGCTGTTCTCTCAGTTGGCCGTAATGGCGCTATTCCTGTGTCTATCATCAGTGTCCGCTCAGTAGACACTGCTCTCATGGCTATCATCAGTGTCGTGTCAGTAGGCACTATTCCCATGCATATCATCAATGTCCGCTCAGTAGGCACTACTCTCATGCCTGTCATCAGTGTCCGCTCAGTAGGCACTACTGCCATGCCTATCATCACTGTCCTCTCAGTAGGCACTACTCCCATGCCTATCATCACTGTCCCCTCTGTAGGCACTACTCCCATGCCTATATATCACTGTCCTCTCAGTAGGCACTACTCCCATGCCTATCATCACTGTCCTCTCAGCAGGCACTATTCCCATGCCTATCATCACTGTCCTCTCATTAGGCACTACTCCCATGCCTATCATCACTGTCCCCTCTGTAGGCACTACTCCCATGCTATCATCACTGTCCCTCTGTAGGCACTACCCATGCCTATCATCACTGTTCTCTCTGTAGGCACTACTCCCAATGTCCCATGCCTATCATGACTGTCCCCTCTGTAGGCACTACTCCCATGCCTATCATGACTGTCCCCTCTGTAGGCACTACTCCCATGCCTATCATCACTGTCCTCTCTGTAGGCACTACTCCCATGCCTATCATGACTGTCCCCTCTGTAGGCACTACTCCCATGCCTATCATCACTGTTCTCTCAGTAGGCACTACTCCCATGGCTATCATCACTGTCCCCTCTGTAGGCACTACTCCCATGCCTATCATCACTGTCGTCTCAGTAGGCACTACTCCCATGCCTATCATCACTGTCCCCTCTGTAGGCACTACTCCCATGCCTATCATCACTGTCCTCTCAGTAGGCACTACTCCCATGCCTATCATCACTGTCCCCTCTGTAGGCACTACTCCCATGCCTATCATCACTGTCCCCTCTGTAGGCACTACTCCCATGCCTATCATCACTGTCCCCTCTGTAGGCACTACTCCCATGCCTATCATCACTGTCCCCTCTGTAGGCACTACTCCCATGCCTATCATCACTGTCCCCTCTGTAGGCACTACTCCCATGCCTATCATCACTGTCCTCTCATTAGGCACTACTCCCATGCCTATCATCACTGTCCTCTCAGTAGGCACTACTCCCATGCCTATCATCACTGATCTCTCTGTAGGCACTACTCCCATGCCTATCATCACTGTCCTCTCAGTACTTATTACTCGAATACCTACCGTCACTGTCTACTCAGTAGGCACTACTCCCATGCCTATCATCATTGTCCTATCAGTAGGCACTACTCCCATGCCTATCATCACTGTCCTTTCAGTAGGCACTACTCCCATGCCTATCATCACTGTCTACTCAGTAGGCACTACTCCCATGCCTATCATGACTGTCCTCACAGTAGGCACTACTCCCATGCCTATCATCACTGTCGTCTCAGTAGGCACTACTCCCATGCCTATCATCACTGTCCCCTCTGTAGGCACTACTCCCATGCCTATCATCACTGTTCTCTCAGTAGGCACTACTCCCATGGCTATCATCACTGTCCCCTCTGTAGGCACTACTCCCATGCCTATCATCACTGTCCCCTCTGTAGGCACTACTCCCATGCCTATCATCACTGTCATCTCAGTAGGCACTACTCCCATGCCTATCATCAATGACCTCTCAGTAGGCACTACTCCCATGCCTATCATCAATAACCTCTCAGTAGGCACTACTCCCATGGTCTGTCATCACTGTCCTCTCAATAGGCACTACACCTATGCCTATCATCAGCATGCTCTCACTAGGCACACCTATGCCTATCATCGGTGTCCTCTCAGTAGGC
This sequence comes from Conus canariensis, assembly GCA_033310375.1. Taxonomy (NCBI): domain Eukaryota; kingdom Metazoa; phylum Mollusca; class Gastropoda; order Neogastropoda; family Conidae; genus Conus; species Conus canariensis. The sequence goes on from CM065734.1 coordinate 6,804,315, forward strand.
ACTACACCTATGCCTAGATCATCAGTGTCCTCTCAATAGGCACTACACCTATGCCTATCATCAGTGTCCTCTCAATAGGCACTACACCTATCATCAGTGTCCTCTCAGTAGGCACTACACCTATGCCTATCATCAGTGTCCTCTCAATAGAGACCACCTATCATCAGTGTCCTCTCAGTAGGCACTACACCTATGCCTATCATCAGTGTCCTCTCAATGGGCTCAACCACCTTCCTCGCGAGAGTTATTGGTGCCCTGTCATCAAGCTGTTTCCCACACTCACTGTCAGTTCAGATTGCTCTTTTTATTATTATTATTGTTATTATTATTCATTGTTGATTTTCAGTTTGTTTGTTTTGTTAATTTATTTAACAGAGATAGATATGAATAATTTAATTTTCCCTTAGCCTTTATTCTATTGCTCTCACTTTCACTGTTTCTGCCTCAGTGGGTCATACTCACAGAGACTGAAGGTCTGTCCCACCAGCCAGAAATATTACAGTACTTACTAGGGGTTCATACTAATACTAGACAGTTGTGTAGTGGCTGTCTAACTTGTGTGCTTGTTGTGTGTATATTGCTTTTCGCTGGATCTTCAGGGAATCCGAAGTAAGCTGTCATCTCTCTCCTCCATCATCATGCCAATTCACTTAATAAAAGACTTGCACTTTTTTTTTTTTAGCATGTTTTTTTTTATTTTCTGTGTCTAGCCACATTTGCACATCTAAAGTATGCTGCCCTTTCATATTGCTTCAGTCCTTTGTATGTAGTCAGTGGCATGCAATATTTCATTGAGGTTCTTTCTCCTAGTCAAAATACAGATAGTTGTTGCTGAACATGTTTTTCTTCTTCTACTACAGCATGTGTGTTATATAACTGTAAAAAGTGAATAGGGATATCAATCATTTCAGTTATAATGCAAACACCACAGGCTAAGGGAAAGTTCAAAAGAGTACACAGCTAAGTGTTATTTTTTAACTCTCTTTGTTGAACCGTTTTGAATTCCTTTGTTAGTTTGCGTTGGTGTGTGTGTGTTTGTCTTCTTTTTTTTTTTTTTCCTTTTTGTTTCAAGCAAGGTCACAATATTTAACAGTTTTGTGTGTGCAAGTGAGTGTGTACGTCTTGCTTTGTTTACGTGGAGTAAAAGATAAGGTGTTATGAAACCATAAAAACAGCAGTTCTATCTTGTTTCTTGATTTATGAGAAAGTATTTTTTTTCTTTAAGCTGGTTTGTGTAATAAGTTTATGAATAATGATTGGAAACAGAGAGTATGAAATGCATTGCACAATGTTGCTAGGTCTCCAGCAGTTCTGCTAAGCTTTTGGAAAGATGCCAAAGTTTATGTTGCACATGTGTAGTCGATAACCCTTTTTCGAGTTATGTTTATGTGTGTGTGTGTGTCTGTGACAGGTGAGGGTGTTAATTCCCATCCCTATGATCATCTTTCTTTTTTTCTTTTTCTTCTTTTTTTTTTTTCTTTGGCTTAAAAAGTGATGTTCTTACTTATTGTTGGCTTATCTGTGTGGTGTGTTTTGGCACCAGTACACGGCAGCGGCTTAAAAGTTGGAAGGAGCACAGAATAGTCTTTTTCAGCTTTTTCCCTTCTACTTTTCTTCTTCATCTGAATATCTGGCGATTTCTCTCCTTTTTTTTTTTGTGCTTGTCTTTCTTAAATATTTTCATACTTAATATTGACTTCTTTGTGATGTTGGCAAGGCAGAATGTGATTTTGTCATGCTGGATATTCAAGTTAAATGTATGATGCATAAATTTCAGGTCTTCACAAAACAAAGGTTGGTTTTTATTGTTTTCATGTCTACTATGACTACAAGTGCAAGAACTGTCCATTTAATGTTTCGTGACTGATGCATCTAAATATGAACGTATCTGTTTTCTTCAGGTTCGTGTGTGATGGAATGGTCAGTCAAATGATAAGCATAAATATTAATGAGACTGCTTGTTAATAATATATCCAGAGATGATGTTGGAGCAGTGCTATTTTGAAGAACAGAGTTCAGCTGTAACTGTCATACTAGCACTGTCTCATCAACAGTTCATTGTGAGTAACTAGCAAGACTGAGAAATGTTGCAACTCGATGACTGGATTGTGTTTTGAAAATCTTATCCACTACCTCTCTTTAAATGAAATCTTCATTTTACTTGCACAGATTTTGGTTTGCTGTTCTGATTTTAGCTGGGACTGAAAGATAGATTCTAAGAGGGAATGCATTCTTTATAGTCAAAATGCTTTTTTTTTTTTTTTTCTTAAGAAGAGATGTTTCATCTGGAGTTTGAAACAAAGTGCTTACCCACTCATTGTTCATATACACACGTACACACACACACACACACACACACACACACACGCACACACTGCAGAATTCTGCTCTGTAAACTAAAAGCAGAAATGTATACTGTGTATATTTTGCAACACTGAAACATAGACAGAATGTGCATGTATAACATAACCACAAAAGACTGCTCCAAATCAGATTCATCAACAAAGCAGCACCATCTTCCTCGTCCTGTCTGTCTTTCGTTCTGACAGACATGACCACAGGGGAGAACTAGTTGGGCTGAAGCTGCACAACTACTGGGGCATCATTAAACTCTTTTACTGCTTATGATAAGCTTGTTTGAGGAAGTTGTGCACTCTTTATGCAAAGATGAAATATGGTTCCATCATAAATCTGCTTAAGGGCTTAATAAGTATTTAAGCTTAACACATATATATCTGAGCATACATTGAATCAGTATTTACTACTACTGGCACTCAGTAAATTGGAATCAGTTATTACAAGTATTTTGTATAATAAGAAGTTAACATAATTATGAAGACCTAGAATGATGTTCTGTGGCAAGTACCAGACATAGAATACTTGGTTTTAATCTTGCACACTAGGGACAGTTTAATCAACTTTACTTTCTATCCTGGGATGACTTCTGCTGTCGCTTGGTTATACAGTTGAGTACATTGCGCCGAAAATTTGATGGGATAGTAGGTTCTAATGTGAAACCACATTTCAGGTTTGCAAAGTGTTGCTGTTTGGATCAGTCAATATATTATTTAGCTTTAACTGAAATTTAGGCCAGTCACGTCCAGTGCATTCATGAAACTGGTATTTGATAAATAAAAGATTGTCTAATAATGCACACGCCTGCCATCAAATCCTGGAGACAAGGGATAGTTGGTTCGTGTCGCTTCTTCTCTTGAGATGACTGAACACAGTGACAGTCTGCTTGGTTTAGTACAGTACAGTCACCCATATTTCATAGCAGTGTTGGCACACAGGACACAAAGAGGATAATTCTCTCTCTCCCTCTCTCTCTCTCTCCCTCTCTCTCTCTCCCACCCCCCACCCAACCCCCAGCTTGTGTGTGTTTGTTTCTCACTTTTTAATAGCTATTTGATTTAAAAGATTATTTGAATGCACAAGCTAGAAAATGTCAGTAAATGGTTTTATAAGGAAGAGATATACATTCAGTTTTAGGGTTTTTTTTTTTTTTTTTCTTAATTAATCAAAAAAATCGATTTATTAGTCCATATGTAACTGTGCTTTTGTCTGTGTTCAACAGAAATTGGTATGCTGTTTTTTTTTTTATTTATTTACATCTGTTGCCTGCTTTTAGTGAAATACTGTTGTCACTGTCGCCAACAAAATGTTGAATCCCTTGACAGCTGGAGAGCTGTTGCTGTGTTACACTCCCATTTAAGCCAGAGCAAAAGCTGAATCTGTGTTCAACCTCACTGCTGTGAGAACAGCTCACAGACCATGACAGACTTTGAAACAAGCCTACAGGTCCATGTGTTGTGGAAACAGAACTGACATGAAAACCAATGGACTTCCATGATTTTTTTCTTGCCACATCACCACTGAGTGAATCACATGTGCCAGGTTCCCCACATGCAGTGATCACTTGTCAACAACACCTCTCCATCTTGCCAGTCCAAGACAAGTGCCCACTGACCATGTCAGATAGCTGTCAATAGACTTGGCTGCAAGGCAAAAACTGCTAGAACCTACCCACACTGTGTGTGTGCAACAGGTACAAGAGCTGTAATAAGACAGCCACTGACCCATAGCCATGATTGACAAGGGAGGGGAGGGACTGGTCTGCAGACCGGATTCCATCACGCTGCATCTGAAGCTCATCGCTCACGCATCATTGATGTCAATGGATGAGCTAGCAGACAGAAGTGGGTGGAACACTCCCACCTTTAGTTTTGTGGAGAAATCGTGTGATGATGCTGGCAGTAGGAGATAGGTTTGCAGGCCAGTGACAGTAGGTGATACATAGTCCAGCAGTCAAGGGATTAAGGGCAAGATACATTGTGGAGGAATATACTGTTTCCAAGAAGTTGAAAGAAAAAAGGAGGGAAGGAAGGGTGCAGAGTTGGGGGGGGGGGGTGTACTTTGTAGTACATATTCACGCAAGTTGTTCAGATATGATTTCATCCAAAACTGGCAGTAAGAAAGTGAAAAGGAATGCGTACATACAGGATGTAAATATACTTATTGTGGCTGAACGTCGTCTCTGAACTCTAGACGGGAAAGGGATAAATGTTTTTGGTTAGCGCTAGCTCCCAGTAGAATTATAAAAGAAACTTGGTACATCTGAGCCATGTTTTCTGAAATCATGTCTTTTTAAGCTGGGGTGTTAATGCCACAATGTGTAACCACTTATCGCCTTACTGACAACTCTCAAAGTACGTCACACATGAGTGTGTGAAAATTGGGTTTGAGTTGGTTTGGGGGGGTTGTTTGGAAGCAGGTCCAGTAGTAATGGGAAGAAAAAAGGAAAAAACAAAGTTTCAGTCAGTAAATTAGGAAGTGTTAAGCTGGAAGTTTCGTTTGTTCTGCTTCTTTGCTGCTGGCTCTGATTGTGTATGCATGTTGTCTGTGATTCTTCATGATGTTCTGTTGCTACGTTTACCTTACCGAACTAGAAATATCTTGCATGATCTTAATGTACTGTGATGAGGCATTGCACAGTTGAAAAGACAACAACAAAACTCTTTATGAAAATAAAGTGAGTGGAAAGTTGACGATGACAATTAGCATGATATGATGATGTGACATAGATGATTTTACATTGCTTTACATGTGCGGCATAACTGCATGCATTCTTCATGGTTCATGAGGGAGGAAGGCCATGGCCAAAAGAAATTAGGGGGGGAGGAGGGGGGGGGGGGGGAATGGATGGGGAGCATTTTTATTTAGAACCTGGGGCATAGAGTAGACTAAATTGTGTACTGCTTGTTTTAAATTTAAGCTAAAATTCCACCCCATAGATAGGAAAAACAAGTTCATAATTAGAGTTTACATGTTGACTAGGTATATGGATTAGATCATGAGTTTCAGATTAAATGAAGTGTGTGTATAGTATATATGTTGACTTTAGTGCATGCGTGGAGTGTTTGTTGGCCTGTGTGCAGCACGAATGTGTATCTGTAATGAAATATAATCCCGTGGTGACAGTGGGAGCTAATGAACTGCATCCCTCTCCATTCCTTTCAGAGCTGATGTCTTACAGTGCAGTCAGCTGCAGCAGTGGCGGTCCCATGGTCACCAGCATCACTGAGGGGCGCCTGTGACTTGGCCCAGCAGCCAGTCGGCAGCTCCAGCATTCTCCTGCTATATCTCCGTAGTCTGCCGGCTCTTTCTCCTTTTCGTGCTGGAGCGCCCAGCCTGTGGAGGCCAAAGGACGTTATCAGACACTGGTCTTGTCTGAACCCTGCTTTCCCCACCCGCCACCCTACCCACCCCATGTGGTCTTACCAGGCTGTTTTATTTAGTTGTAGAAAGATAGAGGGGTTTGAATGGGTGGTTGCCTGTACCCTGTGTGTACAAAGCACTATTGTTATATGCAAAGCAGTGATAGTGAGTGAAAGAGCTTGGATCAGAAATGTCTGTGGATTGTCTCAGCTAACTTGTCTCATCCACCAGTCATGTCAACGATTAGTCTTCATCTGTGCTTTTTTTTTTTAAACACATGTTTTTTAAAGAAAGATGTCCTGACGAGTGTCTGAGAGTGGGTGAGAAGAGCTACCTCACCCAACACAATGTGCCAGTTTCAGATTGTCATGGAACTGACCTGCCTGTGGTGCCAAAGTTTTTCTTACGTTACTCACAGAGTGCCGATTTGAGCCTCAACGGGCTGTGTGTGTGTGTGTGTGTGTCAAAAAGTTTAGGTGAAAGACATGATGCATGTGTATTATAAGCAGAGTTCTCAGTCTGTTTGATTCTGAAATGGTAGTGTTTGAATTCTTTCTGTATCTTGTATATGATATAGTTGACAAAAAGAAAAAGATTACTGCTTACAGAGCATTCCTGATGATTGTTCTGATGTTTTTGTACCCTGGTGTTTTGCCTCATATTGGGGTTTGGCAGAACCATGGATTTGTAAAACTGGACTTGTTCACACATTTTCTGTGCATGTATGAAAATTTCAGTGCGGAATTTGGGAAAACTTTTTTTTTTTTTTTTTTTTTTTTTTGAAATAGCAGATTTCAACTGAGTTTCAAAAGAAAGATAACTTTTCATTTATTCTAATTGTTTTGACATTTCTGATGCTGCTTAGTACTTGCCACAAGAATTCCTGAGAAATATTTTTAATCTTTCAGTGTGATGTTTCATTCAGAAGTGCAGTTACTAAGGACAAGAGAGAAAAAGAGAGGGGGAGAGCAAAAAAATTGAAAGCCATCAAACACTGATTTTATGTGGTGCCCTTCAGAAAAAAAAGAAGAAGAAATATCTGTGTAACTTGATCTGTCAGCTGCGTTTCTCTCTGTGATATCCTAAATTCAAGACATATGACATTTAAAGAATGACATTTTTTGGACATCTTGAGATATGTGTTGTGTATAATGTATGTTAACTGCTGTGAGCATTTTTAATCAGTTTGTGCAAAATACCACATGTGCATTTGGTAGAGGAGTTAGACTTGTCAGCCATCCCCTTTCTTGCTTACCCCCCTCCCCCCCACATTCCTCCCAGATTATTTGACTGGGTGTGCCAGTCCTGTCTGACGTAGTTTGAGAACAAGTTGAAGACAAAAGGTGACTGAATAGAACGACACAGCGGGTGTTTGTGGTGGGTTATTGGTTTTAGAATTAGTTTTAGTGTTAGACATGAGTGACAGACATTGTCTGAATTCATATTAATTTGACAACTACTGCTGCTGAATTTAGGAATTGTTTCCCAGGTGGTGCATGTACACCCAGAACTACTAAAACGGATTGTTTGTTCAGTTGGTATACATTGCGTGAAACTACTAACATGCTGCAGATTGGGGACTTAAGTGTTTTAACAGAGTTTATAAATCAACAACAAACATTATTCATTTTATCTGAGAAAGTATGTAAATACCACTTGTATCAGGGTTTGTGTAGGCAATATGTGGCTGTGGTGGGTAAATGTGGATACTCATATTTGTTTATGCACAACAAATGGTGTATTTTATTAGCATTTGTGTAATCATGTGTTCAGAGTTTATGCGTAACGTGTCATTTTAACAGCAATGTAAACAAAATATTTATTATATCTCACCTTCTGCATATATATATGTATGTTTCTTAACTGGATTGAATTAAAACAAAGGGAACATGCATTTCTGTCTTTTTAGTATTTTCAGAACGGATTGAAGCTTGACAGTGAGCATTTGCCTGGAGAAAGTGATCTGCATTGAAATGGTGAAAGAAACTCATTGGCTGAAAAATGAGTGGTTGTTTGTACTGCCTCCAGTAAGAGAGAGCTGACTTACAAAAGCGTTGAGTGTTGCATGCATAGCATTTCATGGCTGTCCCACTGTTGCTGTTATTTTGAAGTCCTGGTGATTGCATGTTGTGCCAGTTCACAATTCACATTCTGGCGCTTGTCATTAAAATGATTGGAGAATGATGCATTTTTCTTTAGTGCTGTCTCTCTCATTTTCTCTCTTTCTTTCTCTTTCTCTCTCTCTGTGCGTGTGTGGTGTGTGTGTGTGTGTGTGTGTGTGTGTGGTGGTTATGTACTCATTTCCTCCGAGTAGTGAGTCAATGTGGTTCCAAACCTTGTAACCAAACTTATGTTGATTTGAGAAAGAAAGAAAGGAAACAAAAAGCAATATCAAAGAAAAATACTGTGAAAGTGACCGGTATTTTTCTCTACCATAAAATGAATGGTCACAAAATGGGTGTATAAGGAAGAACAAGGGCATGTCATAAAGTTGTGAACAAAATGCTGAACATACAAAGTTTTGCTTTTTGCAATGAGAAATCTGATTAGACTGGTGTACAGAAATGCTATAGAGGGTGGATTGGTTGCTTTGCTTTTTTTGTGTGTGTTAGTTGATATTCAGTCAGAATTTGAAGAACTGATTGATACCCATATTCCAAACATCAGAAAATCTGAACAGGAAGATAAATGAATTTGACCTGAAACAGACTTTTAAGTTGCTGGAACAAAAACAAAATCCAAATATACGCACAAAAACAGAATACAAAATAATCCCTTGTTCAAAACGGTAGAAATCAGACATGTAAACTTTCAACAAGTACGTCATCTTCAGATGTCTCAAACTATCACTCCCAAATAATTCTGCCTTTGACAGCCTTCTTAGGACTAGTATTTTGTGCTTTGCTTATATAGATGTTAATTGTAGCTTCTAAAGAAAGACATTTATTAAAAAAAAAAAAAATGACGTGTAAAAAAAAAACGTTTGCTTATCTTTAAACCATTCGTGCTTTTTACTTTTGTATTTGTATTTTGGCCCAAATACCATCAAGCAAATAGCTTCCCTGATAACTGCTCCGGCTGTAACTGCAAGAGCTCTTGGATGAGTGCAGACCGCCACTGTTGTCAAACAAATTTTGACAGTTCATGAGAGAAAACAAGTTTTTTTTTTTTCCCCATCAGGGAAAATAATAGTCCGAGGACTGAAGGGGTTGGCTCCCTTCTTTTTGAAAAAGGACATGTGAACAAAGAAAATAAACACAGAAGTAAACTTTCATATTACTAGATATTGTGATTTTCTAAGATTTTTTTTTAGCCATGCCACGTCAGTGACATTACTCTTCCACCACTCATTTCAGCACCCACTCACCCCCTAGCCTCCCTCCTCCCACTGTTCACAGCCACTACCTGGCTGGTTCCATAGTCACTACCTGGCTGGTCCCATAGCCACTACCTGGCTGGTTCCATAGCCACTACCTGGCTGGTCCCATAGCCACTACCTGGCTGGTCCCATAGCCACTGGTTACATAGCCACTACCTGGCTGGTTCCATAGCCACTACCTGGTTGGTCCCATAGCCACTACCTGGATGGTTCCATAGCCACTACCTGGCTGGTCCCATAGCCACTACCTGGCTGGTCCCATGCTGGTTCCATAGCCACTACCTGGCTGGTCCCATAGCCACTACCTGGCTGGTCCCATAGCCACTACCTGGCTGGTCCCATAGCCACTACTTGACTGGTCCCGTAGCCACCACCTGGCTGGTCCTGTAGCCACTATCTGGCTGGTCCCATAGCCACTACCTGGCTGGTCCCATAGCCACTACCTGGCTGGTCCCATAGCCCACCACCTGGCTGGTCCCATAACCCACCACCGGGCTGGTTCCATAGCCACTACCTGGCTCGTCCCATAGCCACTACCTGGCTCGTCCCATAGCCACTACCTCGGTGGTTCCATAGCCACTACCGCGCTGGTTCCATCAAAGCCCTGGCACTGGAAGTCGGCAGGGAGAAGCCTGTATCAAGTTATCATAAGGAAGTTGCAAAGTGAGGCGACTGCAGGCGGAAACCTAAACAAATTTTTGAAAGTATTGATAACGACTCAGGCGAACAATGTGGACAAAGAATCACAAGACAAAACACGAGGCGTTTCGACCTCTTAGAAGGTCTTCTTCAGGCAAGATAAAACACTCCAGGACAACGAAAATGAAGAACGAGCAATCACTTATCTTTGTCACATTCGGCACAACGCCCATCTTGCGCCAAATGTGACAAAGATAAGTGATTGCTTGTTCTCCATTTTTGTTGTCCTGTGTGTTTATCTTGCCTGAAGGAAGACCTTAGAGGTTGAAACACATCATGTTAAGTCCTGTGATTCGTTTGTCCACGTTGTTCGACAGAATCATAATAAACACTTGTTCAATTTATCATGAGGAATTCCACCAGAGGACAGCATTGTTGCTGAGAGTTTTTGACAGTTTCAGTGATACGAAACATTGTCAAAACCACGATAACAATGTTGTCCTCTAGACCCCCCCCCCCCCCCCCCCCCCCCCCCCCCCCCTAGTAAGCCTCCTATTAACAACAAAAGTTAAATCGGCTGTGGATCTGGCGACTGTCCCCCTCTAGAGGATGCCATCACGTCCGTCCATCAAGAGTCCCTATGAATTTATTAATATCAACAATGTCTCACAAACTCACCAAAGGCAAACTAGACTCAGAGTGGAAATGGAAACTGAAGAAATCACAAGACCAGGGAATGAAGGGAGAGAATGATAAAAGCTTCATTTTAACTCCGAAGAAGGGAACGCATTAATTTTAGACTTTTTCTTCCAGAACTAAAGTTGCGTCTTTTTAAAGAAAATAAATGCCATTGACCATTTTGAACAAGTAGATGTAAGACAAAACAAATTCTACATTCTATTCTATCAAAATGCTTTTTGTCAGCACCAAGTTCTTAATCAAGTCACCACCAAGCACTTCATCAAGTCACCATCAAGTTCGTAATCAAGCCAACGCCTTTTTCTTAACCAAGCACAACTAAGTTCATAATCAAGTTACAAAGTGAGGCGACTGCAGGCGGAAATCTGAACAAATTTTAACTGTAATTAATAGTGAACCGCCAAGAAAACGTACACAAACGAATCAAGAGAAAACACGACGCGTTTCGACCTCTTAGGTCTTCTTCAGGCAAGATACAAAACACGCTGGACAACGAAAATGAACGAGCAATCGCTTATCTTACAGGAGTGCCGAATTACGATCGCACGTACACAACTGAAAACGGACGTGGAACAAAATACGGATCAAAGAATTATACAGCATCACAAATGCACACACTGATGACGTAAACAGAAATACAAAACAATATTTCATAACAGAATTTGATATTGTATTTCTTTTAACCTGCGCCCTTGTATGTTAAATTGTGCGTCATAGATTAAAAACACATTTACATTAACTTGTTTATCATTCTCTTTTAATTTATTGATCTGAATTGTAATTCCGTCATTGATAGCTCACTCACCCACTCCCGCGCAATGCATTATCCTCTGCTGATCTGAGATCAATCCGTAAACCGTATTTTGTTGTTAACTATTCATCAAGTCTAATAGTATGCATATGCAGATCTTTACACACAAGGTCAGTTGTTGGATTTTTATGTCTCCCACCGCCAAAATATTTTATTTCATCAAAAAGTTGGTATGGTTCGAGACCGCTTCCATAGATCTGGTTAGGGTTACTTTCGATCGCGGTTTGAACTTTTTGCATTTTTTCATTATAAAAGCTTACACTTACTCTTTTGCATGATTCTTTTTCATCTTCAAACAACAATAAAACACCTTTTAGTGATCTTGCTTAAGTGCTAAAACTAAAATTCCAAATAGTGTCTGCCTTGCTTCGAGGACATGTGGTATGGTACAGGACTCTTTCGTAATAAATTGGTAATTGTGACTCATATTGCTATGCAATGAAGCTTGCCAAGTTAGGATTATGAACAATGTCAAACTCCAATGAGATGTCGGAAATTTTATACTTTGCTTCTTTATCTTCCGATCTAATAACCCTACTATAATCATTAAAAGTTAGTTCGTACGATAATCTGTCTTTTAATGCTCCTTGAAAATATGGCCCATGAGAGCTCAATCATTCGAATTCTGGGGGATCATGAATCTGTTCCCATATGCAAAGGTTACAGCATCGATTTTGTTGTTAGGCCTAGGCCTACTGGCTCCCATATCTCCAGCGTCTATTCTGTGTTTCAGTGCATCAGAACTTTGTACTAACTCCTTGAAACACACGATCCTTCCTTTCATTTTCAGTTAGATCTAGCCACAAATCAATAAATTAAAAAAATATGTCTGCATTGTACAAAGAAAATATTTCTCAGCCTTCAGTTTTCAAAACGACTTTATTTATAATTAGGCCTACGCCACCAAGATTTTGAACCACAGTTCTGTTTGGATCTGTTGCTGATTCCAGTTCCATCTTAAAAGTAAGTCGAACAGTGCCAGGCACAATTACATCGTCTGTTCCTGGTTCGGAAATGTAACAGTAAGAATTTGATTCTGAGCAATAGAAGTGTGACCAGTCACGTGACAGGTCCACTCAATGGGTCCCAAACCCCATCTTGTACAAACTGTTCAAACCTCCAAGGACAGAAAGTTTCAAATCTATGCCAACACCTCCCCCCCCCCCCCCCCTTTTTTTTTTTTTTTTTTTCTTCCTCCCTGATCTAGGGAAAGTAGGCCTGTCGCATGACCAGTTCAAGCGACGTCGTAACAATGTCGCGGGTCGTCACTCCCTTCCCTCTTCCCGCTGTGGGTCAGAAACACTCTTTGAAACCACCAGATATAATAGGCCTAACCCAGATAGCCGGCTCAACAACCCCCCATTCCATTGGCAACAAGGGGCCCCACATGATATTTAAAAGGTTAAAAGCAAAGGCTAGGTTAAGGCCTTGGTAACCATAAAATATCTGTGGAAGTTAAAATAGAAAAATCAGTCAATATGCAGATCTCAAGATTGTGTATCAATTTGATTTTTAAAAGAGACTGCATTTGTGGCAATCTTGATGGCACCCGGCAGTGAGTTCCACAGCCTTACAGAACTAGGATAAAATGAATGTAAAGGGCTGTCAATATTTGATGCAGGTATGGCATAAAATTGACCGCCACTCCTGGTGCTACTTTTATTCAATGCTAGTTGTTCCATTGGGATATCAATTAGTTTAGCTCTGCCTTTGAAGAAGGTATTAAGTTTAATAAAAGCTCTTTCTCTTCTATGGGTTTCCATTCTAATTTCCTCAAGTTCTTCCTAGTATTCCCTTTCTCTCTGATATGGTTCCCTGTTACAAACCGTGCTGTTGACATCTCTTCTGAATCTTTTCGAGGTTATCAATGTCCTTTAGATTGTAAGGATCCCAGACTGAGCAACCATATTCCAGTACTGGTCTAACCAGTGTTTTATAGCAGTCGTCCTTAACCTTTTGGGGGCAGTCGTTGATATTCCTGTATAAGAAAGCTAAGATGTTTGCTTTCTTACATACTAAATTGTAATGTTCTTTCCATTTGAGACGACTATCAATAATCACGCCTAAATATTTTGCAGCATTGGTTTCTTTAAGAATAGTATTGTGAATAGAATATTCTGATCTAGTTGGTGAGCGTTTATTACATATACGAACACTTGGCACTTCTGGGGATGAAATTCCATTTTCCAAGTTCTTTCCCACTCTTGTAAAGCATTTAGGTCTTCTTGTAGCATGCGTGTATCATTCTTGATTCTGATTGTTCTATATACTAAGCTGTCATCTGCAAAAAGCCTTATAGTAGTTCCAGGAGAGAGATTTCTACTTATGTCATTTACATAAATTAAAAAAAACAAGGGCCCCAGAAAGTTCCCTGTGGCACACCTGACAAGACTGGTTTACAATGGGATGATGACCCTTCCACAATAACTGTCTGCTTCTTCCAACGAGGAATGATCTAGACCATTTTAGCAAAGAACCGCCAATGCCGATGTGTTCTAATTTAAGTAGCAGGCCCTCGTGGTCAACCTTATCAAAGGCTTTAGAAAAGTCTAATAAAATTGCATCTATTTGCTGTCTGTTGTTAAGACAGTTATTAAAATCATTGAGAGTTTATAAGTTGAGTCTCACACAACTCCTTCGTGTCTAAAACCATGCTGGGCGTTATTTAAGAAGTCATATTTGTCAAGATGGTCCATTATGCTACTATATATTATATGTTCAAGTAATTTTGCTGATATGGATGTAAGAGATACAGGTCTATGTTCTCTGTTTTTGTTTTGTCACCCTTTTTGAACAAAGGGACAATGCTAGCATCTCGCCACTCATTGAGTATTACTCCCTGGTCCAGTGAAGCTTGGAAAAGTAGTTGGTATACCTCAGTCAATTCATTGGCACGTAATTTTAAGAGCTTGCCAGGAACGCCATCAGGACCAGTAGCTTTGTTTTAATTGATGTTGGTCAGTAACTTAAATACTCCTGCTTTGCTTACTTTGATATTTTGCATTTCGGGGAGCTTGTCATCATCCTTTAGTCTAACATTAATTTGAGACTTGGGATTTGAGAAAACCGAACAAAACTGATTGTTTAGTAAATTTGCTTTTCCTTCAGGGTCCTGTATTAGGTTATTCTGATTATTTCTCAGGTCTGGAATCCCAATATTGTCCTGTCTCTTACTCCTTATATAAGACCATAATTTCTTGTTTTGAGTGACAACCTGTCTCCAAAGATTGATCTAGAATACACACTCTAGCGGTTCAAATCGCAGACACATAGTGTCGCAACTTCACTGATTCCTGATGACCAGCTGTAGATCAGAACTAAGTAACAAGACAGACGCCAGGAGAGGAGGCATGGTTATCTCTTCCACTCTTTGACTCAGTCTTGACTTCTGATTATCCGCAGAAATACCTGGGACCGTGGCTACCCCAGAAACCAGGGCTACGCCATAGATCGTCTTTATGCTACAAACACTGGGCAAGACCGGTTATGAAGACACATCTCAGCCCAGCACTACAGCAACAGGTCTACACAGCAGGATCAGTCACCAGCCTCCAGAGAGATCAACTATCCTCTATGACTTAAGCTGAGTTATCATAATCCAAGTGGACTTCAGTTCAGTTCAACCCAACCTGAGCTTCCCTTCACTTAATGATGGAACAGTGAGAACATGTCTATGAGTTCCACTTTGGCTACTGCACCGGGTGTATGCAAGCGAAGTGGATGTGTAAAAGAGTACGCATTCAGAGTAACATTGACATGCCCACTGTATCCTAACTTTAAACTACTTCACAGTGTGTAACCAAGTAAAGTTGATGTGAGAAAGTGCACTTAACTTGTGTCAAGTCTTTGTTGTTCAATCAGTGTTGAATGTATGAACTTCTCTCTAATTCTGTCTCTCGGAGCTACAAGTACTGTTGAGAGTACAAACCTCAGGAAACTTACCTCAGAGCCACTATTGAGTATTTTAACAGTCCAGGGAACAAATATAAATTTCTTTCGATGACTAGTACCGGAAAGTTGCTCCTTCCACCACTACTTAGAGAGCGGGTGGCAGTGAAGTTTTGACATAATTCTCATAGAGAAATTACTCCAAGTCCTTCCCCTAGAGGACCCACTGATCCACTCCCAGCTCTTGTCACAAGAAGATGGATTATTCGGAACAACAATATTTTGTTTATTTCCTTTCACACCAAATGGCTCTTTTGGCCTTCTATGCAGATGAAGAATAGCTCCGTATAATTGCGACATTTTTATAAAATAAAATAAAGAGTTAGATTTTTTTTTTTAAAACATGACTGGCATAGAAGATGAAAGTTATGATGCTTTATTTCTCGTCTGTACTACTGGTGGTTTAGAATTTATATCTCCGTTTTTTCCAACCACCAGTTTATCACCTGCCACAAGCATCTCATTATTCTAATTTATCATTGTTCCTATCTGAAGTCTAAGTTCGGAAGGAAGCATGTATAAACTACTGCCAACAACAAATTCTACCTTTGATCTTGCGTACCTTAAAACATTTTCATATCTTTTAATACTTGAAGGCAGATCAATAGCAGAATTAACTGCGTCTTCAAAATTAGCTAAGTACTGTTTCTGTGCATCAAACCCAGTAGAAGGATCCATTATGTTTGACATCACTTGTGCTTGTGAACCTAACAAACACCAAACATAAGTTCGGATAGAGTCATTTATTCTTTCTATTGGGGGCCGGGATAGCTCAGTTGGTAAAGCGCCGGCTCGTGATCCTGGGGTTTGGGGTTCGAATTTCGGTACAGGGGGATTTTTCCCTCAGAGTTAACATTGGTTCTGACTCCATTCCCCATACAGTCCTTCGAATGAGACTATAAACCGAGGTTCCGTGTGTGAACGTATGCGTTACATCTTGCACACACGTCAAATCCCATCACCAACTTTCGGAAGAGAAGCCAGTTTGGCCGTTGGTATGAATGACACGTTACACATAGCATGCACCTTCCCCGAAGATAGAGTATGGCTGCCTTAATGGCGGGATAAAAAAACAACAACAAAAAAAACGGTCATACACACAAAACTCCACTGCCTGTCTATACAGGCAGTGTCTGCAGGAGTATCAGCCTGCGTACACAGAAAGAAAGAAGAAAAAGAAATTCTTTCTATTCCTGCTTTAGTGAATCCTTTGGAAGTGTCTGGAATAAATGTGGTCCAAGTGTTATGATGTTCCTGTTCGATAGAACCAAGATGGACAGTTGTTCCAGAAGAGAAAGATGTGTACGGTGGATTCCAATCATAAGTTATATTTCCTGTGCACGCCCCAAAGATAAAGAGTGCCTAAACCATGATTACGATCTAACTTCTGTGTAAAGTCTGTCTTGAAGTCAATGTTAAATTCATCACAAATCCGTCCAAAAGCCTTCATGTCTATACTATTGCTGGATGGATTGAAAGTTTGATAATTCGGTAATGGTGCTCGAAGTTCAGAGATAATACGTCTGAAAATGTAATAAAATGAAATCTATACACTGACCTAACCAACAAATCAGGATGATTTAAATGGTTAGCATATGACACCCCACATCCAGTTGTGGCACAAAACACAACAAAGTTAACTGGTTCTGATAAAACTGCCTTGGATGACTAAACCACATCTTTGGAAGTCGATCATTTCTAATGGGAGGGTTGAAATATTTATTTAGTGGACCACTAACCTTTACTTGAAAGGAATCAGACTCAGTCACCGCAACTTCTAGACTGTCAGATGTTATATTTTTAGGATTATGATGAGGCCCAACATTATATTTTACATCTTTGTTATACTGGGAAGGATTCATTTTCATTTTGTTTTTAAAAAAGTTTGTAACTATAACAAACCAAGACAGACCTGTTCCTTTACAATATCCTATTGATAACAACTGCGGAAATCTAAGAGTTGCACTTCATTACAACAAGTCGGATGGTTGAATATAAGCAAATCCAAGCAGAATAATACAATTAGAAAGATGTATAGCTCGGGAAGACCAGTAAGCATGTTAACCATACCTGATGGTAATTATGGATTTTGTTCACTAAAAGAAGTAATGAGTAAATTCGACATTACTCTAAAACTTAACAACGCGAATCTAGAGACAATGTTGATTTTTAAACCTGAAAAGCAAGAAGTTAGTCTCTTTTGACGACGAGCTAGCTAAAACGTTAGGCTTTGTAACTAATAATCAAGGCTTAGTTCACTTCAGAGTTACACAAGACAACACTACTCTTGAGGAAAAAATCCGATAGGTCTTGCGTTAGATTCTCTACTCTATGTTCATTTAGACGAACTGAGCACTGATGAAAACTTGTATGATGGAAGGTCATCAACTGTTATAAGATCTATTTCTTCAGGGAAAGCTGCGTACTGTGATTTTGAAATTAATCAATTCTCTAACTTACAGTTTAAAAAAAAGCTTGCGGTCATTTATCATTAAGAATAAGAATCGTTGACAAGAAAGGTAAAGAAGTAAAATGCCATAACTTACACATCGTTTTGGAAATGAAATGATTAGTCATATAAAAAAAATGTCACGTGGACCAGAACAACCAGGAGTTACACTAGCACCCGTTAATGTACAACTTTAGAATTAAAGGACCTTGCAGACACTGAGGACTTTGAACAAAACGGAGAGAGGTATGGATTTGAATACACAAAAGATGGATATTATAAACGCAGGGACGTAAACGACAACAAAAAGAATCCTAAGCTAGAACAGCTACGTAATTTTGAAGCAGACAACGCTTGGTATTATGCGTATAAAATAGTACGGAAAACTGATAACAAATGGCACTTGATTCCTTTTATTGACTGGGAAATCAAATTTTAATTCTTAAGTCCGTTTACATTCTTTTCTAGTCTAACATTGACAGATATAAGTGATTCCGAACACCAGCATGCGCAAGAAGCACGGAAGAAAAGGTCACAGTGCAAGACCATGTTTCTTAGTTTTCGTAGAAAATTTATCCGTGACTGGCACTGTTTGATAATACGAATAGTATTGGATCTTAAGTTGAAGATTGTTTGTTACTTTGTTTGTATGATGGAGAAAAAAGAAGGTAACATTTTTACTAATTTGGCCTACATAGTTCCCCACTTGTCGTGCTGTTATCCCAAGCAACAGAGAGAATATACCTGTTGGCATGATTCTTGTCACTTTTTGTGTGAATGATCTGAGTGTCAGGGCACCAATGATTTTTTCGTCGTCCATGCTGCAAAGAAAGATAAATAGTGTAAAAGACGGCCAGGTAAAGTAGGATTTGCATGACACGTAAAATCATGGCTTAGGCTGTCGCCAGTAAATTGGAAGAGAGATGAAAACGGAGCAGGCCTACGGCTGTGCGCATAGTGGACCCAGACCCAGCCGTGTTTTGCGCGGCCGTGCGCCGCCCGTCCGGGAGAAAAAACCCTGCTCCAGTTCATCTCTATTCCAACTTACTGGCGACGGCCAAGTCGTGCATAGTGCACCCGGCCCGATCCCTGTGATCAGAGCCGTGATTTTGCCGGTCGTGGGACAAGCATGGCCGGGTCTGGGTCCTAAGGCTGTGTGTGCATAGTCGAACCTGGACTGGTGGTGCAGCGCAAGGCCATGCGCCGCCCGTCCAGGCGAAAAAAAAAAACCCTGCTCCATCTGTTCATCTCTTTTCAAACTTTCTGGCAATGGCCAAAGCCGTGCATAGTGCACCCTGTGATGCGAGCCGTGAACAAATTAAGGAAAGCAAACAAAAAACGGTCCTCCAACACTGCTGTCTACTTTGGTGCAAGTGAAGGCTGACTTGATTCAAAGCCCACACTGAGAGATAGGCCTAAGCTTTTGAATTCTAAAAATTGTCCAGATCTAGGCTAGGATCGAGTCATCATTTGAGGCCAAGCTTATGCGCGCGCAACGTCGATCATATGATCTGAAAAGCACCAATAAACACCTTGGCCTCAGCAGCCTCTAAACCAATTTACTTTGGGCATCTTTTCTATAATACACAAAACAATTCTAACTTTGAAATCTCTATTTTGTGTTTGTATATTTTTATAAAGAAATACGTTTAATATTGAATATTGACTCAACGAACTTAATCTATTTAAAAGAAAGAATAAATAACCTACATATTTAGCGCCCCAAAAAGGGTCACGTGATGAGAATACACTGCCTGAGGCGTCATCTTGTCTAAACCCCCAGCACTTCTGGTAGGAATTAATAACATAGATGGTGCATGTGCATGTCTGCATATTAGAACTGGTGTTCAGAATTCTAGAAGGTAAAGGTAACGAACAGAATATCGGACATTGTTTTTAAAAGTTATTGGCGTGCTACATATATGTATAGTTCATGGTCCAGATTGTATGAACGCTCTATAAAGTTTTGGGACGTCACCTTGGCTTATGACCTTGCCCTTTCTGTTGATATGGAGTTGGGCTTGCTTGATTTCTGTATCGCCACCAGTTTGAATTCAAAACAGTATTTAGCACACTTAAACACTCGCGTTAATAATAACCAGCTTAACAAGTTCTATATCATAATAGATGTAACAATGTCTATTCAATGATTGTGTTTAGATCTATACGATTGCCTATATGCTACAGGCAGGCTAGGATCTGTAACTTTATAGTTTCTTTTTTTTATTCGAAGACCCATTAGAGTAGTCTTTAATCTCTGAGTCTTGTTAATTCTATATCATGAGCCATGTGGTAAATTAGTTTGTGCTGTTATCACCCCTACTCAAGCCTGACAATTCCAGATTATTTTTGAGACCAAGGTCTGAACTTGGCAAACCTGAACACAGGCTCTGATGCTGGAATTTAAGGACCCCCCCCCCCCCCCCCCCCCCCACCCCGCTTTGATATTCACTTGCGTGTTTTCTCTGAGCATTTTTGTTTCCTTTCTCAGTTCCTATCAAAGATAAAAGTGAAACAAGTTAACGCCTAAGACGTTCAACAATTTGCGAAATAACTGCAATAACATTTATAGCCACACATCATAATCATGGTCGCCGATATATATTATGGTCGCTGATATATTTCCTGCTTAAATACCAGGAATTCTTTTCTTGAATTTGCAGAACGTTAACTCTAAGCATTTTGTTTCTTTGATGCTAGCATGACACTTCAGACATGGATTTCTGGGGGTAAAGCAGGAGTCTATTCTCTCTGCAAAGCCATGTGTCCCTTGGAAAGGCAGTGTCTTGGTAAAATATTCAGCTCCACTCAGTTGGGCATTTGTGATGCGTGGGCAGACAAATACTGCAGGATGAACAGCTATTATGTCCTGTCTGAACAGTATGTACAGTCACTACCTGGTTTCTGGATGAAAAAAAACTGGCATGTCACTTATGTAACAAGAAAGTTACAGGACGAAAAGAGTAGACTTTATTGAATAAAGTCAAAAGGACCACAAAGGCAGAGAAAAGGCGGATGATACTTAAAAAAAAAAAAGAGAGAGACAGAGAGTCAAAGAGAGTAATAGAAAAGATGAACTTGCTGCCAAAATGTTTCCAGAAGACTGGAATACCGTTTATCTGGAAAGAGTTCCCAAGCACCCTACAAGTGATCTCAAACCTCCACACCCATCGCTTGATTCCATATCTCTAAGCGTTGAAACATTCTTGACACTTTCAGTGAGTTAGACTGCTAAAGTGTTACGCTCTTTTCCTTGAAAATGTAAAGCTGATTAGGGAAGGTTCCTGAGACTTAGTTGTATGACACATATCAACATACCATAGGAAATAAGACAATAAGGATTTTGTAAAGTGAGGCATTTATATCCTTGCAATAGACCATCTTTTGAGTGGACCCCTTTTAATGACTTTACCTTGTACATCTGATCTTCACTTCCGTGAAGATTCATGTTCTACTTATACCAAACTGATTTTGATGAAGACTGAATGCAAGATCAGAGTGTAAATATGCTCGATGTGTTTTGAAAATATCAGTTTGTGACCTTTGATTTACTTTCAGTACAACTGTGGCCTTCACCACAAGTAATTATGTGTACAATTTGGAGAATAGTCCTGGGATCCAACATATGTCATTATATTTTAAGTTTGTTGTTGTTTTTCTTGCTGTCTTAGCTTTGTGCAATGCAAATGGCACTACCTCTGCACCGCTCATTCCGGCCCACGTTCACAGTCACACCACACCTTGCTTTATTGCAGTTCTAGCTCAGCCAGTCTGCGGGGAGAATTGATAACAAGTCTTGAGGTAATCCACCAGGGGAGACTGCCCTGCAGCCAAGTCACCTTGCCGGTTTCAAGTGGTAACTGATCTGATCCAACATATGCAGGACACAGCTTACCAAGCCCCTTACTGATGAGAATCAAGTCGCAGAACCAGGGGAGGGTGCCACCATGTCCCTCCAACGGCAGCTCATGAACTTGCCCAAAGTCACCAAGAGCACAGATGTGAAGTAATCCAAACTGAATACACCATGAGAGCAGGTTAATCCAAACTGAAGTCACCATGAGAGCAGGTTAATCCAAACTGAAGATATGAATGCAGGTTAATCCAAATGAAGACACCATGAGACCAGGTTAATCCAAACTGGTCACCATGAGAGCAGGTTAATCCAAACTGAAGACACCATGAGAGCAGGTTAATCCAAACTGAAGGTATCATGAATGCAGGTTAATCCAAACTGAAGACACCATGAGAGCAGGTTAATCCAACTGGTCACCATGAGAGCAGGTTAATCCAAACTGAAGACACCATGAGAGCAGGTTAATCCAAACTGAAGACACCTTGAGAGCAGGATATTAAGGGCCACAGAATTTGAGACTTTTTTCTTTAAATGCTAATCGATGAAGATGATGTTAAGAAGTTCCATTCCAGTCTGAGACTGCATGACAGCTATGTACTCTATGTTTACTTTCATGACGTGTCCTAGTGTCAGCCAGGCCTAAAAGATACAGACACCTGCAGTGTTGGGCAGAAAAATTAAGCGACACTGTCCGAGATGCACTGAAAATAAAACTTGCCGGTGTGGTTTCAGTCTCCCCAGTTGAGCCCATAGCAAATTCAGAACTGGGTGGGAGTTGGTCATGGGTTGAAAATCCCTCAACTATTAATGGCTGTGATGAGAATCAAACCGCCAACCTCCTAGCTGGGAATCTGTAGTGTTAGGCTAACCTCTGCACCATGGCGGCTGGTATGTCAGGCTTTTTGTGTTCATGTGTTCTGACTTTTGACTCTTGACTGAATTTCCATAAGATTCGTGATGGCACCACAATCATTCAGTTCCATGTTTTGTAAAGTTTGTAAAGAATGGAAGCAAGACGCAATGTCATGCCCACCAGCTTTTCTGTTCAGCCATTATTTGACCACAGATATACATTTACAAATCACATATTTAGTATAATTCTACAGTATTATCTCATTGTGGTCATCACCCGAGAAACCACGCATAATCTGTGCATGTTACATTTTTATCTTTTTTTTTGTGACATTGATGTATATAGTCTGATCATCATGAACTGTAAGCAAGATGCAGTGTCTAACAGATATGCTTTGAAACTTTCACAGTTTCACCTGTCACTATGGTGCAATGGTTAGACGGTTATGGGCTGGAGGGTCATGGGTTCTACTCCGTATGTGTGGAGTTTGGGGCCACGGCTGGCTTCTATTCATAGTTGTGTGTTGAGGAATCATATAGAGTGGATCAACACAACCATGGGCCATCCACTTAATGGATGTCACCACCGATTCTTAAATTTTCTGACCAACACTGCAGGTGTCTTATCTCTTTGTTGACATCAGAATATGTTACAAAAGAAAATGTAGAGTACAACCTTGTCACATGAATTTGAAAATTATGTATAAGGCTCTGCCAAAAAACAAACGAATCACAAGACAAAACATGACGCATTTCAACCTCTTATGTCTTCTTCAGGCAAGATACACAACACTCAGGACACTGAAAATGAACAAGTAATCACTTATTTTCATCCAGTTCATTGCAAGATGGACATTGAAACGCGCCAAACTGGATGAAAATAAGTGATTGCTTGTTCATTTTCGTTGTCCTGAATGTTATGTATCTTGCCTAAAGAAGACCTAAGAGGCCGAAACGTGTCATGTTTTGTCTTGTGACTTGTTTGTCTACTTTTTTCAGTGGAGCCATATAAATAATTTTTCAAATTTGTTTAGATCTCTGCCTGCAGTCACCTGACTTTGCAACTAGATCTAACTTGTCATATGAAGTCAGACTAAACAGAAAATCATAAAAGAAATTATCTGAGGCCCTTAGTCTACTGGTCACATCTGTGGTTTCAGTTTAAATTCCTAATCCATAGCCTTGATGATGCGTGTGTGTCAAAGTCTTTGGTATGGGAAATGTTGTGAGATTGAAGTGGTAGAAGAGGATGCTAATTCGCCCTCGGTTTAACTTTAAGCAATTACTGTTGTCATAGGGGGCTTGGTACGTGTGCTCTGCACCACTGAAGACAACAAAATGACCCAGAAGCATTGTAGTGGCTCACAATGATTTGACACTAATTGCTTAGGACTGCTGGCACTGCAGCAGGACAGGCAGAGGTGTGGCTGTGTACTGCTGGAATGAGCCGTGTGGAAGTAATGCCAACATGAGGCATGATATTACAGAAAAAAAATCACTTCATTCATTGGAATATACACGCATAGTTTTAATTTGACACTTTTTCCTTGTTTTGTTGAGTTACTACTTTTTTTGCTTTGTTTCCTTTGCATTTTTTTTCCCATGTTGACTGTAGATTGCATGCAGAAGAAAGCAAATACCAAGAATGGTGCTGCTGCCTTTGAACAGCTGTGAGGTGAAGGAAGGAGGGGACAGCGGCAGATGCAGGGGACGGTTGGGGGACTGGGCCATAATGGCACTGCGGGTGTTGTTGCTCATCACTCTCCTGATCCTGGCTGATGCCCAGAAATGGCCAAAGACAGGAGACTGCCGCCCTTGTGTGTGCACTGACCAAAGAACCAGGTAACATAACGGCAAGATAGCCTGTGTAATTTTAAAGTCTCTTACATATAAAAGACAACTTTATTGTGTCCTTGATTTCCTGTGCAATGCTCAGGACAGAAATACATCAGGTAAATTTGTCACCATAGACAGGCCACAGGACATACCAATATGTTGGGCAGAAAGTCGCAATATATGCAGGTAAGCAAGAACTGCTAATGCTGAAAACTGTCTGGTGTGGCCACTTCTCGCACCACAATTCTTTGCTTTAAACCATCTTCCAGGGTGCTGTAGAAGGTGAATGTCATAGAGGCAAATGGTTGAAATCCTAAATGGACAACATCAGGGAATGGAACGAACACAGCAGAGCCAATGAATCACACATGACTGAAGACAGGGTGATGGTGCTTCCTGGCTGCAGGAGCATCCGCCATGTCAACCCAACAGATGTCTCCAACACCTATGGGGACAATGATTAAGTCGTTAACCTGTGCAACTGTACAGTCTTTTGTTCATGAAATAGAGCCTTGTTCATAATGCCTTTGATTTATTTGACCTATCAGAAGTCTACAACGTAGACTTCTGAGTAGTTCCCTACAAAACTGGACAAAGCATCAGACTGCACAGGGAATGGAAGTTAAGACAACATGAAGCCATCAGCATCACAACACACTGGAAGATCTATGCCACTATGCAGGTCCATTGTGTGCAACTCAACAAGAGACTGAAGATGGGGTTCAGTCTTGATATGTTTCCCATGACTTTATTTAATCTAGAAGACAATACTACATCAACTTCCCAGAACAGGTAAAACAACTTGCAGATGGTATCCATCTGTCAGAATGGATCTTAGGGCTGGACACTGATGGCAGAAGTCAAGTGGAAAAATCAAAGTGTTAAAAAATAAGACAAATGACTGTATCTGGCAGCAGGTCAGTGCAGTTGCTGGCCAACAACAACCTGAACTCTCATTCATCAAACACTAGGCTTGCATGGTGCAGGCATGTATCTCGTCATGGCTTTTGTCCACAGCCATTTACCAGTGACAGATGGATTTCCAAGAGCAAACTGAACAAGTCCTGTGTCGAGGGCCTCCCGTTTCCATTAAAAGCCACGCCCAGGTTTTTTTTTTCTTCTTCTTCCTTCTATTCGGACGACCCCTTGCATAAGTGACAGATAATCATCAAGTTGATTGTGGTCGCTATCAAGGAAGAAGAAGAAGTCCTGGAGAGACAACCTAAAGAACTGAACTGAACTAATCCTCCATCTCTGTCCTGTTGCACAAGGCGGGGGGCTGTGGAGATCCCTGACTGGTCAGTCGCAGAATCCCTGGACCAGCTGTCATGGGACAATAAATGGTTCAAGTGTGTGTCGGAAACATACACAATAATAACACATACCAGACAAATTTAAACTAAGTACATGACAACTGACATGGTAAGCAGAACTTATTAAACTGACGAAAGGTTGTAAACTGGACTTACTCAGAGGGTTCTGAACAGATCCTAGATGTCTATTTCATTTCAGAACTTTGTCTAAAACTAAATATTGCAAAACCTATTTGTGTGTGTGGTTGGTCAGATCAGCCTGTTGATGTCACCTCCACTGAGTTTGCCTTTTGATAGCTGCACTTCTGGAGTCTTTGAAATACTGTAGACTGTAGGAACTTGGTAACATATTAGTCAGTGCAGGTTAAATTCCTGATAGACATCTGCAGGGAATTCACACTTTCATGAGCACCCCAGAATCCCTTGGCGGTTGTGAAAGGGCCCAATGGGAAGAATGGGTGATGAGCTCATCAATACCTTTGATAATAAGCCAGCTGGCCCAATATCCTAAAGCATTTCTAATTTGATGACTCTTCCCTGTTTGAAACTGTTGTTGACTTGATTGTTGGCTCGGTTATGGCAAAAAATGGACTGTTAGTTAGCCCAGGAAAGTTGCCATATGGCCATTCATATGGTGACCATCTGCCTGGAACTGTGTTTATCACAGCCCACCTAACACAGAGGTTATATTTGGACCAGGACCAAGGATAAAGAGATAAAGTATTAATCAAACCAGTAGCCCATATCAAGACTAGCTCAACGGATTATTGGTACTTCAACAGTCCAAGCCTCCGGACAGTGCAAAGGTAGCAGTTCTACCAGATTTGATCAAGGAAGCTTAGCCGTTAGCAGTTTGAAGCATGATGAGGAATTTTGATTTGAATTGATTGGTTAACTTACAGGGGTCAATCATATCGCAGTGAACACCAAGGTTAGATCTGCTCCAGGATTAAGGATAAAAATATGCAGTACTAATCAGACCAGTTCCCTTCATCAGAGTAGCTCACAGGATCATTGGAACTCCTAGCCCCACAACTATGCGATCCTTCCAGGAGGTTTTACCAGGGAAACAGTATGAAGCATGAAAAGGTATTTTGATTAGAACAGATTAGTTAAGCCACCGAGATGCTTTCATACACAAAGAAAATTTGTGTCCATTCTTTATTCAGCTATTCCAAATTGAAGACAAATCATGCTTCTGTGCTATTTCAATGATGCTACCTCCACCCTGCCGGATCATTCCGATCTCCTGTCCATAGCCACAACCTGATTTGTCAAGGCACAACCAGCATCAGCAATCCACAGGGAGCAGTCGGTGTCAAGTTGTCATCAGGCAATGCATCAGAGGAGACAAAGTACTGCAGTTGATGCACTTCAGTTGTGTTCAGTGGCGCCTGTCCTGATTCAACACCTGCAGGACATCACCCAATCAGTTCCCTACTGATGACAGTAATTTCTTAGTTGTGGAGTGAACATACACCTCCGGAGGACACTACCATGTCTGTCCACCAGCAGTCCACATGAATACCAGTGACCTCAAAACAAACTCATCAAGGGCATAGATGGGTTGAGGATATCAAAAGTGAGGTCACCTGTGAACAGGGCATGAAAGGCCACAGAACTTGAGACTTTTTTGTTGCACTAATTGAAGAGGAAGATAGATGCTATGGAGTTCAGTTCCAGTTTGGGACTGCATGACAGGGCTGTATGCTACGCTTGTTTTCATAATATAACCTGGCATCGATCAGGAACAAGAGATACAGACATCTGCTGTGTTGGTCAGGGAACTGAGCAAAACTCTTGGAGACACATCCATTAATAGAGTCACATCCATTAATTAAGAGGTTGAAACTCAACTGTGTAGTTCCAATCTTCCTGGTTGGGCCCATAGCAAACTCAACTCTTGTTGAGCTGGTCAGGGCAAAAAAAATCACACACATAAATGGCTCTGATGGGAATCAAACCCACCACCTCCCTGCTGGGAATCTGCGATGCTAAATACTCTGCCACAGTTGAACATAAAATTTAATCCACATAGGTTAGCAATTGTCAATGAACAGGTTAAATATATTTTCAACAGCTAATGTTCTGCCTATGTTGACATTTTACAGCTTGGGGCGAATGCGTACAGTCAACTGCTCTAGAAGAGGACTTCGTGGCATTCCTGCTGGTCTTCCTGATGATCTCGTGGCCTTGGACCTGTCATGGAACTCGCTGGATGTAGAACAGTTGCGTCAACATCTATGTAAGTTTCAGTCCCTTCAGTCCGTGTCCTTATCCTTTGCTGACCTCACAACACTCTCTGACATCCTGAAGGAATGTTCATCGGTTCTAGAACTCAACCTCACTGGGAACCGCTTGGCTCAAGTTGACTCCAAAACATTCATAGGTTTGAAAAATTTGCGGCGTCTGCTAGGCTTAGAGGTGGAGTCTGTTGTTACCAGAGATGTCTTTCAACATCTAACAAGTCTCAGAGATCTGGATATCCTGTTTCACGGAGTGACTCTACCAAAAGGGCTTTTTGATGACCTTGTTATTCAGAGTTTGAATCTGGTTGTGACACAGGCTTCTTCTCTGCCCCAGAGACTGTTTGAGTTTGGACAGAAAACACTGAACACACTGCAACTGATAGGAGAACATATCACCCAAGTGGACGAGAATCTCCTGGATGGACTTTGCGTCCTGAAGAAGCTGTATCTTGTGATGCCATCTGCCCAGCAGCTCCCTGAACGCTTCTTTCATAGCCAGCAGATGCAGCCTGGTGATAGGACGACCAAGGTTGCCAGCCTTCAAGAAGTGGAGATCAGTGGCATACACAGTCTGCCTGCAATGCTCTTCAATAACTTGGTAACTCTGGAGACCCTGCAGCTCAAGGAAATTGGCAACTTCCCGCAATTAGGCTTCTTAGCGGGGGCGATAAATCTGCGCACTTTGCTTATCACTGGAAGCAAGCTGACCAGCATTCCTGCAGGTTGGTTCCGGCAGCTTTACAGTCTTGAGTCGCTTACCCTGTCTGGACTTGAGCTTGAGAAGCTTGATGAAAATGCTTTTCGTGGACTTATCAACCTGAACTACATGGACATGTCCAACAACAATTTGGTACAAATAACAGCCAAGATGCTCATGCCGCTCAACACAACCCTTGAAACTTTAATACTGAGGGGCAATTATCTTACAGAGATCAACAAAGATGTCCTGGGCAAGCTTGGTGTTCTTCGTCATCTGGATGTTGGCGAGAATCGCCTTACAAATGTGTATGCCAATTCCTTTGTGGGAATGACCTACCTCTCCTCTCTGTATCTAAACAACAACCGTCTCACCTCCTTGCCCAGAGACCTCTTTAGGAATCTGCTACAACTTGAATCACTGTCCTTATCTGACAATTATCTTGTGGAATTTCCCAGAGCAATTTTACAGTTGAAAAGGTCATT
Organism: Conus canariensis; assembly: GCA_033310375.1. Taxonomy (NCBI): domain Eukaryota; kingdom Metazoa; phylum Mollusca; class Gastropoda; order Neogastropoda; family Conidae; genus Conus; species Conus canariensis. Next base: position 6,833,246 of record CM065734.1, read on the forward strand.
GACGCGTCTAGATTTAGCTTCAAATGAGCTGAGGGAAGTGCCTGCATTCCAGCTGTGTCAGTTTGCATACCTGGAGATGATTAACCTTATGGGCAACTACCTCCATTGTGATTGTTCACTTCTGGCTTTTCATCAGTGCCAAAACATTCCTGTGGAAGGTCAGTGCAACTCTCCTCCTCAATATAAGAACATGTACATCAGTGATATCAAAGTACCCAGTTCTTGTATTACAGAAAACAAAGCTAAGCATGAGATGTTGGAACAACAAACAAAAGCTTACACCTTTTTGGCCACACAATCTGCAGTTGTTGTAAGTACATTACACCAGCCGTCCCAAACTGCTAGGTTAGGTTTAAAAATGACAACCAACAAGCCGAAAGCTGCAGAAAGAGCACCTGTAAATGTTCAACAGAACTTAGTTTTGAATCAAAACATATCATCAAATGTAACTAACAAGGCAATTCTGGCAGGATCTGATGTCCTATCCCCCAGAATCCGACTATTATTAAAAAACTGTTTACTGAAAAATTAATGAACCAGTCGAAAAATAAAATGTCTGTATTGGTCAGCCCAAGGCAGACTGTTACAGATAAATTGCACAGAACGACTAAAGATGCCGCACTTACAACTACAGTGGAACAAACTGCTTTCCAACCACAATCAACAACTCCTGACACACTTCAAGTAAGCCAGACTATTTCTATCTTTTCAGTCATTCAGAATGAAACACTGTTAAAACGAAACGATTCTTCCAAACTGCAGAGACAGAAAACTGGTTTGATAGCTGGTGGACTGATCATAAACCGTACTATTCAAGAATCAAATATCGCAGATAAACTGAATGGGATGAAGTTGCAAGATGTCAAATCGGACCACAAACAGGCTTCTGCCCACATCCGTAAAGATAAAATGGGCACAGATCATTTGGAAGACAGCATCCCGACCATGAAGGAAACCAGAAATATTTCTCTGCAGACCACAAGGCAGAACATGGTCGGTAGTCAACAGCCTAACATCAGAGATGTGCAAAGTACTTGGCAGTTCACAATAGGAGCTACTGAAAGTCCTAGCACTCTCAAGGTAACAGAATTCAGTGAAAAGGACCATTTCAGTACCAGTCCAAATAATCGGCATCAGAAACTAGACAACATGAAGACAACTGTGGGAATTCTCACATCTGTGAAGCAAGTTCCAAGTTCAACGCCGGCAAGAATCTTCCCAGATGAAAATGATAAAAAACTGATTGAAGTTGCCAAAAATCCAAGCATTAGCGGTGAAGGAACTGTGATGGAACAGGAATATGCCATGCAGAATCCAGGAGGCTCCTTCAGTGGGAACACTTATTACGATTTGATGACAGATATTCCTCAACAGGATCCTGATAATATACCAGCAGTTGTAGAATCTGTGTCACAGCCAACTAATGAAACGGACAAGTTCTTTACGTCTTCAGAATTACCAGCACAGTCATCACAAATTCAGGGAGGGCAAAGCAAAACTCTGTCGAGCAGTGGAGAACTTTCATACCCGTTCATCACAGAAAGCATGGAAAGACAAAATCTTTCAGATGCTGAAAGGATTGACTCCAGCTTCATCACTAGAAAAACTCCATTGAATTCTTCCACTCGGTTACCTGCAGCAGTGGATGTTGATGAAGACATGGAACTTGCTAACGAGAGTTATCTAGATCCAAAAGGTCAAAACATCGGTAACACTGGTAAGGGAAACAAGAAGGCAGATGCAGATCCACAAAAAATGGCCTTTAACTTCATCATCAGTGCCCTTGTAGCTTTGTCCTTGTCTGGCTGTGTGGTGTTGGGCATTGTGTTTATGCGTCGGTGGCAGCAGAAGGGAAGTTACATCATCAGCGAGGACACCGAGATGAACAACCTGAGCGTAGACATGGAAGCAGCTGTTGTGGAGAAGCCAGTGTCAGTATAGTGAGCATTTTGGGTGCTGTAACAATGTTGAGATCCTGCAAAAAGAAAATCTGAGGGCATTAGAAATTTGAATCACTCTAATAAAAGAAGACAAACCCAAACAAACTTCTTTTTTTTCCCAAGGGAACAAATTCATGATTTGAGTCAAAAGCTACGCTGAGGAAATATTTTGCATGAAAGTGAATGTGATGTACCAGAGTGCGAGTGCATAAAAGTTATACATTGTTAAAAGCAAACATGATGTTATGTCAGAAGAGTAGTATGCTACAGGAAGATCTATCAAATTCTTCAGTGCAAAAATGATATTACAAGACATGATCAATGCATGTCATTTGTAATGATAGTCTCTTCATGAACCTTTTCATGTTGCTGCATTTCACTACTCTCTTGATGTAGTTGTATCCTAGTGCACCTTCCACTCAGGGCCTAGCAGAAGCAGTGTAGCAAAAAAATAGACTTGTTTGCCCAGACTGACTGCACGCTGGATGAAACTGCCACTCTCTCGTTGTTCATGAATGCTAACTTTGTTGAATCAGTTTATAGTGAAAGCTCTGGATATTTTTTCAACCGTTTGTCCTTCATAACTGAAATATTCATTTCATAGCTTTGAAAAAAAATTACTAAACATTGTTTAACCTTTTTTTTCTACCCCTCCATAGAAAACTTGAGGTTGAAATAGGTTATTTTCAATTTGGAAAATTACTGCGTTTCATTTAGAAGTTTGTGTATCTATGTTTTTGTTTAAAATGCCTTAAAGACAGGGTATATTATATTTTGTTTGACATTATTGAAGAACATTTAAAAGATACTTATTTTGTGAAGCCTTTTAATGTTTTATTTAAAAATGCGGACAGCAGGGCCTTATGTTGTGTTGGATGTTTATTCATAGTTTAATACTTGGGCAAAACCCAAATTCAGATTGTTATTGACAGTCCAAATAAGGGCGAATGATTTTGATTAAAGTTTTTAAAATCATGTCCGAGCGTCTTACTTTGTGTGATGGTGTAAGCGTCAGTAGTTTGCCCTTACCTATTCAAAAGCTAATGAAAGGACAGGCAAAATAACCAGCATTTACTGTATGTCACAGCTCCTTCTGCAGTGTGTGTGAGGAGGGGAGGAAGAAAAGAGGGAGTAGGATATGGAGAAGGGGAGGGAGGAGATGAAAGGCAGAAACATGAAATGAAGACTTGGTGAATTGGTCTCTCCCTGCTGCAGGTGTTCGTTTTGCATTGACCAATTCAAGCTGGTGAAGGTGGGACATTCTTAGGGAGGAGATAAAAGGCAGAAACATGAAATGAAGACTTGGTGAATTGGTCTGTCCCTGCTGCAGGTGTTTGTTTTGCACTGACCAATTCAAGCTGGTGAAGGTGGAACATTCTGGCACTACCTGGCAGTGATAAGATGTGTAGGGGTAATAGTGGATCTTTAATTGCACAACTGAATGGTTGGACACATCAGCACCCAAAAAGTGAGATCATTATCACACCGCTGCGATTTTCACAAAGCCCTGTGATATTTCTGAGTGTCAGTGTTGAGGGTGTCATTCTTTTGATCCATCAGAGTATCAGACAGATGTATTAATGACGTTTATATGTTCGTGTGTCTAGCATTATTTCTGTTGTGAATGCACCTGAGCACTCATGACCTCATGTGCGTATGTATGTGGCGGCGAATGAGACAGAGATGCGAGGAAGGAGTGAGGGGGGGAAAAAGAGAGAGAGAGGTGGGCAAACATACACAAGTGTGCTTCGCTCGAAAAAGTAAGGCAGAAGAGAAAGCTGGAGGAACTGGCAATCCAAGTGCAATTGCCAATAGAGCATCGGGATACTTGAGAGAGAGAGAGAGGGGGGGGGGGGGGGGGGTCCCATAACGTTTTTGTGTGCGCCAGTGTATTCATATGCATGCGCACGTGTATGTGTGTCTGTGCATGCAAGTCGCCCATCACTTCTGTGTATGTTGATGCATATATGTTGGTGTGTTTACGCATATGACCATGTACATCTTTTGGAAGCCCTTTTTGCGTCTTCAGTCATCTGTAGGCTACCAAGTGGCGGGAAAATACTTTATGTTTGGCTTCTTACTGATACCACGTGTAGCACATGCAAAATGCACGCAGGAGGGGTCCAGTTAGGGTCTGTGGTCCTATCATTCTCTTGCCGTTTCGGGAAAAACTCCCAAAAGTATCATGGGTGATGCCACACCCAGGACGTATGGTGCGCATGGTTTGTACTTTGTGTGTATGGGTGTAGTCTCATCCACGATGTACGATGCGCATAAAAACTCCCAAAAGTATCATGGGTGATGCCACACCCAGGACGTATGGTGCGCATGGTTTGTACTTTGTGTGTATGGGTGTAGTCTCATCCACGATGTACGATGCGCATGGCTTTTAATTCCGAGCACGCATACCGGACAGGGCTAGGGCTGTCTGTCTAAAACATGTATGGGTGTCTCCACAACCACGACGTACGGCGTGCAGGGTTTAGTCTTTGTGAGTATGGATGTGCTCACACCCAAGACGTACTGAGACCTTTTTTGTTTATTTACTGGTCTGTTTATGAACACAGACAGACAAGTTTCAGTGGGTATGTAAAACTTAAGTTTATTGACAAAGTCATGAAGTGTCGGGGATAAAGATTTAAAGGTTTTTGAGTTACAGGGTAAAAAGTGGGGGTGTGGGTGATTCACACCCGCAGAGTACGGGAAAGGTTAAGATATATGTGGTGATGATTCAACTCTGTCCATTCCATTTATTTGCAATCTATGCCTTCATGATGATCAAATGGCTTGGAAGCTTCTGTGTCCATGATCTTCTTTTTCTTGCAAGTGGTGCACAGAAGCACTCCACAAAGCTTTAAATCCTTTTTACCTACACTTTAATGATCTACAATTCTTTCCAGTATATGTCATCACCAACAGCTTTGTAACATTACACTGCAGGAGTCTGTCTTCCCCGTATGCAGCATACTTAAGAAATAATGCACTAAAGACTGTGTGTTTGATAATGCTTATTTGCAAAATGCAGTAGTAATTTGTGGACAGAATTGTGAAATTTTCCAATAGCATTGTGAAATGTTCCAACATGCACATTAACGTTGCAGTAAATTCAGTCATGGGGAGTTTGTGTTATACTCCCTGTTTGGCTAATATACTTACCATGTCAGACTCTAGCATTCAACGGCAGTTAGCCAGCTCTGTCAGGCCGAATTTTTCCGTGGCCAATGCAGTCATAAGACAGTCACGTGCAGTCACGTGATGTCACCCCACTTCCGGCCCCGGAAGAAGCCAGTGTCAACTTCGTATACGTCATTCAGCGAGGCCTGTGTGTATGGTAACCCCGAGAACCTTGGCGCCAGAGGGGAAGGTAGGGAGGGAATTAGAGTCTGACATGGTAAGTATATTAGCCAAACAGGGAGTATAACACAAACTCCCCATTTTGGCGTCATATACTATACCATGTCAGACCATAGCAGAATTTAAAGGAATCGGAGGAGGGCGAGCGCCCTAATGGTTCTTGGGGTTGACCGATATGGCTGCATTGGTCGCCACAAAGGAAATCCCCTTAGACCCATCAGCTCTGGTCATGCGGATATCCCTCAGGTAAAAATTAATGAAGGGATTTTCCGAACGCCAGTAGGCTGCCTCCAGCAGGTGGCGCACGGGAACAGAGTACTGGAACGCTGTGGAAGTGGCCAGTGCTCTGACCTCGTGGGCCCTGGGTGATAGGACAGGGAGATCCTTGTACGCCTGAGCGTAGGTAGATCTCACCGTCTTGGAGAGCCATCTGGAGATAGTTCCCGCCGAGATATCTCTAGTATTGTTGGGGTTGAGGGAGATACGGAGTCGTCTCTGGGAGGAGCGCCTGGGGCGTGTGCGTTCCCAGTAGTACCTGAGACACCTGGAGGGGCAAAGGTCCATGTCTCCATCTTTTTCTCCCTTTCCCAAGATGTCCGTCAGGGAACGGATGACGAGGAAGGGAGAGGGGGTGCCCGGTTCCTGATTCTTGCCAAGAACTCCGGAAGGAACTTGAGAGAGACTGAGCCGTCCCTGTGGAAGGCGATATCTGTGGGGTCACCGCTGAGGGCGTGAATCTCACTTCGTCTTCTGGCCGAGGCCAGGGCGAGGAGAAAGGTGGTCTTAAAGGAGAGGAGGTCAAAAGGAATAGAAGCAATGGGTTCAAAAGGGGGTTTTCTGAGGGCATCGAGGACCGTAAAAAGGTCCCAGAGGGGAATGCGCCTAGGGGACTGAGCTTCCCGTAGAGCAACTCCTCTAGACACCTCTCTGAGGAGAAAGTCATTGTCAAAAGAAGGGCCCCCCAGTTGACGAATGGTGGTGCAGATAGCTGATCTGTAGCCCCGAATGGAGCCAGCCGACAGCTTAAGGGAAGAGGATAGGTGGGAGAGGAAATTTCCTATCTGGATGTTGGAGGGGCAGTCATGGGGAACAGAGTTATCTGAGCACCAGGTTATCCATCTCTCCCAATGGTAGTTGTAGAGGGATTCGGTGCTGGCTCTGCGAGATGCCGAGGCGAAGTCCCGTAATCCCTGAGAGGCCCCTGCCCCGGCTAGTGTGTCTAGGACGGACTGGGGTCTCTCCGAGTGGGGGGTAGATGCAGATGTTCGCAGTTGGGCTGGCATAGAAGCCACGCGTGTAGGCGAAGCATCTTGGGATTGGAGCGAGGAAGACCTGACCGGGGTTGTCTCAGCATGTCCCAGCGAGGGCTGAGCCGGAGGGGGGGAACGTGGGTGAGGGACTTGAGGTCCGGGAACCAAGACTGGGTCGGCCACCATGGCGTTACGAGGATCAGCCTGGGTCTTTCCAGCCTTGCCTTCCTGATCACCTTGTGTAGGATGGGGAAGGGGGGAAAGGCATACGTCAGTAGGCCCGTCCAGGGGAGGGATAGTGCGTCGACTGCATCCGCCTGGGGATCTGGAACGGGGGAGACGTACAGGGGCAGGTGATGGTTGAAGCTGGTGGCAAACAGGTCGATCATGGGCACAAACCAATGGTTGCGCGACACCAGCGAAGGAGGGCCTCTGTTCTGAGGGAGAGGCCTATGGAGCGGGACCCTCCCCCTTTGTTGACATAGCAAGCTACCGACGTATTGTCCGTGAGGAGGAGAACAAGTCGGTGCGCGACCTTGTGCTGGAGTTGGAGAAGGGCTAGCCTGACCGCTTCCAGCTCCCAGTCCCCCGAGGCGTGACTGTCCTCCACGTGGGCCCCCCAGCCCAAGTTGGAGGCGTCTGTATAAAGTTCCAGTGGTTGGGTTGGGTTGGGAGGGAGATGGGGACCCCGGTGGAGAGAGTGGCTGGAGTGAGCCGCTCCTCCGTCGCCGAAATGAACCAGTGTCCGAGGGGAATGACTTCGTCAGCGGGTGCGGCCTCCCTCCTAACGAGGTCTGGTCGCCACCGTTCTATCGTGCGGACATCGTACAATGAGGTGGGGGCTAGCTCCTCGTATCGTCCGCCTCAGGGAGGTACTGGTCCTGAGAGGGTTCATAGCACCCGTCTTCAGGAGGTAAGTCGAGGGGTGCCTGTAGTGTGTCCCCGGTGGCCCTATAATCGGCGGCCGGGACATCGTCCTGCCGATCGGACGGCGCCCGAGGAGGGAGACCAAGGTCGACCCAGGCAAGTGAGGCCGGGTGCCACATTCGACCATGTAGCTGGTCGTGCTGGGTGTTGGCGTTAAGCCACTGGTCTCTCTCGGGGGCATAGAGCCACCGGTCCCCGGGGAGGTAAACGGGCTGTGGCGGCCCTGGGGTGTAGGCAGAAAGTCCCCGGGGACCCGGGTAACCTGAATCACTGTTGGGGGGGTCTTGAGAGGCCGTGGCCTGTCGTCCCCGTCCAGGTCCGTGCACTGCACCATACACGTCCTTGGAATGGGCCTGGGAGGGCCATAATGGTACGGAGGAGGATGCGGAAGTCAAGCCCCCAACCCGCGAAAGTGCGGATTGGTCAGGATGCGGTCCCGTGTTCCTCCCCCTGGAGGAATATGTCAGGTTACCCTTGGTCCCGCTGGTAGATCCTCCCCCCGGAGGAGCGGGACCGCGGACGTTGCCCAAATGGGGATCCGAAAAGGTCGGTTCCCCAACGTCCAATACCCCTAGGGAAGAAGGTGACGTTCGATCGGGGTAGGTCGACCGTCCTTGTGCATGGGCACGGCCGGGCCCATGGCGCGGCGTGCCCGCACGCCCAGGATTATGGACACCACCGAGGTCGTGCGTCGGGGTGACCATAAGGCTGCTTCCGGAGTCGAAGCGCTCCTCGAGCTCAGGTGTTGGCTGCACCTGTGCCCGGTGGGGCCGAGCGCTATGAGTGCACGTATCAATTTGGGGGGAAAAAGAGATACGTGACTCATCAAGGCGAGTGACGGATGGTGATTCCATCCCAGATCCGTCACCCGTGCTGGTCCGCGGCTCGGCAAGGTGCCCCGGGGGCCGAGATTCGCGTGACTCAGCATGATAGTTAGAAGTCTCCGAGCGAGTCCGTAGGCTAGAGGGCAAGCTGGCCGATGGAGAAGGGGTGGGGGAGGGCGAATTCCGTTGGCTAGTCTTTGCTCGGCCGGGCCCCTTGAGGGGAGCCTTGCCCTTAGACTTTCTGGGCAGCACCTTGAGGGGAGCTTTGCCCTTAGACTTTGCAGGCAGATCAAATGAAAGGCATTTTGAAATGGTGGCCGCTTGCCTATCAGCCTTGGGACGCCGCGGTCGTGCGTCCGTCGGTTTGGTAGACGAGGAAAGATCACGCGTCCCTTCCGCGGAGAAGTCGTCTCTGTCTACCCGAACCGTACGTTCATCAGTGCGAACGGATTGCTCCGAGATGGAATCGACCCGCGGGTTCTCCGGGAAATTGAGCGAACTCCGAGCAGTGGAGTGGCTCGACCCGGCGGTGTCCTTCACCATGTTGGGCACAGGTGGATAGAGCAAACCCGGAACACACGACCGCAAAGAGGAGACAAGGTGGCCGATCGAGAAAATCAATTAATCTCGATCGTCCGTGTGGTGTCGTGCAAAGTGCTCGAGAGATCGACTGAAAACTCGAACTACCCGTACACGCCACCGGTCGTGTGACTGGTATGGCTATTAATAGCAATCTCTACACGTGGAGTATCACTGTGTATAGGTGTGATAGTTCTTGGGCACTAAATCTTAATAAGCAGATCAGTGTCACGCACCCTTACTCGAACACGTTCTACCTGTGAAGGGTAAAGAGTACAGGTGTGATAGTTATTGAGCACTAAACCTTAATAAGCGGAACCAGCACAAAATGCGTGCTGAACCCGAGGCTCGGCAATATGGTGGGGGAACACGACCGGCGAGCGGTGCCGACGATCGCGAGTAACAAAGTCGCGAGAGTGCCGGTAAAAGAGACAAATCTTTTAATAAATACGCTCCCGAGAGTGCCGGTAAAAGAGACAAATCTTTTAATAAATACGCTCCCACCAAGAGCTTCACACGGCAAAATTACTCAGGGTCTAGTGCAAGTCGGAACCAGCACAAAATGCGTGCTGAACCCGAGGCTCGGCAATATGGTGGGGGAACACGACCGGCGAGCGGTGCCGACGATCGCGAGTAACAAAGTCGCGAGAGTGCCGGTAAAAGGGACAAATCTTTTAATAAATACGCTCCCACCAAGAGCCTCACACGGCAAAAAAACTCAGGGTCTAGTGCAAGCCACAACTGAATCAAGTATAGAAACAAAACACAGCAATGTTAACACAAAGGCAAGTATAGGCGAGACAGAGCACAAGACTTATCTTGCTTTGACGGCAGGCCGAAGATGAATGACGTATACGAAGTTGACACTGGCTTCTTCCGGGGCCGGAAGTGGGGTGACATCACGTGACTGCACGTGACTGTCTTATGACTGCATTGGCCACGGAAAAATTCGGCCTGACAGAGCTGGCTAACTGCCGTTGAATGCTAGAGTCTGACATGGTATAGTATATGACGCCAAATTGATGTTTACAGCCCAGTCCATCATGGAGGCCACATCGGGGCTTCAGGCATGTTCAGAACATAGGAGCTATGATGCAAAGACTGAAAACCAAGCCAAAAGATAAAGCTAAAAAACTGATCTGAAACAGAGTGTTTCACCCATCATGTGAGACTGAACACAAAATACACATTTTCTTTTCTTAAAGAAAAAAAGAAGAAGAAAAAAAAAAGCAAGCATTACATGGAACATCTTGGAACAAGGTCTTTGAATCAACAGTAAAATGTGCGACTCTTTTTGATTGTCCACATCCAAACACCCAATAAAAGATTGGTTAATGCAAAAGTGGTTATCGCACACAATGCGTTATGGAAACTCGTTGCTCTCTGAAATGTAGGATTGAGAAAAATAGATGTGACCAATATGTAATCAGCATAATACTGTTTCTTCTTTCTGGTTTCTGGAGATTGATCAAGCTCTAGTTCTGTAAATTGGAGGATGAAGATCATTTGGAGTGGTGTGAATGGATGGCATGACCAGCTTCCCTTTGTAACCATTGTGCTTGCATTCAAGGGTTGGACAATGTTTTTCTTTCACACATGCTTTCATTTCCTGGCTTAGGTGGCATGTGATAAACACAAAAAGATAATGCTGAACAATGAAGTAGTGGGGGGAAAACAAGTGCAGGCTAACAATTCTTCTGTCATTATAGTAATGACTTGGCAAAGATTTGACCTTAACAACAAAAGAAAAAAAAGAGGGGGGGGGGGGGGGGGGGGGGTTGAAGATGAAGAAAATGGGAACATAAAATTAAGAATATATTGAAAATATAAAAACTCTTCACTAGCTGCATAAAGGAACCATTGTAATCCCTCTTGAAGGCAGATCTATTTGTATTGCCTGCTCTTAGGCCTTTTGTCTGCTGGATCGGACTCGTCAGGGAGACACGGCTGATTGTGTCCGTGCTCTTGGCGTCAAACAGAGACACACCACAGTCCATAATTCTGTGGTGTTCTCACCACCAAGACACCACAGTCCATAATTCTGTGGTGTTCTTAGCACCAAGGGTTCAAAAAAGAATCCAACAGCATCCCCAAAGCAGCCAGCGAAGGGTAGTAAATGAAACAAAATGAAAGTGTGAAGAGGGAAAAAAGTTGCTGAAAAACTAAAAACATTATGCAAACAGTATAAACACAAAAAGATATTCCTACCTAATTCTCGGCATTCTCATCCATTTGAAAATGTCATTCCTACCACTCATATTACATGTATTCTGAAACACTACACTTAAATATTCAAAATTAACAAACAGGTATCTCCACAAGTAATTGATAATTCAAAAGGAAAAATCATTGGCTACCAAGAAAAGTAAAAAGAAAAATCATCGGCTACCAAACTGTCAACAGCTGTGACAAAACATGTAACAGATTACCTATGGTTTGGGCACTGCGTTCACCACGGTTGTGTGAGAGAAAAACAAATTTTTTTGTAGGGTGCGTGTATGAATGCGTGCCCAAGTTCCTAAGTTATGTTCTTGTGCCATTCATATTTCTGCAAATAAACACAAAATGTGAACTTTAATGGTCATTTTTATTTATCAGCAATTGGCAAGTAATCATGTATTCTGTTCCAACATCAACTGTGTCTTACTTATTTTACACAAAGTTCATTACAGTTTACTTACCACTTGTCTCTCCTTCAACCATGAACAACCAGATATCACACTCGCATTCTCTCACTCTTCCATCTAAGAATTTCAGGTAGTCCCCCACCCCTCATCCAGCATCTGACATTAAGTCAGGTGAATTATCATCCTTGCAATCCCAGATTTGCTGGCTTCAAGAAGCCAAGTTTCACATGAATGATCTCGAGCCTTTAACCTCCGAATGACCTATCCTTGAGATGGGCAGGAGCAGACAAATTGGATCACCAATGATCACCATCTGTCCTGTCTTTCTGTCTTGTCTTCTTTCATGTGGGTCACTTTCTACATTAGTGAATGAAATCCACCTTTAAAATCGACAGAGTAGTTAATTCTCATTCAAATTTGTACACATCAGCTTTGAGTACAATTCAGCAGTCAAGGTGTTACAGCGACATAATCTGTTTTCAGAAAAAGCATATACATGTCCATATCCTAGTAATGATGTAGATTTCAGGATATTTAAAACACATATGGGACCCATCATTGCCAAAGTATATAAAAATGTCTGACTATGAATGGAAATGTCAGAAAATTCTTTGATACCATCACATCAAGAATACAGGGTTCTTTGTGATAAAGTTACAGACTTCTGAAGTTTGTTGGTTGGCGATTTCAGGATCATTAAAGCATATCAAAGATACAGGCTCAAAGATTTGTTGACCGTAATCTTACAACACCCTCCTCAACCATATGTTTTAAAGGTTTAAGTGGTCAGAAATAAACTTGCAGTTGGTAGGTGTTGAAATTTACATATTCAGAGAACACAAAATTGATTGTAACACAACCATAAAAGATACTGGATCAGCAGCCTTTTCAAATGTGTTGTGCAAGATCATCTCTGCAACATTATATAGCTATTGTTGTGATGTGTTGTGCAAAATCATCTCAGCAGCATTGTATAGCTATATCTTTGCAACATTATACAGCTATTGATGTGATGGGCCAAAAGGAACCAGTAGGTTTCACTAAGTGCTGATCCATGATTTGGGAAACGTCTCCATCCACTGGGGAAAAGCAAACATTGCTAAAGTTCCTGGAGGCTATGGTAGGAAGGCTCTTCCATTCCTGGAAAAATGTTGAAACTTGTTGCCAAATGTGCTACCTGATGGAAATCTGAGCATCGAGTGGTGTGCTGTCCACTTTTCGGACTAACCACAACCATTTGTACACGGAGCTTTTGTCAGTCTCTTTCACTTTTGCATGGTCTTGTGGATGCACATCATTATTTTTACCTTCAACTGAATATATAAATTAATGACAGCTTGCTCCTGTGAAGAAATGTACACAAGATTTTGTGTTGTCGGTGTCATTTGCTAGCATATCTAAACATGACTAGCGCTTCGCTGAAATGCAAAGTCTCAAACTGGGACCCTAGTTTCGCATGACAAGGATTTGGACCTGCAGAAACCATGAGGCAAGGACCAACACTCTTACCATTTGGTCACCATGTCCTTGTCAGCACAATGACACGCAAGGTCTTTTCAGTTTCAAACTTTTTAAGCATCAAATGGATCACTGCTTCCAAAAGACCGTCTTCTGCCGATTAAATCAAAGACATCTATTTGCATGGAATATGAATGCATTCCCCAACAGAACCTGCACACTTGAATCTTTCACCCTGATTTTACATTCCTCTGCCATTCACATAGCTTTCATTGGCATCATAGGGGTCATGGGGTCATGGTCAATAGTCTGGTGCAACATCAGGCCAAGTACACCCATGCGATTGGACATGGCCATGCGTACATTTCTCTCCTGTTCCAGCAACTCGTCCAGCTTCATCCACTGAAAAAGAAGAAAGCAAATTCAATCAGTATCATATTCAGTTCATATTCAGAAGTAAGTTTGTTACCATAACCTTTTATAGATCATTCATTAATTTGCTTGGTTCTTATACTACTCCATTGGTCAAGGTGCCAGTCTATTTTTCAGTAAAGTACTAGTTATTTGGGAAAAACTGAGGATTTTGATGAGGCGTTTCAACCTGGTAGCTTCAATTCCTGTGGCCATCATTCATATGGCCTCCTGACCAAGCTTTAAAAAAAAAAAGCCCCTAAATTCCCTCCATATCAGTGTGACCACCAATATGTGACAGTAATTTAACATAATTTTGGACATTTTTAGATTTTTGGACGATTCAGATATCAGAATGGAGACGTGAATGCGTTGGAAATCAATCTGAATATATAAGACCTAAATGTGGTGCCCCAGCAAGGCTGTGTTGCGTCATCACACCGCAGGTGAGCAATCACAATGGTAAACTGAACATCAACAACTCATAAACAGATACACGACATCAAGTTTCATCCACGGGGCACACACACACCACACACACACAGGGGTGATCTGGACCTGCATGGTTTTTGCCTGAGGGTCTAAATCCCCTTCACTTTGCAAAAAAAACCTTTCATGGAAAAGACATTCAGAAATCTCTTCCCCTTTCTCCCGTTTACCAGTCAAGCTTGATTCTGAAAGCCCACTCCCCCCACCTCGGTGCCCATGCTGCTGAAGAGTGGAGGTACATTAGTTTTTGTCTCAGTTCTATCTACACAATATATGGATAGGCTTGGTATTTTGTTGGTGAGCTGTCCACATAGCATAGGGTAAAGGAGAAATTCAGCTTTTGCTCTGGCACATAGGAGTTCAAAACAGCAACAACTCCAAAGCAGGCAGTCAAGCCGTTAATTTGAAATGCTGGGAAGAAAAACAAATTTGTGTACACATTTTGATATTTTTCCACTTGTACTGTATGTAGATTTAATTCCCAAACGTTGATCTAACTAAGCAGTAAAGCTGGATTTTATACACTGATATAATGCTGACCGATGCTTCATAATGTATTTGCAATCCATGACGACCAAGCATGAATGAGCATTCCACAACAGCACAATATTTGATACTTCTGACATGGAAGTTGAAGAAAATCTTTCATCCAGTTTTAAATTTTTACCATCTATCTACTACCTTAACCTTACGCTGGTGGTCGCGACATAAGTCGCGCCATTACCATCATGGCCGTCACTGGTTGTTGTGACATAAGTCGCGCTGTAGGGTGAGCCTTGCGAGCCTAGTTTCACCGACACACACAGATATGAAACTATGGCTCAGTGACAAACTAATTTGCATGAATGACTGAGCGAGGCCCAGAACATGGATTTTCAGCGTTTTAGCTTAGTTTATGGTTAGTAGCAGCTTGTAATGCATAGCGCAACCTCGCTCGTCTGGCAAACAAAAATGGTGGCGCCCAAAGGAGAAGTGATAGAATTAGAAAGTTAAGATGTTTTTGCTGAATTTCGTGTGGAAAAAGCAGTTGAAGAAGAAGTTATGGACATTTTGAATGAACTGGGTGTGGTGGGTGACAGTTTGAGGACAATGACTGGATGAGTGCCTAAGGATGAGGGGAATCTCAAGATGCCATTCAGTGGGGAAGAAAAACTCGGTGTAGTGCTTCCAGATGATCCTAAACCTTTCAAACATAAACGACGACAGTGTGGGATATTACATTTGTTGATAGTGACTTTTTTTTGTGTGTGTGTGTGTGTGTTATCAGCACGTGATTTTAATGGGAAAACTGAACTGTACCTAATTCATTCTTACCTGGATTACCTGCATGGAAGACGGGTATAGTCTACACTGACTTTCCTTTGAAAAAGGCTGTAACTTATTTCTGGGTACTGTGGAACGTCACTGACTGGATTATTTGTGAACAAGCTCTTGAGAATGACAAGCAGGATGTGCCACCTGTTTTCACCTGTTATTTTCACATTCTAGACAGGTCGAAAAGTTATGCATATTACTGTTGTTTTTTTTTCAAACTTTCCTTCTGTTTAATCACCAGACAGCATACACTGTTAAATAACCAGTGTACGGGTTAATACACTACAAATCTCAAATAGAAAACTGACACAACCGCACACAAAACAACCTCACACCAGCTCTATGTTTAATCAGAACAGCTGAGGAACTGGACAGATTTCATTCAGGGGTCCCACCTGTCTCAGCCTTTCCAAGTCAATTTCTGCTCGCCTCATCTTTTCCCAGCAGAAGTGTTTGGCACACTTGCGTTTAGACACTCGACAATATTCCTCCTTTTCCTCAAACACGTTGCTCACCAATGGACAGCCACAAACTTCGTCTGGACCCACCTTACAACATACACAGAAACCAGTATGTTACACGCATGACACTCCCATTTGCATGCTCACACTCATTAGCAAACGTGGTTTTTTTTTTTCCCCTTTTTTAGTTTCAATAGATGTACAAGGCCTGCCATTTCAGTTTCTTTTTCAGACAAAACTACACACTTGCATAATGAAAAAGCAAACTGGACTGCATAATCATTCCTTATGTACAGAGAATATGTCAAGTCCGGTCAGTTATGAAGCTGCAGGTATTCCTGTTTCTTATTCAGAGAAACTATGTTCATGCTTGCCATAAGCACACACAATGACACCAGAAACATGAATTCTCACTTTTCTTTCTTTGGTGTGTTCTGGGCAGAGAACTTTGAGCCTTTTGCAGTAGGTTTTCTGTTGAGGGTTGTAATAGTCACAAAACATGGAGTTCCCTTCTATCCGTGTTTTGTAGATGGAGCCAAAGGAAGTCTGGGCTTCAAACTGCACACAGAACACAAATGACGACTTTAATTCTACACCCCAACAAACATTTCATTATCTAGAAATATGAACATGCATACAAATTACTTCACACATTGAAAACATAAGACACTGATTGGACCGAAATGTTGTTTTTCAAATTTTTTTGTGTTGTTTGAAAATGTGAACAAGAACACGACTGGTTCTCAACAAATACTGTTCAGCACCCACATATGCAGAAGCTTACTGGAGGAATGGATGATGGCCAAATGTAGACCGGGAATGAAATATGGAGGATCAAATTGTTCTGTACCTTTGTGAAGCATTTTTCCATATGCTTGATGGCACCACGTTGGTTGATTTCCTGACCACATGTTACACAGTAGATCATGAGTTCTGCCTCATCTTCTCCTTCACCTCCCTGCAAAAGACCACACAGTAACATTTACTACCATGTTACATAGATCATAACTTTTATTTTTTGTGCATACCTTTCACAATTTGGATTTCAATTAATCCGACGTCGATTACCTTATTGATTCAGTACTGCATTATTTTCTTATGTTGTTTATTTAAACATGTTTCCACAAATTTAGTTTCTTTCAGCTTCTTGTTCTCTAAGCAGAAAATTCTTTCATTTCCTTCATCAGGCTATGCTCCTGTTTGTGTGAATCCTTCAAATGCAAAAAAAGCAAACGGTCATTGTGACCAACTGTAAAAAAAAACTATGACAGATACAGTCCTCGCTCACAAAAAAAGTTAGGATTGGCTGGCTGAGTGCTTCAAATAGCGATTTCAGATAGCACAAACTATCAAGAGCCAAAAGCAACTGCTGTCACAATGGTTCACGTCTAGGTTGTTGTCAGAACTGACTGAAAGACAGGAAAAGAAGGGTGGCAAACAAAATAGTGCGCATTACTCACATCCAGATCCTGATCGATGGGGACTTTCTTGGAGCGTTCAAGCAGCACGTCCAATCTTGATGCTTGCGGTCCAGTTCTCCTATGGAGATGCGCACCTCCTCCTGTTCCTTACGCACCTTCTCCAGAGTCTTTTTGTTGTTCTCCTCTCCCACGCAGGGGCTGCTCTGCCACCTCTGGATCTGACTGGGAAGGATCTCGTAAATGCGCCTGGATCAAATGATAAATGTACAACAATCAGTCGCTACATTATTATTGAGCATCCAATATTCTGCATGACTTTCAGCCTTTCAGATTACAAGAAATGCTTTCTGCTGAGGAAAAAATGTTAATGGTTCTTTTCTTTTTTTCCCTCTCTCCTCTGAGCGGAAACTGCTTTCATTAAGCGGATCTGCATGAGTACGATTTGAAAAACAAAAACAAGGACATCCATATGCACAGAGAAAAAAGTGAAAATTAGCAAATAGACTGTTCTACTGTTAAGAGTTCTGCAGTACAACAAACAAAGACTAGAATGCAAGGCTGTATGTTTCCTCGAAAGACTGCACTGAGAAAATGATAAAAAAATTAGCCTCCTATCCTTTAGGTTGGAATGCAGGGGTGCTGCAACCATCAATGACCACAGTAAGGAGCACTGGAACACGACAGGACAACAGTCCCCAGCTGGGAAAACTTAGGGAGGAATAGACAGAAAGATCTTCAATACATCCACAGCATGCGTAACGTCTCCTGAAGGTACATTTGATACTTGCCAGCACTGACGTAATGATACACGATCTGATGCCGTGCTAACCTTTTTGCCAGTTTCATGCCACACTCGTCACAGCAGTATTTGGAGTTGTGTCGTGCCTGCTGCACACAGCCTGGCCCAAAACACTGTCGTGGGAGATCCTCTTCAACCTCTCCCACTTCCTCGTTCTCCTGCTGCTGACGCCACCTCAGTCCTGCCGACTTCTGCTGCAGCTTCTGTTTTTTGACAGATTTCTGATATTCTAAGTTTTTTTCTTTTCTCCAGGTTATATAAAAACAGGTGTCAGACAAAGGCAATTCATGGCAAACTTTAAAGGACTATAGTAAGATCTAATCTATCCCATCTTACGAATTTCTTTGCACTAGTAAGTTCATGATAAAAATGATATTGAAGTATGCTTTGTAATGCATACTTATATTACTTGTTTTTTCCCTTTTTTTTAAACTTGCAGATGGAATGCACCTCTTTGAAAATATCTTTTTACATTTGAATTATTCAATTCTAATTCTTTTTTTTTTTCAACTTTGAAAACATCAGTAACTTCTGTTTGCACAATTGATGCAATTCTTCTCCATTTGCTTGTGAAACAAAATTTTCCTCTCGGAGTTCAATTCAATGACCAAAGCTACCAGACTGCCAAGGAACAAATGAACAGATCCATAAAAGTATGCTGGCTGACAATCACGCAGAAAACCAAACTATTTACATGTAAATGTTGTTCTATGTATTACTACATCTATTCATTTAAAATTTAGTAATAATTCAAACCAATTTGACCATTTGTTCTCAATATTCACATTCACACCACCTCCTTGCCCACCCATCCTTTTCTGACCATAACACAATGAGAAGTTTCAACATACCTTTGTTTTCCCAGTTTGCTTCTTCTTTTCCTTGTTTTTTAACTTCTTCTTCTCTTTTTTCTTCTGTGGGGTGGTATCCGTTGAAGACCTTCGTTTCTGTTTAACGGAAGTCTTCACAGCTCAGTTATTTCACCAACAGCCAGATTCAACAGAGTACAAACCAGATCAATGCACACAAATTCCATGAGATAACGTAACAAGTGAACAGCCATATGCCATTGATTTCCAGACGAAGAAGCACTATCTGCTTTCTGACTTGAAAACCTTATTTTGTGAAGCACCCTATCTACACTAAAATCAGTTGGGGCAACGAACTGCACACCAACTCTTACACGATTCTGAGATCATGTCATTCAGCACTGACCCCCTGTGAATCTTTGAAGATGTTTTCAAGTGGCTGAAAAAGTTGCTGTCCAGTTGGCCAATCTGCTGAAAGTTTAACTGACAAAAAGGCACTTTCTATGTGGATTTGTCAAAGATGTGAGCAAAGACTGCAATGAGGTTCACAGGATTTGGATTTGTGGCTTTATAGATAACGTGGCCTAAGGCCAAACTGTAAACACTGTTGTGTTGTGTTGCCTTTAGTAGCTATGTCCACTGAAAGAGGTCGTCAGGTTTTCCTTTCCCTGAGCCTTGTCACCATAAGCAGGCCGATGAGCTGAATGTGCCCTGCTACCACATCTGCCAGTGTTTGCAGACATGAACAATTACAATTCTCTCTTTGGTAAGGTCTAGGGGAAAATAACCTCTAAATTCAGCTTTTGGGATTTCTAGCGAGTTATAGACCCTTATTTTGATGCTTCAGTTTGAATGTGGTTGACCTCGGCAGCTTATGAACAAAGAAGCCTGCACTGGGTTTTCTGGCTGAGCATGACTGGCATTTCCTGGGCCACGAAAAATGTCAGAGAGGTGGAGATGGGGCATGATTGTTTTGCTCAATGAAGCACTTGAAAATATATTTTGACTTGGCTCTGGTTGATTTTCATGGTAAGAGGGGGGTGTTGTGACCCTGTTATCTCCTGACTAAGTGTTGCAAAAGAATGGGACACAATGTAAATCAAGATGATGTTGTTTATCTATTGGCAGCCAATTATTTCAAGATGATGTTGTTTAACTGTTGGCAGCCAATTATATCCAAACATAAAAAGTTCAACCGCATGTTCATAATCATTGATTTAAACATACTATTAGTTGATTATTTTCTCTTTCTTGCTATACCAAACACAACTCTGTTAGCTACTGCCAAGTTACAATAACCAAAGAAGGCAAAAGATGTCCATCAACAGGGACTAAGCACTACACATGAGGAGCATGCTAGATAGTGTTACACCAGCAGCTTCCTTGGCCAAATCCCCAAACTCCATGTCCTGTACAAATGTTCATAACTTGGCTAATTTTTTACAGTTTTATACTGTAACTTTTTCTGACAGTTTTCTTCTTTTACATAATTAATTGTAACCACGTCAATGTTCCAGAGAGTGTGTGTGTGATAAGCGTCAACTCAGGACAGCAAAAGTCCTGAGCCATAAGCTTCCTTAGCTGGAGAACACCTTGTAGACAGAAAATAACAGCACATGCATCAAACCTGTTCTTTCAATTTCATTCAAAATATTTGTTTCTTAACAAAAATATGCGCATTTTTGTGCTGACATGCATATGACACACATAAAGTGTCATTAAAATCCATTTGTCAACAAAAGTTCACACACAAACAAAAATCAACATAGACACACAACCAACCTACATACATACCTTAGGACTAGGAGTATCTGGTTCAAGGTCAGACTCTTCACTGAAAGCACAAACATTAAAAAATAAGAATAACAACAAACATCAAAATGATATCCTTCAATGTAATATAACAGAGGAATCATTATGTCCTTAACACTTCCGCCACTGGATGTTCTGTTTTGCATAAATCCCGTTGCCAACCATTTTTTAAAGAAAAACTCTTATTTCATACCAGCATGTGTGAAACGCGGGTATCTCTGGAACTAAACAACCAATTCTCATGCTGTTTTCTGTAAAATGGAGGAGATACAATGTATTTTTGTTACATTATAATATGTTAGTAATGGTTAGTCAACAACAATTTCAAATGTTTAGTAATTTCAAGCGCAAAAAAAAAGCAAAATATAAAAATGAATGTTATCTTTTTTCTCAACAAAAAAAGAAGGCATGCCAACAAATTCTCAACAAGGAAGGAAAAACACTCCACTCACCAAGTGAAGACCAGAAAGTATGTAAAATCCAACAGAAAAATGTAAAAAAAAACAGCCATAAATCCACATACTCCAATAGCAGAAAACTGGTGACAGCAGTGCACAATAGACAAGAATGTGTCAAGTTGGTGGTATTATGTCCAGGGTTTAGTTTTCAGACAGAATGACAAAAAAGTATTCTACAGTTACAAATGACTCTATTCCTACTGTCTGTGCTGTACACAAGATGACTGGGCAAACTTAGAGGCATTAGTCCAGCCCATGGATCAGCTGACCGGCAGCCCTCCAGAAATCTTGCCGTGTGTAATAAAAGTTCAAAGCTGACAGTGGGGCACATGGGCAGCTCACAGGTGTTGCACTGAAAACTGGTCTGCACTCTCTTCCACCCTCTCTGTGTCCTGGAGCTACAGACTGTGCAGTCAGGATGGCTGCCATCATCTATGCTTTTTAAAGAAAGTTGCTCTGTCAAGCGTGCCCGTGGTTGGACTGTGTCATCATCAGCTGGAATGCAGCATCAGGGAAGAAGAGCTGGAAGTAGTCCACAGGTTGAAAATCATCCTTGTTCACCAGCACTCCTGAAACAACATTCAGAGGAATAATTAGTGATATGACTTATGAGGTGATGCAGAAAAGCAATCAACACACACACACACACACACACACACACACACACACTCCCTCACACACACACACACACACACACACAAGACACTTCTTATGGCCCACCAGTACACACATGAAACAAAGAAAAAGGAAACACACACACACACATCCCTTTCACTGCTGAAAGCAATACTTTTTTATGAAAACAAAGTCATTCACTTGCCTGGGGAGCCATTCTCTTGGGGCGTATGAGTCAAGCTGGTCATAATTCCCACTCAAACACATCTCTGCTGCACACCTCTGACACGTATCAGTTAGCCACGCCCCCTTCAACCTCGACCCCTGTTGCAAGCCAGCTGTGCTTGCAGTTCATTGTGTCTTTTAGCTCTTCGTGTTGCTCGCCCCCTCACTATCACACATTCAGCTGTCTCGCTCACACTGCTTTCAGTCACTGCTAGTTGGGTCAAAGCCAACAACACGCTGGGTAACAGCACACTGGCCTGCGCCTCGCCATCCCTCCACTTGGCACGCGTCCAACGCCTCACTTTGTACTAATTCAGTCAAGCTCTCGCTTTCCCATGTTTCCTGGTCACCACCTGGGTGTTCTTCATCTGAATCAGGATCAACTGACTGTCTATTCAATATTTCCAGCACCTGATCTGTGGTAAATGTATGGCGAGGCCGAGCACCCTAAGTGCTTGGTTGTGACATCATAATGAATGGAAAAACAATCAGTATAAATCAATAAAAACACTTGACTGAACAGCGCTCTGACGACGCTAATGGCTGTGAGACACAGCTCAGAAATCCCCCAACTATGACGTTTATTGCTGGCTTTCTATCTTGTCAAATTGGATCTTGTCAATTGGAGAGTGATAGTATCGGGAGTTAGGTAACCCTAGCTGGTCGCATTTCGGCGACATCAACGGTGAGCCGCCTGGTCAGAGAAACGCGACGTCAGCGGCGCAAGGGTTAATCTTTCTTCCCCTTAGAGAAAGCACTGAGAACCAATGACTAACATAATCTGACATTATATTTTCTGCGAAAAACAGTAAGGGAAATGGTTGTTTTCTCAATCAATTAAAAAAAAAGAAACATATAAATGACATCCTCCTTTTTAATATCACAGTGTAATTATCATGTTGTTATTCTTCCCCACACACCCCATCCCCCTTTCCCCCATCTCACGAAGATTGTTATGAAGCAACAATCCAGATAATTTGATACAACATTTCGTATTCTGTGGGGAAAAAAAAAAAGAGAGCGAGAGAAGCAGCTGGATTATTCATCAATAACCTTTAATCAAAATCCAGGAAAGAAACTGAAAAGCAGCAACTGAGATTGTTTTCAAGTTTCTATTGGAGTTTTTTTGCCAGCATGATGATGATACGTGGTGTGGAGAAGGGTGTGTGTGTCACTGTGTACAACTGTTATACCTCTAAGAATTTCTCTGTAGTACTATCAGCTCCTGAAGGAAGGAGATGGAGAGGAAGACAACTATGATGGACTGACAACATTGCACAGTGGACAAGGAAAACATTTGCAGAAACCCAGGCCCTGGCACACGACCGACTCAACTGGAGAAACCTGGTGAAGTGTTCTTCGGTGTGGGGTCCAATGAACTCCCCCGCAGAGTTAAGGGAGAAGACGACAGCTATTGGAGCAAACCATTAACATTTCTCTTGTCTCATCTTCTGTGCCTGCATGTGACACTACTTCCACACTGCTCACTCTACCCTTCCCACACGCACCCACATCTAGGCTCACCCAGCTGCAGCCTCAACACCTGAGGTCTACAGGGCGCAATCCATTTCAGGCTGTCTAGAGGAGATACTGCACTGCTGCCAAGCCACTTTGCAATATTTTCTTTCAAAGTGTCCAAAATTTGAGATGGAGTAAAATCGGGGTTAAAAAAAAAAAAGATATCTCCCAAACCTCTGCTTTGTTTCAGGTTGATTTTTCCAAAACCCTGATGCAGTGTTCTGTGGATGTGCTAGGCATCCATGAGAATATGGTATCTCAGTGATCATTATTTCCTAAAAATTAGGGAGTCAGACTTGGTACTGGGGTGAATTAGGAAAGATTGCCCAGGACCGTGGTCACTGGCAGGCAGCTGCTATGGCCTATGCTCTGGCAAGAGCAATGGGTCTAAGTAAGTAACTTGGTACGAAAAACTCACTTCCAAACTTTCAGGGGGTCACACAAAGATTAAGGGGGTCACCATTAACAACTGCTAGAAAATGTAGTGAAAACACACACACACACAAGCGTGCTCTCCCTGGCACACACACATAAATGCACAAAGAGATAGAAATACATTAGAAAAGAGGTGTTTGTAACAGAGTTAGAAATACATTAGAAAATAGGTGTTTATAGTAAAGTTAATAAAACATTACAGACATTGCTAAATATTATCCCTTCATATTTGTGTTCCTATGTTTTTAAAGTGTTATCAACTAACATGAGTAAATGTGAGCACCTAGACTATCAGGATTGTAACAGTGAAACTTGATTTGTGGGATGTCCTCTTCGATTATCATCACAGAATTTATACTACGTGAGTCATTTCCTTCAGTGTTGAAATATTTTATTGTACGACCAAATTCCAATCGCCACGCAATGATCATCGGAAGCCCGGTGGAACCTACGACAAAACTGTAGACTGGTCATTCTTGCTCTGTGTGCAACACATTTGTACGTCCAGAACAGAGCAATCTTAATTATCTGAACTGGCCATGTTGCACAGATCGTTCGACTTTTGTTCCATTTGCTGGATTATCACCAACAAGCCACAGCTGAACTGTTGGATTTTGATTCTGAGAAGCCAAAATTCCTACGGTTTTCAGCGGAAGTATTCATAGATTCAGAACATTCTAAAACATCGAGGAAATTTACGTTTTCAACTTCCATCGTGGCGGATAAGACGAAAGCCCTTTTGCATGATGTGCTGCTCAGAGTTGTAATGCATACAGGAGAAAATCAGTGCGTCACGGTTAAGTTTGGTATGTTTTTGTGACGCACTGGCCTGAATTCCAGTGCGTCAGATGGAAAGGTTCTGCGTCAGTGACGCACATTTGTGCGTAAGCATTATCACTGTATCTGAATGCACATGTGAAGCAAGCCAAATGTATGTTGTAATCCATACACAGTAACACTGAGATAATTCAAGCTTGTATAACTGTGTGAGGATGCTGACACCAATCCCTCCTACATAACAATTCTTTTAGATCATCTATAAATTTTGATTCACACTGAGATTCACATTTTTGTGCCTATTAACCTAATGAGCAGTGAGTTGGTTGATTACTCTGCAAGAAAAATAACTCAAAACTATAATTCAGGAGTGCAGTCTTACTGCTAACAGTAAACATTTCATACACCTGAGAAATGGACAGCAGTCACTATCACAATTTCGCCAAACTTACTTCTGTTTCCAAGACTTGCTGATTACTCTGTCCAATGACACTAGCTCCTCCTGGAAAACATCTAACCGGACACATTCAGAGCATCTGCACATTACTGAAACCTGCATTAATCTGACCATCTCCACAGACTCATAGTTGTGCATCTATGGGAATCCTTCTGGAAGCAGTGTGAACATTTTCTGGGCAAAGGCAAAACGTCTGAGAGTGGGTACCTATGACTTGGGGAAAAGAACAGAAGATGGTGACCATGCACCTTCAGAGCTCAGTGGAAAACTTACTCAGAAAAAGCTGTACGACTGGCGTCTAGAGCCCCATCATCATCCAGTGTCGGAGCACTGAGGTCTCGAAACTTGGCCATGTTTATTCCCTGCAACATGCAACTGGACTTTCACATACTGCAGTTTACATTCATGTCATACAACAGTAACCTTTGACCTATTGTTCCACCCTATTCTGCATGTCTAGCATGACTGGGTAAACCCCTTTCTGTCCTGTACCACCTGTTGAGGACAATTCTCTGTGTCATTCCATTACAGATAACTTGCAAAGCTTTAAACATTAAGAGGCGCCATTCAAGGATAACAGCTGGAGCAGAGGTGCCATCATTTGCAAGGTGAAAATTCTACTCTAAAATGTTTTCATATGCATGACTTTTTCAGCTCATGTGGAGTCTGACTATGAATGACCGTGATAAATGACTGTCCATTCAACATGACCATACTTGCAAAAGCTATGTTAACAGCAAAAGTGCATTTAAAACTTCAATGGTAGTTTGTGAGATAACTGAGAAGTGGGTGATAGCCACTGAGATCTGGGAAACATTCCCAGTCTACGGAAGGAAGGTGTGTGACCCCATTGGTCCATGTCTGACATCAACAACATACCACAAGATACATGCACAGCAAACCAGATCCACTACTAAATTCTTACACAAACTTCTGTGTGATTTGGATCTAAAAAAAAAATTGTGTGTGATCTCCTTCTGTAAAAAGTAACAAGACTGACAAAAGTTAAATTCAAAGTTCAATTCCAGTTCGTTCTCTTCTCTGCATACTAATTAAAGAATTAATCTATAACAAGATTTGATCGCTCTGATGTTAAGAGCTAAAGCAAACAGTGGCCCAGATCAAGCTAGTTTCATACTCTGCATGTCAAAATATTAATGTGCAGAATTTTACAGACAAAGACTTGATAGTTTTGGGGTTAAGAAGGAATACAAACCCAAAATGACCTTTTCTTTTCAAAGCTTCCAGTACGAAATGTTTTGCTAGCTGATGGAAACAGGCAACTATAATGTTTTCTGAATAAGACCAAGTCTACTAATCTAACCTTAAAATTATTTTTTAAAAGGGTTTGCTACAGATTATAAAAAAATTCAAAAACAACGAAAAAGCACACCACAAAATTGGGGGAGCTAGGACAGAAATAACAGACTGGGACACAGCATCGTGCACAGCCTGTCTCACTCAATCATGCTACAGACATAACATAGAACACATTTTAGTAAGCATACTGAAATAAAAACACAGAAACAACATGATGTCTTCACTTCCGCTAGCTTAAACTCAACTTACGAAGTTTTTGCATTGACGAAGGCGGCACTTCTGACGTATTTTGTTTGGACCTCCAAATTTCCGCATATCCTGGAAATAAAAACATGGATTGAAAATGATCTGCAAACCTCTGTGCACTGACAATAAATGATGGACATCTGCTGATCATCATAATAACTGACACTAACCCAGTACTCCCGTAAGGATTACTGCAGTAAACACTGTACACCGACTTGTTTTGTCTCTACTCAACATAACATTTTTTTTATAAACCTTCGGTTTCAGTTTCATCAAAGAGGGGTCACTATGTGCAGACAGTCCATATGCGCTGCTCCACATCTGCTGGGCAACAAGACCATACTGCATGGAGTTAACAATGAGAAGAGCAAATAAATAAACTAAACAGAAGATTTGGGAAGAGGGTTTCTTGGACAAGACTTAGCAGATGCCTGAGCCGTGCATTAACACAATGCACTAGTCACATCTCTAAAACTTTAGTTTTATACTAATGTTACTACATAATCATTCTTGAAGGGTCACACCTTATAACTGCTTGTAAATGTACAGAAAACCACACACACACACACACACACACACACACACACACACACACACACACACAAGCGCATTCTGAAAGGCTCACACACATGAAATCACAGAGAAAGACAGAAACAGATTATGTCCCAAAGTTAATAAAAAAAAAAAAAGTTAATAAAAACTCTCCAGATTATGCCAGACATTCTTTATTTAGATTCGTGTTCCAATGTTAGTAAAGTGTTAACTTTAAGTGAATAAGTGTGCATACCTCCACTATCAGGATTTTAACAGTGAAACTTGATATGTGGGATGTTCTTTGCAATTTTCATTACAGAATTTACACAAAGTGAGCCAGTTCCATCAATACGGAAACATTTTATTATTTGACCATATTCCAGTTGCCTTGCAATGATCATTGGGAACCCGGTGACAAACAAGAGTCGAGTGATGAACATTCGAGGAAACTTTCGTGAAACCATGCAGGTTGGCCACTCTTGCACTGTGTGCTACACATTCCTATGTCCATAATGGAGCCATTTTGATTATCCGAACCAGTCATGTTGCAAGGATCGCCTGACATTTGTTCCATCCACTGGATGATCACCCACAAGCCACAGATCAACCGTCGATATTGATTCTGAAAAGCTGAATTACATAGTTTTTCATGTTGTTCATGCTTGGCCGAATCACGTGATCTTGTGGTCCTATCATCAGACTTGGGTTGTCTAACCTGATGACGCTTGTTGGTTTTCAGCAGAGAAGAGTTCTAAAGCAGAAGTTGTTAATCGATTCAGAACATTCTGGAACATCAAGGAAAGTTACTTCAAGACTTCAATCGAGGCAGATCGGACTAAAGTGCTTTTACGTGACGCGCTGCTCAGAGTTGCGATGCATACTGGAGAAAATCATTGATTTCCAGTGCGTCAGACAGAAATTTTATGCGTCAGAGACACACATTTATGCATAAGAATTATCACCGATGAAAAAAAAAAAAGAAAGAAAAGAATACACACAAAGGGACAGAATCTATCACAGAGCTTTCTACAGATAACGGTAACAAACACTTGGGTATTTTCCCTTACACTAAATCAAGACACATGAACACGACGTGACATTTTCTGCTGACACCTCTTAGCTGACTAAACACAGGCTTGCTTGGAGAAGAGGTAAAGCATTGGTGTTGTTTCCATGTACTCCTACTGGGAGCGGTCTTAATGAGCAGCTGACCTTGCAGAAGTCGCATCGCCCACAGTCCTGTTTGATGTGGCACGCAGTGCACTCTCCACATCTCCTGGACGACTTCTTCACTTTGGTCTGTTAAGATGAATGCAAAAGTAAAACCGACACAGTGCAAGGTGGTGAACAATCTAAGACTAAAATCATATAAAGGAAGAACAGAAACACAAATGTAGAAAAGGAGATTACACAATAAAAATTCTTCAACTGTACATCTTTTCACTTGAACATCATTATCTTGTTACATAAACAGTTCGGCAAACCAAAAGGCAAGTCTACCCCGTTTCATACCAAAATAGATATCTAAAAGAAAAGCAAACTTCTTTATCAAATAGGAAAGGAACCGCAATTTAATGCTATTTCATCAAAAAAAAAGAAGAAAATCCTAGATATTACTGATGGAGGTTATCAATCGATTTAAATCAAGCATGCAAATTGCTATAACTATAACTATAGATAATTACGGTTTTCGTTTTCCTTCTTTATCTTTTCCCCTGTAAGGGCTTCCACAACACACACAACCTCCAAGCCTCCCTTCCTCTCCCACCTTCCTTCCCATCCTGTGCAGTCATTTACAACTCCCAACATGATAAACTGCATCCCCAAAGTCAACCCTTAACATGGGCGCTTGTGGGTCACCATCTCCACCTGTAGATTTAAGCAAGGGTCTGACAGCAAATGCACAAAGTGGAGTTCAGCTAACACCAGTCTGGATAACACAATAATCGTGTTGTTGAAATCAAGATTTGCAGTCCCCCTGGAAACTATGTTTTAAGATCTGATACTTGTACATGATTATGAGCACATTTTACAGTTCCCAACATTTATGTTCTTTTACCCATCTCTTTCACATGAAACAGAGTAAAACTGATGGAGTTCTAGTTGGCACACAGGTCAAAAGCAGTATCACAGTGTAAGGGAAATGACCCTGCAGAGAAGTGCTGGTCACTGTGAGAAGGGACTGGTTGTCTCATTGCTACTAACCCTCCCAAATTTAGGAATTATTCCTGATATCCCCATTTACTTAAAAAATCTGGAATGTCAAAATTCTGATGAAAAATGTGGAGCTTGGGGAAGAGGGAGGGGTCAGTTTTGAACAGGGACAATTACGTTTTGCAGAATAAAGCTCAAGTGATGTTACAAGGTTGCATCCTATCTACAGAAAAGAATTTGGTTTGGGAACCCGATTTTTGTCATCTGAAATGTACGGGGATTATGCTTTAATCAAAAGTTGAACTAACCCCTCTTCAGCCCACCCCACCCCTTTATCAGTTGCCCAGTAGAAGAAACTCGTGGAGAGCGTGGCAGCAGAGAGTCCTCAGAAGAGAAGCCCCCTTCAAGCAAGTGTTTCGGCCCTTATCTCCTGACACTCTCGGGGGTTGGGCCACACCCGGTTCATGACTCCGGATGTCCCTCTGCTGCCCTTTTTTTTGTTTTTTTTCCCCATCTTGGGACGAGCCATGGCTGGGATTCAAACCCATGACCTGGACATGCTCATTTTCCACTTAATGACTCGCACTCTAACCACTGAGCCACAGGGACACCTGATATTTGTAGGAAATTTAAGCCTTATGAAGTTCACTTTTGTTCCTCCTTGACCAGATCCAGCTTGAACACCTCTCTGCCGCTTCTGCCATTGCTTTCAGGGCTCTGGTTTTTTGCCTCCCTGCAACTGAGAGCTGTTTCATGAGGGTGTATGCAGACGTTCCTACAAACCCTCTAGCTCCAATTTCTGCAGTTTTTACTCAAAACTAAAAAGTTACCAGCTATGTTGTACCGAACTGAGGTGTACTGAACAGGTGTTCTACTGTTGTCTGTTGTGACATTTTTCTGTATCAAAATGTTCACCTTTTTATGTACTGATACAACTGCTGTCACTGTTTTGCCTTTACATACATTATTTTTCACAGCATGTGACACAGTGGACATGGTCTGACCTTTTCTCTGAGCTTGGAGCGGTATTCTTTGGTGATGACTCTCTTCACCACATCTACATCACTGGTCGACTCACTCTTCCTGTCCGTCTTTGTCTTTTTGTACTTGATCTCCAGGGAGGAGTTCTTCACTTTTTGCAAAAAAGAGATCATGCAAACAATGGAACATTCTGGAACATTTCATGGTCTCTCTCTCTCTCTCTCTCTCACACACACACACACCTCTCTCTCTCTCTCACACACACACACTCCTCTCTCTCTCTCTCTATTTGTGCTGCTGATGCTCATACATCCAATTACACATATATACAGCATAAATCTTAGATGTAACTAATAGTAATACAAAATATCCTTTTTATGAAGACATTTAAAATCAATGCTAACACAACATAAAAAACAAACAAAAAAAAAAAGCAATACCCAGTGATTCTGATAAAAAAATCAAAATCATGTGAATGTATGCCCCTCCAATGAAAATATGAACTGCTTGATTTTTTTCTCCAGATGAAGGACACCCTGATGGTTCCATTCTCAGTAATCCCATATTTCATGACAGAAAGTTCATACTACTTAGGAAACTGACATTCATTCTCTTATGGTCTAATGGCATTCAATCAGCTTGTTAGTTTGCCAATGAGAAATGATTAATGCCCTATTTTGTGTTCATTCTCAGTCATTTTTTTTTTAAGTTTGCTGTTTTTTTTCAAAGAGTACTAAGAAAGCAGAATAATTATTTAAAAAAATAAGCATTTGATACACTCTCTGAAAGGCCCAAATGTTGATTTTTGTTGGATACCATCCCCCACTGGCTTTCACTTACCAAGCAAACAGAGCAGCAAGAAAAGGAGCAAGAAATTTTTCAGGTAGTGTAGGAGTCAAGTGTCCTTTGTTATACATGTATAGAAATTAATAACATATTTGAAAGATGCTTTTTTTTTTTGGCATCTTTCAATTCATATTCAAGACCTTGTTTTACTTTCAGACTTTGTTTTGATTTCCAGACTATTTCAGACTTTTATGCAATTTACTATGGACTAAATATGGCCATGATCTTGCAGTAATGTTATTGTTCAGCCTATCACATTTGACTATGATCTAATGAAGCCTAACATGGAAGTGTGCCACCTACATACTCTAGGAACGTTGATGTCGTTTACTTTCGGTTTGTTATCAGTTGTTCGTCTTGTTAAAAAGAACGACTTGCCTTTTAAACAGTCCATTGAATAATATTCTGCAATTGTACTTAGGATCACATCAAACATGCATCTCTGATCCCCCCACCATCTACCCTTCTTGCCCCTTCACCTAACTCTCTCCTTTCTTCCTCCAAGTTTCTTTTTTGTCTTCTTTTCAAACAATCGCAATATAATATTAAATTAATCATTTTAAATCGATGTCTACAATCACCTGCATGCGTGATGGGATCTTAAACTGAATTCCTTCCTTCCTTCAAGGACACCTTTCACAGTGCCTCCTCCTCCTCACTTTACTCTTTGGTTCCCTTCATTCTTTCCAGACTTCTAATCTTTTCCCAACCCTCTCTCCCCTTCCCCTTGCCTTTTCCTTTCTCTCTCTCTCTCTGTCTCTCTCTCTCTCTCTCTGTCTCTCTCTCTCTCTCTCTCTCTGAGTCTCTCTCTCTCTCTCTGAGTCTCTCTCTCTCTCTCTCTGAGTCTCTCTCTCTCCCTTATAAAAACCTACATCTGCACGCATCACAGAAATATTTCTTGATGCAGCGGGCGTCCAGCTGGGTGACTCCAATGCAGTCCCCATGGTACCACTCTTCACAGCAGTCACAGGCTCTGGAAACAACAGTCAGGTTCCCAGAGAAATACTAACAGGCTGCTGAGAAATGCTACTACACAAAAAGCATTTTTACCGTTTCTTTTTTCACAGAGTCATCAATTTTGTTCTGTATTCAGTCACTTACTATGAACATCAAATTCACCTTTCAGCATGCAGCTTCTGAGATCCAATGAATGAACAACAAATTTATCAATCAAGAAATATATATTTCAAATAAAACTAAAATCTAAAAGATCTTGTCAAAATCCTAGCTAAGATTTAGATTAGAAAAATTATACACATGGTTGGTAATATGTAAATGAATGAGTAATTCAAGCATAGTGTGAATGGTTCATATTGTTTTAAAACACACCAGTTAGGACTGATTATGTTCAGTTACGGCCCCAATTTTTATTTCATTAGTTCAATTACTTCAAATACTTGAAATTCACCCCTTTAATTTCATATGCTGAAGAAAAAAAATCTAATACTGTTCAAATTTATCTCATAGTCATACTTCACTCTTTCTAAAAAAAATATTTAAAAAAAAACGCACAAGAATGCCAAATGCAAGAGATCTGAATCCGCAACTATTCATTAATAATCAAAGTAAATTAGGATGAAATAACTGTCTGCACTTACACTTAGTTACAGATTAAAACATGCATTATATGACAGCCCATTCATTTATTGTTGGTGGAGGCACTGATCATTTAAAACCGGTCCCATCCACTCTTTTACAGAGCTGAGAGCACTTTCTCATACTCATGTTTCTCTCACCCCATTTCCTAGATCCCTATAAAAAAATTTATCTTTGCTTCAACAAAAAAACCCAGAGAATCACAATGGCACTGACATCATGAAGCGGTCGCAGTCAGTGGAGCGACATATGCAGTAGACTTGGGGCTCTCCATCTAGATCACCTGCTGCTTGCTCCATGGCTTTGATCAGCAGGTTGACCTTGGCCTGGCGTTCCGGCAACATGAACTGCTGGGCTATCTGCTCTTTCTGCACGCAATTTCAGCAAAACTACTAAGTGACAGTATTACACAGAATGAATTTCATGCACATGAAAAATACAAGGTGAAAAAGAAAATTATTTTAAGAAATGGTGTCTTTCCCCATGTGCAGTTGGAAAAATGAAGATAAGCATTCTAGAAAAGTGGGTTGAGAAGTTAAAATTTAACTTCTCAACCCACTTTTAATTTAACTTAAATTCATTGATGGAGAACAAACTGATTTGACAAGTCATCCAAACTGTTCAGTGTTTAATAGAGAGAAGCAGGCAATAAAGGAGTACATAAAGTCACATCACATGTTTTCTCATCACATACACAGCACACATACAGTGTAAGCTTGAGACAACTTGGTCACACTATCCTGTTCATCAGCTATCAGTCACTGATGCACTCTCCATCCAACACATTGATATGATTCAACAGTTTCGCTACTACAATAAAGCTTTGACTTGACACACCTAAAAGGAATCAAGTTTACTGATTTCACAGAATGATTAAACTCACTCATGACCCAGCCATGAATATGACAGGAAAATTTGCTGTGCTGTTGAGTACTGTGTAAATGTTTGCATTTATAAACTTCTGTGAAATGAAATCAGAGAGGAATACTATTCCAGTTGGCTGTTGGTATTTGTGCATACCACAAATGACTTTAGTTACAAGGCAGAATAAGAAAGAAGAGCTATTTCACCATTCTGAAAGTTCACACCATTCGAGAATACCTAATAAAATGTTGATATATCAGCCCTAGAGAAGGCTTACAACACCATGTAAAAATCTCAAATTCTCATGGATCTTCAAGATCTTGGTTTTCGAGGTCATTTCCCTCCTTTCATTAAAAACTTTCCTCTTGTACTTTTGAAATGATACTGGTGTCCCAACAACACACAATAATGATGTAGCATTTTGTTCAGTTCAAACTTATGAAGCTCACAGACGTTGCAAGTTTTGGTGCTTGACAGGCTGAACAACGCAGTTTCGTTTACTGGCCGCACCTGTCTGCTATTTTGCAAGAGGATAGTTGGAAGACTAGAACAGTGTTCCATTTGTCTTCTCTCTTCTTCTTCTTCGGGTTGAGCAGCCACAATCAACTTGCTGATTTTTTTGCATCCCCTTGTTTATCATCCCCTTCCAATGTTATTGCTTTCCTGGATCAGAAGTTGATAACCTATGCATGTATGTGAGGCTCATTTCCCTACTGAATTGGGAATTGGTAAACTGACATCTATTCAGTTACAAATTTGATCACACTGCCTATTCATTAGTACAACCATGCAGAAAATTGAAGACTTGGCTGCACACACACACACTGGAAGCACAGTATGCGATTACCTAAAATCTGCTGAATGTGGATTTAACATGTTTTGTCAAAAGTGCGCCTATGTAAAACGACATACGAGCAGGTTTTTCCCGTACAGCGACGATCAGTGACGATACACACATGTAAGCTGGACTGAATACCCAAGTTTATGGGGAGGTATCTACTTCAGCATTATTGTCTTACTGCTAACGTCTGATCTCGCAAGGACTTCGTTTGGTCAGCAGCATTCGTGCAGAGTGCGCGCGCATAAAGCAAGGTGAAAGGTCAGGCATGGGAATGTCCTTAGTGTCTTGCGTGTGGCTGGCTTCGTCTGCGGAGAGTGGTATGTCTGAAAACTGTACTTCGATCTCAACCAAAAGGCCGAGAAGCGATATGAAAACTGTCTCAACTCGGTAAATACCTGCTGTCTGCGGGCCGCCATTGGAAAAGTTCAATGGCCGTTGGTACTATCCACTGGTGCCACTCCACTACAGACGTAAATTACAAAATCGATGACATAAAAAGTTATCAAAAAAACACAGACTTATATAGTGATACTCGTTGTTATGGGACTAGCCTGAGGTTTGTGAGTACACATTAAGTGCTAACGATCACAGTGATTGGAACGAATTCTGCACTGACAGCTGCCAAAGTGTCGTCGATTCAAGTCTGTCGAGTGCAACAGTAATGAATATTCAGAGCATGGAGCATCTTATCACTTACCGAGCGTGAACTCGATTCGTTCTCCGACATACTGAATCTGTTTTTATGTAGATCGAGGAAAACACTTGTACAATCCGATCAGAAATGTGCAACAAATCAACACAAACAGCCAGTGTTCAAGAGCTGTCGGCGATTTCCACATTGGCTAAAGCGACCAATCAACTCAATGCCGTCAATGATGGTGATTTTAAGAATGCTCCATTTCAGAATGTATTCATGACTATCTGTCTCGGCACGTGAGTGTGTTCATGAGTTTGTGTGTTGAAGCGAGTTATTTCATCGAAGGGAAAGGGGTAGGAAACGGGGTTGGAGGGGGAGGATCAATTCACCATCCTATCATATTTTCGCACAGGCGTAGACAGCCGTTTTGCTTGTTTCTCTCTCTCTCTCTCTCTCTCTCTCTCTCTCTCTCTCTCTCTCTCTCTCTTGTGTGTGTGTGTGTGTGTGTGTGTGTGTGGTGTGTGTGTTGTGCGCGCGCGCGTGAAATGATAAGTACGTGTATAGTATGGTCCGCAGCATATGCTTTGACCGACCAACTATCAGTATTCAAATCGATCTTGAAGCAAAATGTTCATCAATGTTTGTCTATTTGATTTTTGAAATTGTCGAGCGTTTCTGCTGTAACGATACAAATTAGTGATACATTCTAAAAATTAAGAAACCCGTCTGTTGAAAAAAGTGTACAAGTAAGTTCCTTTTGGCAAAAGCTTTGTTTAGTTTTTATATCATGTCCTATCGTTGTTGACATACATTCGCTGTATTGATGTAAAACCATCAACACTGTTTATTTCATCAAAATAACAAAGCAGACATTTGAAAATCTCGGTTATATCACCTATTACTCTTCAATAATCAAGTCGACAGTTCTATTGATTGTAGACGTTCTTCATAATTTAAGTTATTAAACAAAGTACTTTTTAAAAAATCTTCTTTGCACATTTTTCACAAGTCCTCAAATTAGGGGACCGTATAGTAGGCATCCTTCAGTCTCGGAAGACTATGGAGTTGCGCTCTAGGTGTCTATTCTGGTACAGCGACGGGTGTGGCTGGCCAGTCCGACGCGGGAATGACAGTCCCTGTGGCAGAGGGCACAGATGAAGTTTGACGCTGGTTGTCTGCCTGGGCTGCAGCCTTTCTTCTCATTGTCTTTTCCCCGTGCTGCTGAGCGAGTGTCTCTTCGAACTTGGAGAGATCTTTCTGCACAGTCTGTCTCCAGGCTGACCGTTCGAGGGCTGTTGCTTCCCAGTTGTTCTGGTCGATGTTCAAGGCTTTAGGTCCCTCTTGCACACGTCTTTGAATCGCAGCTGTGGTCTGCCTGTGGGACGTTTTCCCTGCACAAGTTCTCCATAGAGGAGGTCTTTAGGGATCCGTCCGTCATCCATGCGCACGACATGGCCGAGCCAGCGCATACGTCTCTGTTTCAGCAGTGTGTACATGCTGGTGCATCCGTCTCTTTCCAGGACAGTGTTGCTTGGGACCTTGTCCTGCCAGGTGATGTTCAGAATGCGTCGTAGGCTACGCATATGAAAAGCATTGAGCTTTCGCTCCTGTCGGGCATGCAAAGTCCAAGACTCGCTGCCATACAGGAGGGTGCTCACAACGCAGGCTCTGTAGATCTGGATCTTTGTGTGCTCGGTCAGCTTGCTGTTGTTCCATGCTTCTTTGTCAGTCTGGTCATGGTGGTGGCTGCCTTGCCGATGCGCCTGTTGAGCTCTGCATCAAGTGAGAGGGTGTCTGAGATAGTTGAGCCCAGATAAACAAAGTCATGGACGACTTCCAGTTCATGGTCATTGATGCTGATGACTGGGGGAGAGTCAACATCCTGTCCCATGACCTGTGTTTTCTTCAAGCTAATGGTAAGCCCGAAGTCTTGGCAGGCATCGCTGAAGCGAGTCATGGGCTGCTGTAGGTCCTCGGCTGAGTGGGCAGTTACTGCTGCGTCGTCTGCAAAGAGGAAGTCACGCAGGCACCTCAGCCTGACTTTAGTCTTGGCTGTTAGTCTGGAGAGGTTGAAGAGCTTCCCGTCTGTCCTGGTTCGGAGGTAGATACCTTCAGCTGCAGGACCAAATGCGTGTTTCAGCATCACAGCAAAGAAGATTCCAAACAGGGTGGGAGCCAGAACGCAACCCTGTTTCACTCCGCTCCGTATGATGAAGGCAGCTGATGTTGAGCCGTCAAAGACGACGGTGCCTTTCATGTCTTCGTGGAAGGATCTGATGATGCTGAGAAGTTTGGGTGGACATCCAATCTTGGGGAGGATCTTGAAGAGGCCATCCCTGCTGACCAGATCGAAAGCCTTTGTGAGATCTATAAAGGCAATGAAGAGTGGCTACCTTTGCAAACAGGGTGGGAGCCACGGTCTCAAATTAGGGGACCGTACCACCTTACCATATTCCAGAAACGGTCTAGCTAGGGATTTAAAAAGTGGTACAGTCCTGGTTTTGAACTAAATATGGCGAATAATCATCCTTGGTATTTCATATGCATTTTGACAGTAGCAGTGATGTGCTGCTCGACATAAGTCTTTCTTTAATTCACAGCCATCAATTTCATTGTCACAGCAGTGTTTACTGTATTGAAGTAACGATGTTACATTTTCACCATACAGCCATCAATTTCATTGTCACAGCAGTGTTTACTGTATTGAAGTAACGATGTTACATTTTCACCATACAGCCATCAATTTCATTGTCACAGCAGTGTTTACTGTATTGAAGTAACGATGTTACATTTTCACCATACAGCCATCAATTTCATTGTCACAGCAGTGTTTACTGAATTGAAGTAACGATGTTACATTTTCACCATACAGCCATCAATTTCATTGACACAGCAGTGGTTATTGTATTGAAGTAACGATGTTACATTTTCACCATACAGCCATCAATTTCATTGTCACAGCAGTGTTTACTGTATTGAAGTAACGATGTTACATTTTCACCATTCAGCCATCAATTTCATTGTCACAGCAGTGTTTATTGTATTGAAGTAACGATGTTACATTTTCACCATACAGCCATCAATTTCATTGTCACAGCAGTGTTTATTGTATTGAAGTAACGATATTACATTTTCACCATACAGCCATCAATTTCATTGTCACAGCAGTGTTTATTGTATCAAGTAACGATATTACATTTTCACCATGAACTCTGTTTGCCAGACATTGTCCGCTAGGCCAACCTGTCTACATAAATTATAGCTTAATCTGCTTCCATCGTTGTCCGCTAGGCCAACCTGTCTACATGAAATATAGCTTAATCTGCTTCCATCATTGAGAATGCTACTATCAGCTCTGGTGTCATATGCGGAGAAAAAAGGGTGGAGGTGGGGGAGGGGGTTACCACATCGGGCACATATATCAATCACTGAATATGTAAACGATGTCGGGCCTTCAAACATCACCTTCAGAAACACCATGGTAACACCTGTGGTCATGGATTGCTTCGCCAGTAGGCTACTAACATACTGAAGGCCATTTGTCGAAAATTTCCCACCCCTGTACAAGGGGCAGAGTCCATGTATGATTTTTTTTCAGAAATGGAAGTGTAAATGGGTCTGCAAGAGTGCGGGAAAATGTTTTCAGCATTTTTTTTTTCTACGGAAAGAACATCAGTGATAATGTTTCATGCATCTTTTCAGAGATAACACATCTCTGTCCACGTGACGAGGAAAAGAACTCCGAAACTACACTCTCAGAAACTAGCTGTCTGAACGGAAGTACTAAAGTCACTCAAAAAGACCTCTCGAGCGCGTGCATCCTATCCACTAGCACTGACGGACTAGCCTGTTGAATCTTGTATATTGGAGTGAGAATCAAACAAATAAGTAGCAGGAGCCCTATTGACCATCTCTTCTGGAGTAAGGTAAGGTAATGTTCCATGCAGCCCAGCCGACCGCGGAAGGCCATTGGAGGACGATGAAAGAGGAACAGAAGTCTGCCAGGTCGCTCATCCCCGAGCTCTACGTCGCCGGCTTTTTTTTTTTTTTTTCATCTTCTGTGCCACCTCAGTGGCATTGCACCCACACCGCTCATTCCGACACCCCGTCCACAGCCACAGCCCGGTCAGTCCCACCGCAGCCCCGGCACCAGCAATCCACAGGGAACAGTCAATGTCAAGTCGTCAAGAGGCAACCCATCGGAGGAGACACTGCACTGCTGCCGAGTCACTTCGGTGGTGTTCAGTGGCGCCAGTTCTGATCTAACATACGCAGGACACCACCTACTAAGCCCCTACTGACGACAATAATTGCTTAGTCGCGGAGCCGGCGTGAGTGAGCTCTCCCTCCGGATGGCGCCACCACGTCCGTCCAACGACAGCCCCTATGGACTCGCCGATACCGGTGACCCCTAAACCAAGGCCACAGACGTGGAGAGGACATCGAAAGTAAGGTCACCATGAGAGCAGGGCATGAAAGGCCACAGAATTTGAGACTTTTTTTTTTAATGCTGATCGATGAGAATGAGGATGATGAAGATGATGCTACAGATTTCCATTCCGGTCTCAGACTGCGTGACAGGGCTGTACTCAACGCTTCCTTTCATAATATAGCCCGGCGTCAACCAGGCCCGAGAGATACAGACACCTGCAGCGTTGGTCAGGAAATATGAGCAACACTCTCAGAGGCGCATCCATTAAGTGGATGAAACGCGACTGCGTGGTCCCAGTCTTCCCAACTGAGCCCATAGCAAACTCAAGTGTGGGTAGGAGCCGGTCGGAGCAGAAAAATCCCACATGACTCTGATGGGAATCGAACCCACGACCTCCCAGCCGGGAGTCCGCGACGCTAACCACTTCGCCACGGCGGCTTGTCTACGTCGCCGGCTTTACACCAGCAGAATGGCAGCCGACAGAAAACAAAGGGGCCTGTCTGTGGCACTGTAAACTGACGTGACAACGGTGTGCAGAATCGGTGTCTGGAACTGTTTTCCACGCGCTTGTCATGACAAACGATTACAGCTGCTTTCCTTGTTCACAATAGTTTCCTTGATGTAATACCTGTTTTCCCCAGAAGAAAAAGAACAAACAAACAAACAAACAAAAAAACAATTATTATTCCAAGGAGAATAGAGATATAGATTCTCAGGGAAAAGTTATGATTCTCAAGAGATTAGGTAAAAAAAAAAAAAAAAGTTGTAATCCTTAGAAAAACAGTTTCGATGCCAAATAGCCGTGGTCCTCGGGACAGTAACTGTTTCCCCTACATTTTGCTGTTTTCCTCTAGGATAATAGCGGTTTCTCCCACAACAAAACAGCTAGAATCGCCTCCAAATGCTACGGTATTTCCATGGACCAGTTTACAGCCTTGTCCTGAAGAAATGGTTGGAGAAAAAAACAGTAGCATGAAGAGATATATGGCTTGGTAGAGCGACTCTCCCCGGGATTGGTATGCAGGTCTAAGATTGTGGAACCCAAGTGGTACAGCACGTTGCTCCACTCAGCTCACAAGACGCGGACTTCCGCGGAGCTGCAGTGCATGTTGTTCAAAGCCCAGCCGACCACACCGGCCATGTAAGACTGAAAACCCAGTTCAAATGGGGAACCAAGACTACAGACGCAAAATGAAAATTCTGGTTAAAAGACAATTCTATATCTATTTGTATATATAAAAAAAAAAAAAAAGCTAAACCCATTCATTTTCGATAAGGTATTGTCGTACAAAAACGAAATATATTGATCTCACGCACGCACGCACGCACGCATGCACGCACGCACACACACACACACACACACACACACACACACACACACACACACACACACACACACACACACACACCCCTTATAATTCGTATCTTGAGGAACTTATCTGAAGCGATATCTAAGGAGTCTGCCGTATAGAGCTAGTCTCACGGTGTTAAAGGTCTAGCATCGAGAAGAAGATGTCAAACACTGAGACGGTATGTACTACGGCACATCTTCATCTTTTAAAGGGTATGAGTGAACATAGGATGTGTGATCTCTGTGTTACCCGCATAACACTGTCTCACCCGTATAGTTCCCAAGAACAGATGGGAGGCGCTATTTAAGATCAGGGGGATTCGGGAACATTTTGTTAGCTGTTTGGTTGACAGAGATGTTCTACAAAAATTAGAACTCTGGGTTTAAGATCGGAGTTATGAATGGAGGATTTACGATTTTTTTTTCCATTGCGACATTTCTGGCGTGGCAATCTGGTATTTCACTGCCTCGAATATCAACGTGGCCCCGGAACCCAGACAAAAACAATCTTGTAACGATCAGCAGCCAGAGAACAAAAGAGTTCAAGGAATTTCAGAAGCTCCTGGTTGCTGACATCACGACAACCAATTGCCTCAAAAGCGGAAAGGGGGGCCTAAAAAAGATGAGAAAGTTTTATCTTAGATTAGGACACTACTTTTAGGGCTAAAAACCATCGCAGCCGGTTCGGCAACATGGACAGAACTACTTAAAAGAGAATGTGTTTTGATAGAAAATGGCAAACTAAGAAAAGCTGAACAGAAGGTAGAAGCAGCGACGCCTTCATCAGATATAGAACCATCTGTGAATATTTTGTGACATGACGGA
Organism: Conus canariensis; assembly: GCA_033310375.1. Taxonomy (NCBI): domain Eukaryota; kingdom Metazoa; phylum Mollusca; class Gastropoda; order Neogastropoda; family Conidae; genus Conus; species Conus canariensis. Next base: position 6,874,833 of record CM065734.1, read on the forward strand.
CATTTTTGACAGAATTCTGCATAGAAGGAATTGTATGCCAACGAACTGGAGGAGTCCTTACGGATTGAAGCAAGGCTGAAATTGGCATGGGCCTTTTGAAGATCCATTGCGTGTTGTCGAAAATTTAGAGAGATATAGAAACATCTGCTGTTTGCACTTGAGAATGGATACATATTCCATGAGAAGGAATACTTTGTGCATATGTCCCGGAACTCGCATTGACTCCATTCATTTTAAATGTACGTGTGTGCTTCACCATTTGAAATACTGAACTGCATTGTGCGTTTGATTACTGTTAGGCCTAGCATGCGACACGGGCAATAAGTTCACGACGTCAAAAGTGAGCAGAGAAGGTGGGAGCTTCTGTCACCAGTCGCAGAGATCTGATTTGGCGCGATTTGAACGAGCGACTGACACAGGCAACGTACCTGAACGCTATAGCCATGCATAACAACACTGCACAGCAACTGTTTTGCCAGGTTTTGGCATGAAGCATCCAATCAGGTTCAATTAGAGAGAGACTGTGATGTCTACTAAATGTTTGATTCTTTCACTGGACGCGAAGACCCAAGCACGTTTCGGCCATTGTCGTGCATTTACAAAGACTCATGTCGCCGACATCTCTTCAAAAATGGCTTAAACGAAAAACGAAAACAAAATCCGTGAGAAAGATGCCGGGTCGTCTGTCGAGAGAAAACGCAGTCAGAAACGAAAGCTAAAAAAAAAAAAAAACGGAGCAAGACCAGACACCTTGCCCACGCAGTGATCAGAATGCAGTTCATGGTTTTGAGTTGTTGTTTTTTTGTTCAGATTTTAGTTATAACAAAAAGGTGTCTTGTAATCATATATGTCTGTTCAATATATTCGACAACTCATCAGTTTCAAAGACAACAGCCAAAGCATGCATGCCCACAGACAACACATTGATAGAAGATACATCAATGTCCAGTAGAACATATATTTAGCAATTCCCATGAACCTTGTTACGGGAAAGGCTCATAGAAAGCTTCATGAAATTTAATTTAGTAAGTACTACACAATACACACAAACATGATCATCCGGCAAACAACTGACAATTCCCTCTGGACTCGATGGAGCGTCAGTGAAAAAAAATCCATATTTGCTGTTGGTGTACTGAATATTCCATACAAACATGGATGAAATAGGACGTGTCAACTTCAAATTTTGTCCTCACTTCAATCAAGTATTTTCTCGCTGCCGGACTGGGTGCTAGTTTTTTCTTCGTTTCTTTTGTGTCTGTTTATTAGTTTGTTTCTTTTTGTTTTGTTTTGCTCGTTTGTTTTAAACAGAGAGAGAGAGAGAGAGAGAGAGAGAGGGGGGGGGGGGGGTTCCACACGGCTGTCGCCAGTCATTTCCAACGTGAGGCCGAGATTGCGGACAGTTCCATGACACATGATCCACGTGCAGTCAACTTCTTGTCCTCACCAGCCATACAGACCAAATATCTCATACAACACCCCGTTTTGGAGACAGCATGCTGAGAGGCAGTGTGTGCGTGTTTGCTCTCCCCCCCCACCCTCTTTCTCTCTCTCTCTCTCTCTCTCTCTCTCTCTCTCTCTCTCCTCTCTCTCTCCTCTCTCTCTCTCTCTCTCTCCTCTCTCTCTCTCTCTCTCCATAAAGTCAATATTTTTTGTAGCTCTCTGTGTGTTGTCAACTACCAAGGGAGCATCTTCGCACGTCACAGCATTGATTCCCAGACAAGAACGTTAACGGCTGACAGGAGCGTCTCTCAAAGCCCAGCCTTTCTGGCGGAAAAAAAGTTGGTCAACAGGATTATGAACGTTCCTCCCAGCTGGGGCCAGGGTTTAAACATGTCTCTCTGACATTTGCACCCGCCTGTTTCAGTGAATGATGTCATGTTTCATGGATGAAATCATGTCATGACGTTAGTTCTTTTTAGCCGGGGAACCGAGCGATAGGGAGAACAGGATACACAACAGGAGAAAGGAAGATTCCGTATAGTGGTCAATGATCCTGGGGAATGACACATGTATGGCTCTTTTAAAGCCGTCAGATAGACTTAGAATGAACCATATCGTATGGCTCTTGCTTAGCCGTCGGTTCCCCGGGAATGAATGACGGCGTATGGTTCTCGTACAGCGGTCGCTTACCTAGAAAAGAACCATGCCACATGGCTGCAGTATTGCAGTGTCCGATCGTCAATCGGCCCCTCCTGAGGAACCGGTCACCCAAAGAACCTCCTACCCACCTGCAGCAAAGGTGACACTGCCATAGCGCAGTGTCTCCTCTGGTAGGTTGCCCCATAACGGCATCGTATTGCTGGCTCAGCCGGCAGACTGCCGAAGCAGAGACTGCGACTGAAATTTCCTAGTTCTGGCTCTGTAGGGACCACTATGGAAGGCAGGATGAACGTTGGTTGT